>JAPWLS010002539.1:0-129326 GCA_028551675.1 Tineola bisselliella
GGCTATGACGAGAATACCACAAGAAACTCGTCAATCAAAGCCTAGTAAGTATATAAAATAAAAACGAAATTATTGTTAGGAAAATTCAATAACTTGTTATTTGTGGTAAATGTCGATTACACTTCATCGAACAAGTCGATAATCGAATCATTCGGTCGTAATATCGGGCAAATTTAATAATCGAGTGAAACCAATCGCATGACTGTATTGCAATTCTTTTTTTAATCGAAAAACAAATATTGATACGGAAGGGAATATTTTCTGTAAAATTTACTGCGTTTAATTGAACGTTTGGAGCTGAAAATGTGGTATTGACTAATATTAATTGATTTCACTAGTATAATATTTTTTTTGAATTTACAATACTTATAAAATGTCCCGTGTCTTAACCATAAACCATGGACACTATTATTGACTATTATTTAGGTCTATGATTTATGGATTGTCTCTATAAAGTTAAATTTAGTTTTTTTTGTTAATTGTTTCATATACAAGCTATGATTGACAAGTTTCTTATGGTCTTCTTCTCGTCATAGCTTTTCCGAAGTCATTGTAGAGTGTAACGATGAGCAAGCGCACGCCTTTAGTGCCTATGATAAACTGTTTTCATTTCATATAGACAAGTTCATTCACACATACTCGTATACAGATTTCTTAACAAATTATAAAAAAATAACTGTCACCTGTAAATTGCTTAGTAAAATTAAATATGTCTGGTTCGTAGTCTTGTATTTTCTATTTTTAATCCCAGACATCCCATTGTAATAAGTGTATGTACATTGTGGTGACCATCGTATCAATATTTTTGGGATTTTTCGAAAATAAAATAAATGAATATTTACTAAAAAAGAATAATAATTTTTAGAGAGTATTTTTACGATATATCCCATGAGCAAGTAAGCGGTTAGGTTCAGTCATTAGGGTGGATTTATTGGACACTAGACGTGCGAGCATATAGCTTAATATATTAGAGTTAGGGCGGTCACACATGTTGGCCATTCAAGCATGGTGTGCAACAAAAAGTCAGAACTTATCTCCGCTCAATAACAAGCAAAATGTGGATGTATATTGTGTATAAACGCCTTAATGAAAATATTTCATTTAGTCACGAGCAGTGCGTTATAAATAATGAATGCTCTCTATCTCGGACACTATTCCCTTGAGGGGTGGGCAGCAAACACACGAGTAGAGACAAGCACTGACCTTACACTAACTTATAAAAAAATTATAATAATAACGTGATCTACCAACTAACTTTTGTCTGGGTGATATTCAGGTGAAATGATAAGTAAAAAAAGCACAATACTTACATTACATATCCCTCACTAATATAAATGTGAATGTGAGTTTGTTTGTTACGTTTTAACGCGCACTTGACCGATCATCATGAAACTTTGTACACATATGTTTGGAGGAACTAGAAATAATATAGGATATTTTTTATTAAAAAAATAATTATTATTTTTTACTATAGTTTCCAACTGACTATATTTTCAGCTTCAAACGCATTTACACAAACGGTAATTTTTGAACTCTTGAAGTGAATTACATGTATGCATGTGTGTTTCTTTATTTGAACAAACATATTGTGTACCACTATTAATGTAGCAATTTGTTTTAAATATGATTTATTCTATTTTATTTGAAGGAAAAATGCCACGAGCCAGACGAGCAAATATAGGTCGCCGAACGCGTAATGCAAATGATGTGGCATTATTAAGACGATCACAGACTGCAGATGAACACGCACAAGCTAATGCATCGCAGCGTGAACGTAATGCAAGAAATAGATATGTGGACCCTGTACCCGTCGTGCTCTTTTGGCTAAAATGACGCGTGCTGCTTTTAATTACAATAGCTTTCCAGGTGAAACGCCCGGCATGTGCTGTGCTAATGGCAAAGTGAGATTGCCAGCATTAGAAACTCCGCCCGAACCATTGTATTCATTAATTTTTGGGACATCTCAAAAGTCGAAGCAGTTTTTGAGTCATATTCAACAATACAATTCGGCATTTCAAATGACTTCTTTTGGTGCTACTAAAATTATTAGAGATAATTTTATGCCGACGTTTAAGGTAAATACTTCAACAGGATTGTCCCATGTTTATTATAATTATGATATAAAATTATGATACAACATCTACCTAAAATTGCATACATTCAGGGCCAGATTTATCATCAAGCTGGTTCGTTATTGCCATACCCCGACGCTGATCATAAATTTTTGCAAATTTATTTTATTGGTGATGAAAATCGTGAATTGGATCAACGTTGTGCAATTGTTTTGAATACAAGACGAAAAATTATTCTTGAGCTACAAAGGTTTTTCCATCAGCATGACGCATTAGTTCAATTGTTCAAAATTGCTCTCGATCGTATGCCATCTGATAATCACAAAATCGTAATAAGGGCTGATAGAACACCTTTTGGAGAGTATGAAGGGCGATTCAATGCACCGACAATTGATGAAGTTGTAATTGTAATTCTTGGTGATCAGTTTCAATCCCGTGATATTGTACTTCATCGCAGAAATGAGCAATTGCAACGTATTTCGGAACTTCATCGTAGTTACGATGCATTACAATACCCAATATTGCATTGGAAAGGTGACGATGGCTACCATATCAATATACCAATGATTGATCCACGAACAGGTAAATAATTAACCTATTTTCAGTGTGTTGACATTTCATCATTTGTCTAAATTTCTAAAGTCACAGTTTGTACTTTTTTTCAGGTCTACATGTACAGAAAAAAATTAGTGCCATGAATTTTTATTCGTATCGATTGATGATTCGTCCACAAGAACAAAATTATATCTTGAAATGTGGTAAACTATATCATCAGTACATCGTTGATATGTATGCCAAAATAGAAACTGAACGTCTTAATTTTATTCGTTTCAACCAAGCAAAATTAAGATCCGAAGAATATATTCATTTGCAAGATGCGATAGCGAATGATGCTAATGTTAATGACATCGGACGTTTAACTATATTGCCATCTTCGTATATTGGTAGCCCACGGAATATGAACGAATATGCACAGGACGCAATGTGTTATGTACGAAAATACGGTCGACCGGATCTGTTTTTTTTGTTTGAATAAATGAATTTGATGTATCAATTAATTTTTTTTCATATTTCACTTTATACGTGGCGAAGCACGTACTGGGCCGCTAGTTATAGTATATAATAAAGTTCATGTTGCGGCTCTCTGAAGGCATGGGAAAATCTACAAACTTGATATTCGGTTCAGCTGGTTGATAAGTCTGCCGACACCTGGCATAGGCACTAAAAGCGTGCGCTTGCTCATCGTTAGACACTACCATGACTTCGGAAAGGCATATGACGAGAAGACCACAAGAAACTCGTCAATTATTATCGTTAATTATTATGAAATAATTAAAAAAAAAACTGAATAAATTCAGAGAAAAAAAAGTTTATATATAAAGATATATAGCTAATCTATACAACATTAAATTCAGTCAAAAATCCTTCTAGTAAGCCAAGCTCAAACACTAGTTTAACCACACATTTCCATTTTCATTTATTATCGCGTTTATTTTGTTTTTATATACAGTGTGTTCAAAATATAACGCGACAACCTATTTTTTTATAAACAGAAAGTGTATCCATGAAAAAAATACTTCTGTAATGTTGTTAGATTTTATAAGACAAACTTTAGAAACATAGATCTGAATTACAGCTATCAGGAATAATAATAATAAACTCTTTATTAAAAAAAATTTAAAAATAAATAAATAAATAATAATAATAAGAATACACATAAGAAACAGATTTAGAGCAATTGGCGATCTTATCACTAAAAGTAATTTCTTCCAGATAATCAACTGTCATAGAAGAAACAATGTTAGTATTGGGCAATGCAATTTAGATAAATATAAGTAAACTAAATACATAGTGAAAATAGACATATACATTTACATACAAGTATTTTTCAGAAGGAGAGAGGTATAATGATTTAAGTTTAAAGATAGGGAGAGATGGTACAAAGGTAAACAGAGGCGGCTCGTCCTAAAGAGCGCTGGTGCAGTGCACTCCCACGAAAATTACAGAACTTATATTACGGCGGCGTAGATATAGGTAATATAATATACTATTGTATAGGCATAGTAGAATAGAATGAATGTAATGTAAGGATAGTATGTATTATGAAGAAATATAGATTACTTCAGTAATTTTCGTGGGAGTGCACTGCACCAGCGCTCTTTAGGACGAGCCGCCTCTGGTACAAAGGTAAATCATTCCAGAGACGTAAAAAATACGTAGGTAAATAATAATAATAAAAAAAGAAATAGTCCCATCCAACGTAGTCCCGTCCCGTCGACATCTAGCCAGCCGTGTCAATGAATAAATTTGCACACAGTTAATTTCCCGGCATTCGAAATATAACATGAAAGTATAAAACTAAAACCTAATGTTCACGGATGCGGTTAATCATGTACTACAAAACGCAAAACTCATTCGAACGTATAAGAATAAACAAATGAAAAAATAAATAGAACGTCTAGATTTTAAAATCTTTACAAATTTAATCGAATTAGGGTGAAGTATTTAATGCAGCCATTCTCAAAGTGTGTTCCGCTGGACCCTAGGGCTAAAATACTGCAAAAAATACCTACCAAAGGGACATTATAAGGGTATTTAGAGAAACTTATGTGAAATAATATTGCTGATTAAAATGGATTAAAATATATAATTATCACAATGCATTGTGGCGATAAAAAGAAAGGAAGAAACAAGAAAGATGACACTGACAGACTAAACGTCAAAACCTCAAATCTTCTTAAATAAGTATTTTCGGCTTGTAGAATCGACCGCCACAAGTACTCCCCTCTCGGTAAATTCAGAAGAATATATATCCGGAAAGCGTATTCTGTGGCCATTGATATGTTGTTACTGTCTTGAAAATACTTAACATATGATGTTTTCTTGATGAACAAAAGCATGCTACGTTTTGATGTTCTGGATGAAAGAAAGCAGCATTTTGAGTTGAATGATGTTTTGCATTAACTGACTTATGTACACGAACATGTTTTCTAAGTTTGAAAGCGAAGGTTTCCATGTCCGTGGCAGAGTCTTCTGGCCAGCTAGTGAAGCGATTCATAATATTTAATAACATGTATAATGATTGGATGGTGGAAGAGGTCCAACAACATCCATAAATACATGAGAAAATTTGCAAGGCACAGGATCTTAACTGCCGATTCCGCTTCTTATGTGTTTTGATAATTTTAATTGGCCATGTTGTGAAGAGCTGATTCTGTTAGGCATTGTAGCGGCATTAAGCGCCCTGTAATCACCGTATATTAGATGACGACCGAGGACTCTTAGAATGTCTACATATACCGAGCTCAAAATTTGCCGTTAGCTTCATAACTTCACAAATAAGGTTATTTTCTTGTTGCGTTGTTCGAAAGTCGTTGGGTCACCACTTTTAGAGATACTTGCGTGAAATAATATTGCTGATTAAAATTGATTAAAATATATAATTATCACAATGCATTGTGGCGATAAAAAGACAGGAAGAAACAAGAAAGATGACACTGACAGACTAAACGTCAAAACCTCAAATCTTCTTAAATAAGTATTTTCGGCTTGTAGAATCGACCGCCACAGATACATCTAAATATTCCAACTAAATATTACATTGCAATATGATTATTCATGAATACATATAAATCAGTTTTTTATAATTATATTAGGGCTTTTTCCTTCGCCAAAACAGTTTGAGAACCGCTGACTTAATGTAATTACTTGCTCGCTCGAATATTCAATCAAGCCTATAGAGTTCTTCAATTCCACATATTACGTAGTACGTATTTACAACGGCAAAATGTTAAATATGTCATAATTCATAAAGTAAGAAAAAAATTGATAATATTGCAGTGTTACCAGTAGAACACTATTCTGTTTCCTCGTGTTTGAGGAGTATTTTTAAAAATATAAAAGCAATACTGTTCGTGAAGGGTAACATTTCACTAATACCATTTAGTTTAAACGCGCATGCATACAGATGAGTTTCCAATAATAAATATCATTAACATACAATGCATTGACCCCAAAAAAGAAACCAAACACATCCAGAATAACGGACTAAAAACGTACTTTGATCTGTGATCATCTGTGGGCTTATCACGAATTTTTTTCGAATCGAGATGTCACAAGTAAAACGGATCCGTTAGCAATCGGGATCATGAATTTTTACTAACGACTAACGAGCACCAGCAATCTATCAAACGAACGAAAGATCGAGACATTCGAAAATTAACAAAAAGTATCTAAAATATTGTAGTTCCAAATCCGCACGCGGTGGCGCTGCTCAAATTTCTATACAAATCGCTTGAAGCGAACTCGGTTCGAAAGCCAGACTAAAATTCGTGATAAGCCCACTGATCATTACTTAAATGCATTTTATTACATTTTATGCAACAAAAGTTACTTACTAATAAATAATAAATCTTTAAACACGATAACCGATAGACAGTAATCAAAATAAAATAGTAATATTTTGCATATATTATATTTTGTATATATCAAATATCTAGTTAAAACATTAATTTGTATTTTTTTCTTTCTATTATTATTTATAATTTAATAACTAACGATTGAAACGATTTCTTATAAATGCATACAACGGAACGTAATGACAGCTAGGTGACAGTAAACAGTTACAATGGATTGTGATTGGTCTATTTTGTTGAGTGACATTTAAAGTTTTGAACTCTACTTAGTGAATCTATGCTAGAATACAGGAATCATCTTCAAACCTCCTTTGTTTTAGCAATTATCTTCGCTCATAAACCATATTAAAATTACACAACTACTTTATAATGACAATAAAAATTAACTTATTGTCGATTGATCTCTCGCAATTGTCAATCAACTCTTTACTACTTCAATTAAAGCGATTACCAATTCAATTACAGATTATAATAGACCTCTTTTGAAACTACAAAGATCATGCGTCACGTGTTCTTATTTTATTTTATTTATTTATAAAGCCTACCTACAAAATTACATTAAAACTACATATTATAAAAAGGACTACTATTATATAAACTAAGTGAAATTTTAATTATAGGATACGACGGCATGCTCAAGGTGAAAAGGGATAGATACTACACTTCTAATAAAATTACAAAAATACATAAAAATAAAAAACAAGAACCAAATAGATGTAAGGAAGAGGGGAGAGAAAAAAAAGTTATTAGTTCCTATTAGTTAATTTATTCTATACCGCATCCATAATCTGTTTGTTTCTATGATGAACGTAAAAAGGAGGTCCAGTCAGAAGCAACTAGCAAGTAATTAGTAGTTGAAGACAAAGTTTCAGTTCGAGTTTCTTATAGCCAGCGACCTAACACTCCAAGAAATGTACATCCATTCTGTATAGTGTTATTTTAGGCGATAAAATTGACAGTTGTTAAACGGAAAGAAGAAAAATTTATTTTACTACTGATAAAGTATAAAGAACGTACACAGCTACAGTTCTTATTAATTTCTGCAACTTACATAGTACTGTTTATTGCTTATTAATTACGTATTATTGTCGTTATTTAGAGTGGCTGTGATGCTAAATAGAGTGTATCATTGTATGGACAACAACGTAAATGAACATAAGTCAAGTAATTTCGACGTTTTAGGGACTAGCTTGTACCCGCGGCTTCGCTCGCATTTAAGTCATTAAATAAGCATCAGAGATCATTTCAATAGAAATGAATCAATATGATTCCAAACAGCTGAAACTATAGTCAGAAACTATAGTAAAAAATAATATTTTTTTAAAATAAAAAGTATCCTATGTTACTTGTAGTACCTTCAAAAATATGTGTACAAAGTTTCATGGTGATCGGTTAAGTAATTGTTGCGTGAAATCATAACAAACAAACTCACATTCACATTTATAATATGACTAGGGATATATATTTAACACAAAATCGTTAACTTTTACAGGATAACATATAAGTCAGACGAATACGCCTTTCCAATAATGTCAGTCAGTCGGTGACATTGTTCAGCAAGATGTAATGAAACTTTTTACTATTTTTTTACACTTTATATACAATTTATACAGAGTTTGGTAACGCTTGCTCATCGTTAGACTCTACAATAGCGGAAAGACGTATGACGAGAAGAAGACCACAAGAAACTAGTCAATCATAGTCTGTACCTACATGAAATAATTAACAAACAAAAAAAGTAAGTTGTACAGTCAGATACAGTATATGACAAATATAATTATTATAATAATATTTAAAAAATATTTACCTATAGTTATTAATACGCGATTATGTTCGTACAAAAACACGATAAATATTCGTAGAACACAATTTCAAAATACACAACAAAATGCATTAATCTAAAAATAATAGCACATAACTCCCTCAACTGCGTAGAGCCGTGAAATTATGCCATTAAAACTGGCGCGCTGCCTCTCCATCTCTCGCACATAGCCGTTATGATATAATATTAAAACTTTAAGTTTGTAAGCAATTAAAATAATAATTGTTTTAACTGAGATGTCTGAAACATCACCCAACGATGAATTCCAATTTGGACTAACTTAATTTTTTTACGCCTAATGTTAAGCTAGACCACAGGGGGGCAATTTGATTGTTAAGGGGGGCAATTCGAAAATGGACTCGACTCTGAGCAATGCTAGATTTCTGGTCCAAATTTAACAAAAAAATTATTAGGTATAATTTCGCTTGACGAGACCAAAACATCAACTGGGTGTTTGGTTACATAGGGAAGGCATAAGAATTTTAGAAAGGTTATGGCACAAAAAGGTTGGGAAACACTGAGTTAGACAGTAACCTTCGCTATACCGGCTTGAAAATAAGCTCCATCTAAATTGACAAGGCAAACTTATCACGTTATAACTATTTTATTTATTTTTTACTTTACATCTCTTGCTAAGATCTACCCAATGATACGATTTCAAGAATTTGCTAGTTACTGTCTTTTGATATAGTAATGTCTTACTCCTTACTCTTTTTTATCTATTGTAGTCTGACATATGATCACACCATCTGTGGGCTTATCACGAATTTAGTCTGGCTTTCGAATCGAGCTGTCACGAGTAAAACGGATCCGTTAGCAATCGGGATCATGAATTTTTACTAACGACTAACGAGCACCAGCAATCTATCAAATGAACGAAAGATCGAGACGTTCGAAAATTAACAAAAAGTATCTAAAACATTGTAGTTCCAAATCCGCACGCGGTGGCGCTGCTCAAATTTCCATAGAAATCGCTTGAAGCGAACTCGGTTCGAAAGCCAGACTAAAATTCGTGATAAGCCCACTGATGTTAAGCTAGAGCGCGGTAAGCAAATAGACATAAGCAAATAGACTATAGACTTCTGTATCAGTAGGGAGAAGTCATTAAACCTCATCTCTTTATAAAAACCTCATATGCTCCCAGCGAAATAATAAATATCTTACGATATATTTGAAAACTATCACAAAACATTATTAACAAAAACATTGACATCGCATTTCGCATTCCTAATGGCTAATTCATTATTCAACGCACACGCTTTAGTGACTTTTTTTAAAGCAAAACTGCAGTGCGTTTGAACTTTATAATGGCAAACCAGTTCCGCGCATGACTAACCATGTAGTCTGTAATAAACAACGAAGCCGGTCACTGTCTTCGACGCTTCACACGTTCCTCATTTAAATTTAAAATGATTTTAAGATTGTTTATTTTAATTGTATTATTAAAAGTCATAGAGTGTGCTTTACCAGGAAAACCGACCGTCGACTGGAGTGATGAGGTATTCTCAATTGTGGAAGTTAGTAAATCGGCTACAGCCTACAATAATTTGGTTAAAAGAAAAGATTCTGTTAAAGTCAGTGTTTCCTGGCATGTCTGGTCTGGTAGCAACACGAATGTTTCAGCAAAAGTGTTACTAAACAAGGTTGAAGTATGGAAAGGAACTCAAGAAGGTTCAGGTGGAAAAGCCGAATTTGAAATGAAAAAGGGAGGGAGGTTTGAAATGAAGGTTCAATTGTGTAACAAGGAAGGATGTAGTGAAAGTGATGCCAATCTACTAGTCGTTGGTGATACAGACGGAAGTCATTTAAAACCATTAGAATACGAAATAACAGAGAAAAATAAACCTTTTAAACAGACGTCGGGTAAAGTATTAGCAGCGTATTTTGTTGAATGGGGAGTTTATCCGCGTAAATATCCAGTTAATAAAGTCCCAATACCAAATCTAACTCATTTGCTTTATGGCTTTATACCTATTTGTGGTGGGGATGGAATAAATGATAGTTTAAAAGAAATAAATGGAAGTTTTGAGGCACTACAAAGGTCTTGTATGGGTAGGGCTGATTTTAAAGTTTCAATTCATGATCCTTGGGCAGCCTTACAAATGCCTCAAAAAGGGGTAAGCTCATGGAAAGAACCGTACAGAGGTAATTTTGGACAATTAATGGCCGCGAAACAAGCCCGACCAGATTTAAAAGTTATACCTTCTATTGGCGGATGGACGCTTTCGGATCCGTTTTATTTCTTTAACGATGCTAGCAAACGATCGATTTTTATAAATTCAGTCGAAGAATTCTTAAGAACTTGGAAGTTTTTTGATGGAGTCGACATTGATTGGGAGTTTCCAGGCGGGAATGGAGCTAATCCGAAATTAGGTAGACCTGATGATGGAAATACCTATTTACTACTAATAAAAGAAATACGGGCAATGTTAAACAAGCTTTCAAGGGATACTGGTAAAGTTTATGAGTTGACTTCTGCTATCAGCGCCGGATGGGATAAAATAAAAAAGGTCGACTATAACGATGCTCAAAAATATCTGGACCATATATTTGTGATGAGTTACGACTTCAAAGGTGCCTGGTCCAACACTGACTTAGGTTACATGACAGCTATATACGCTCCAAAGTGGAATTCAGATGAGAAATACACAACAGATTACGGTGTCAATTGTCTGTTACAACAGGGAGTTAATTCTAAAAAGATAGTCGTTGGAGTAGCCATGTATGGTAGAGGATGGACAGGAGTTCACGGGTTTGATACTAACCCTTTCAAAGGAACCGCGACTGGGCCTGTAGATGGAACATGGGAACCAGGTGTAGTGGATTTTAGACAAATAGTCTTAAAGAAACAAACTTGGAATTATTTTTATGATAACACAGCTCAAGCCCCTTATATTTTTAAGACAGATTCAGGTGATTTAATTACTTATGATGATGGGAGGTCAGTTGTTGAGAAAGGAAAGTACGTGAGGAATAAAAAGCTTGGTGGTCTTTTTGCTTGGGAAATTGACGCTGACAATGGGGAGATATTAAACGCTATGAATTCTGGACTTGGTAATAAGTCTATGTGAAAAATAAAGTTAATTTTTAAAGCAAATCGAATGTTTATTTATTTATTTGTAATATTTCCCAAAGAAACCATTGTTTCTGTTTTTTATCTATTTTTCCTGGACCAATGTAAATTAGAAAAATCTTACATTAAAAGTATTGTCAGAATTAGAATCTGAATGCTGTTGAATGCAAACTTTACTAAACCTAATAATAATAATATACAAAATTGTGGAAAAATAATACAATACACAGATATTTATTATTTTTAAGACATTAATATATGTTTTAAGCCTAAAATAGACCTGTCGAGATATTTCCAACCAGTTATAATCTCCTTACAAGACATGCAGAAATCTAAAATGGGGATCTAACCGGTTAACTGAGCTCTTTGTCCTTAAAGTGAATGCTCATCTTCAACATCCAGGTGGCTGGACCACACATCTTCTTTTTTACCAATTACTCCTTTTATCTATACTAATATTATAAAGAAGAAAGATTTGTATGTAACGAATTGGTTCAAAAACTACTGGATCGATTTCAAAAATTCTTTCACCATTTGAATGCTACATTATCACTGATCAATATAGGCTATATAAATTACAAGAAAAAATTTAGAGGAAGTAAGTAGACATCCTCTAAGAAAGGATTTTGCGACAGGGGTGTGAACATCATTAAACTTCATAGTACTTTACTTCATCATTACTACGCGAACGAAGTCGCTGGCAGCAGCTAGTTTCTTATAAACTCTTTCTTTTATCACGTGGTAACTCTTTTAACATTTTAAACTATTAAGCTATTAAACTTATTTAAGAAGATTTGGGGTTTTGACGTTTTATTCTGTCAGTGTCATCTTTCTCGCTTTTTTCCGTTGTTTTTATTGCCACATTGCATTGTGATAATTATATATTTAATCCATTTTAATCCGCAATACTATTTCACATAAGTTTCTCTAAATATATAATATAATATAATATATGATTATTATATCTAAGTCTTTATTTGTGTATTTATTTATTATTTTTCTTATCATTGCATCGTTTATCACCACTCACGCTGACAAAGGTTAGGTTGTAGATAATGTACCAATTTTGTGCAATAAAGAGTTTTATCATTATAAAAAATGCGTAAAATCACTCTAACATTCATCTAAATTACTTAGTACTAAGTAGATACAAGTATATATGCATATAAACAGACTACATTATGTTTATACGCACTCTTTCTTTCTTTTTTAATAATAAATTTGAATTTCGCGTTATAGTGAAACCGCGCATAACGGGGTCGCGTAAAGCGGGGTATTACTGTATTGTTATTATATTTTCTCAATTAAGTGAATTTTTTGTAATTCTTTTTGAGCAAATAAATGTCTTAAACTTGTCCAGCAAATAAAACACTACAATACACTACTTTAAAGACACATATATATATATATATATATATATATATATATATATATATATAATAAATATTATATATATATATATATATATATATACTTCTATAAGATTGTATGTTTCGATTAATGAATGGGATGACATATGAAATGTCAGAGGAAAATATAGAGAAAATGTTGTGACGGTCGATTCTACAGGCCGAAAATACTTATTTAAGAAGATTTGAGGTTTTGACGTTTAGTCTGTCAGTGTATTTTTATTGCCACAATGCATTGTGATAATTATATTTTTAATCCATTTTAATCTACTTTATTATTTCACTTAAGTTTCTTCAAAATGTAATGAAGAAAAAAGAAAAAAAACATTACCAGTAAAAGTACAAAAACAATAACTATTAAAAGCAACAAGACAAATCATTAAATTGTATCAATATATACGTAAATACATTTACAAAATATATGTCTATACTAATATAATAAAAAGGAAACATTTGATTGTTTGTTTGTATGTATTGAATAGGCTCCGAAACTACCGGACCGATTTGAAAAATTCTTTCACCATTAGAATCGTACATTATCCCTGATGAACATAGGCTATAGAATATTTTCAATTGTTTTTAAAGATATATTACATTTTATTTTAAGTTCGGACAATTCGATGTCTATTACGCAGACGTAGTCGCGGGCAACTGCTAGTATATAATAAATGACGTGATCCCAGATAGGTTGAGGACTTAGGACCAGCAAATACCTAGGGTTCATTCAACATAAATTTAAAACGTTTACGTATCGAGTTTCGAAAACTTTGCAGCGACGATGATCGCTATTTTCATTGAGATAAAATACTAAAATAGTAAGTATATATATTAGGGTGTCCCAAGCTATAAAGGCAAAATTTTTTTTTGCGAAATTGGATACGCATACCCTCTAATTTTTTTCCAATTGACTTTAATAACTGAAATATTAAATATTATCGCCATCGCATAATGATAACCCGTGCCGACTTGATGCCAAAGTTTGATATAAAAGTTTGTATGGAATCCATACAGAAGATTATAGAACTTTCTGTTTATTTGATAAATAAAACCAATTTTAATGTGTGTCTTATATTTATTTAGCATTAATCATTAAAAGGACATATTAATTAAATTTTCTTTTAAATTTTTTTTTTTTGTTACAGTCAGGATATGCCTGTCTGTGCTCTTGTACACATGGTAATAAAAATTGCTTTTGTTCCTTTTCAACGGTGATCAAGTCATGAAAGTCTTGCATTAACTTAACCGTTCTTTCAGCTGTATTGTTAACGGCTCTAAGTGATAGTAGCTTAGTTTTAGCGTTTTGAAATAAATAATTGCATGGCCATGAAGTTAGACACTCTTGGAGGAAACTGTCATCAATTTTAAGTCGATTGAACAAAAACTTGCTTTTGATTGACACAAAGTCGTCGATGCTTTTCTTTGAAAAAGAAAGAACATTTAAATTATCATAACATAATTAATGTAATAAAATAAAATAAGACAAAGTTTTTATTTGTGAGACTGACCGTAAAGTGATATAACGTTTACTGTAGGCAGATGGGTTTCCTTTGGTTAAGTTAGTGACCATTTTCACCTTTATTAATAAATAAGGACAAGACAGCCACTTCATATGTCAAATACCATAAATGCTGGCAGAACTTCTGTAAAGCTGCTTTCGAGGTACTTTTGTCTATGGATTCGTAAGCTTTCATGGCCCTTAAAAACACAAGTCCTGGTAGGGTGTTTTTATTATTAAATTGCATTGCAACCAAGGCTTGACGTAGGATGTCACGATGAACAGGCAGACATCTATCTTATCCTTGTGAATTGCGAGCTAAGTAGGGATATTTTTATTGAATAAATTACTTTCGCCATCCATCAAGCTTGGTGCATGGCGCCTGGAGGCCGAATCTTAAATTTGTGCTCAGTATCTCCACCAAGAAATATTATTGAGAGCTCTATTAATTCTCGGTAGTCATCTTTAGAATTTTTTTCAGTCAATGCAGTTCGGTAGAATTCTAAGAGTTTGTTAATTTCTGAAAGTTCCACGTACGATAACTTTTCTGGATAGTTCTGTATTTTCTTGGGATCTACATTTTTCCAGTTTACTCGAAACTTTTTGAACAAAGGAATGTCAGGGCTTGTAGTTACTTTACTAATTTTTGCCTCAAACACGCCTTTCAACACCAATTCGTAGACGTGATAGCGGCAAGCGAAAATAAGCATTTCTCTGTTCAGTTTCTGTTCGAGAAGCGGTAATTTGATGTTTTACGTCTCCTATTAAAAATATTCCTTTTTTAGAACTGCGTAACTCCACAGACATCTTAACTGAACGAAAGCAAAGCCTTTACTGAGAAAACAAACAAGTAATTACAAGCATTTTGATACGTTAGCTGCCGCGCGCCTTAGTATGCAAATTGTAGCATCTTTCGATGCAAGTCGGCACGGGTTGCCGTCATTCTAGGTGCATGATTTTTTTTTTACAAATGTTTTGACACCATTCAAACAAAATAAGAGGGTATGCGTTAGTAAAAAAATACTTTTATTTTTTTGGGACACCCTAATATATATAGATATTGTTTTTACTTAAAATAATTAAGAATAATAAGGCTGCGTACTAAATAGAATCGTTTTAGGATCGTTATCGATATCATTTCGTTTTCAAGAATAACAATGCGGACAGAACTTTAGGCCGATTAATTATATTAACTCGATATCCTAACTTTAACATGGAAACATCCTCGATTATTCTACATTTTATTAGCTGCTAAAACATAACTCGTCGTAACATAATCCGTCGTGTGGAAAGTGTTTTGAAGATAGTGTAAACCAGCGCAATATACAGTCCACTTCAAAATCCGTGGATATCAGCGAGCTACGTCACCATCAGGTTTGACTGATTTTCCTTACACCTCCTTACCGCATAACCGCCGCAACATTAGTTTTTTTTTTGTTTTAAATTTTACTAAAGGTCATATGACTGTATTGTGTTTGAGCTAAAGTAGCACACGGTCATAAGACTGTTTCTGTTCTACGGTTAACCGCAACGAGGAAACGCTAACCTAAATCAGATGTAAAAAGACATCAAACGAATAATCAAAAAGCGATTACACGATCAAAGCACTAAGATCAACTCTGAAATATTCTACGACTGGCTTATGCACAAGGGAAAACACGTTTTTAGTTATACAACTTCACATAAATTAAATAAACCTAATCCCTAAACGTGTAGAGACGAAATTGTCGTGTTGTATAACTAAGTTTGTGTCGGTTTTTGTGAAGATATAGAAACTTTTTGATACGCCAATCGGAAAATTATAATGAATATAATTCAAATATCTTTTGAGATTTATCAAAAATAGCTTATTGCTTTCTCTTATTAAACTATAAAGTCGAACAAAAATCGTAGAGTAATAAGAGATTCTTCTTTTACTGTATTATTCTAGAAGACTAATTTTACATCCTTTTTAAATCTATTTCTGTATTAAATTATGCTTTAACACTAGATTTACTGATGGGTCATTTTAACCCCATTGCGAAAATTTTTCGTTAATTTTCTTTAAGAAAATTAATACCGTATTTTATTAGAATATTCTAATTTACATTATTAAGAAATATAATCGCAAATTTAATATTTCCTATTTATTGGTTTCCGAAAAATTTATATGGTTAAATTTTAAATGTAACATAGTGTTATGGTAGCCATAATATTATTTTTATTATTATACTGTTTCAATATACATTTAACTGTTTCAATTGCCAACCCCAAGAAACTAAAAAACAGCAGCTCACCAATAAAAAAACAGGAGAAAAAAGTAGGAGGATTTTCTCTTTGCTTATTTTATTAAAGACGTCGTAAATATTGAAATTTAATATAAACGGCGGGATTACATATATTTCACTAATTCAATACACAATGCAATAGGGCTTTATTTATAACTAGCTGTTGCCCGCGGCTTCGCTCCCGTTAAGAAGTATTATTATTAATTAGGTATAGTTTTTGCGGCTTTATTTTTGTTTAGCGTGTGTAAAAACGTCTTCATCATAGTAACTCCAATCTTTAATTTCAGTTCAATCAGTCGAAAATCTAATAATCTATTTTATCCCCTTAGGGGTGGAATTGATCAAAATCCTTTCTTAGCGGATGCCTACGTCATAACATCTACCTGCATGCCAAATTTCAGCCCGATCCGTTGATAGATCACTATGTCAGTCAGTCACCTTTGAGTTTTATATATATAGATTAAGTTTTTTTTATCTCAATTAAGTGAATTTATGTAATTCTTTTTGAGGAATTAAATGTCTTAAACCTTATTTAGTAAATAAGTTTTATTAATGGTTCAATATTAAAACACACTAAGAGAAAACTACTCATCTTAATCTAATCCAAAGAAACAATGTAACAATTCGAAATGGAAAAAATATTCACACAAACAAGTTTTAGCAAAATAGCCAATATCCATTCTATTCGCTTTGGGCGCATCTCTGCTCAGCTTCTCTTATCTCAATCTCTCTTACATTACTCTGGCAATCTAGAAAAAAGGGTAATAAATGGGGTAACAACACAGCATCCTAATAAATACGAATGTTTCTACGTGAGAAAATAAAGTGATATATATATATATATAAGTTTTATTTTCGTCAAGCGATAAAATTTATTTATATCACAATTTAAGAAAAAAACGTTAAATTGATTACATATTGAATTTTAAACTCAAATAACTTTTAAAGGAGTGGACTTACAGAAAAAATTTAAGAGACCATTTATTTAGAGCGTTCAATTTCCTTCAAAAATATGTATTGCTCACTCCGACATGTTAATTCAAAACTGAGTTGTAAAATTCCAAAGTTAAAAAAATTATTTTCCTATGTTATTTAAACGTAAAATAGAAATTCACGATGAGCGACCTTTCAAAATTGATATTAAGAGCTCCCGTTTTCACAGGCTTCTTTTTTCATGACTAGGAAGATATTTCACTGCGGGTTTTGAAAAAAAAATAGTCGATTTTTTTGAACCGGTCTAATATATATAATAGCCACCAAACAACTTAAACAATAAATGCATGGAGGAGGCAAGTCTGCGCAATACACTGCCGTTCAAAATAATCACCACGATTTATTTTGGGTGAAAAGCGAAAAACTACTAATTTATTTTTAAAACTTGCATGATTGCGTGTTATTAAGAATTAATATTGAATTTTAAAAAATCTAAGCCTGATAACAATGCACGTAAGTGTAAACGGAACGTGAGCATGAGCGAGATGCAAGATCGAATATTCCACGGGTCAGAAAGAGTGCAAAGACAATCAACCAATAAGACGCTTGCTTTGAGTCAATAATAATAGTTCTTAATACCATTGGCATTGTCTACCAATTAACCTTAGTCATTGTGAACCTAAAAAAATAAAGACAATACGTATACTACATAAAAATAATATGTAATATATTTTATTCACTCGAAAAGAATCACAAACAAATTCACTTAATTAAGATACTTATATAAAATTTATAAATAAACATAACGTACATAAACTATATCGTATTATACTAGAATATTTACAACACCATTACAAGGCACTCAGACCCGTTATAATATTTTTCAATTCATATTTAAATTTGGCAATATTTTTATTATTAGTTATGAATTAGTAAAACAAGGAACAAAAATAGTGAAATAAATAATACAGCATGGTCTCCCTTCAATATAAAATAAACGAACAGAGCCGTATTTTAGCGAAGTGTGAATAACAATCCGTAGAGCTATTTTCTTTGGGTAACAACTAATGCGAAAGATTGCATTTATATGTATATAAGACACTAGGCGCAGTTTTTTAGCAGACACTGTTTTCTTCGTTGTAAATAAAACCAAAAGTTTCAATAACTGAAATTAAAGTGTATTTTTTATTAATATTTAACTATAATAACATTACACGATTGTAATTAATTGTAAGTAATTATTTAACAACTTTTAGCTTTTAATAGTTCATATGCATTGATGTGGCGTTGTGTCAAGACGTCCATAGATAATCGCGACACGACCAGAGACTATGGCGCTGCGAAGCATGGCAAATATGAAATGCCGTTTTTTTACATGTATGTAAACATTACCGACTACCTGATTGTCTAATAGTCGTTAACTAGCTCGATAAATGATTACACTCAAGAAGGACTTTTATTTCCGTAACTACGACATATACATCAATGTTATTGTGCATAGTTCGTTTGTGTACATTCTTCGTTGTTGCATCGAGTATCTCAGAAACTATATTTTGAAGGTATTTTAACAAAAATAAAACTACAATTTGTGAAAATGTTAGTTCCGACTATGTAAATAGAAGCCAGCTATATACGTATAAAGAAAACAATAAAAGCACGTATCCTGATGATGCCACGTGTAGTGGCCAAACGCGTCGAGTCAAATTACTGAATGTTGTAGCGGGAATTGTAAGCAAAATAATTTTAACTAATTTCATTTAATATGGATTTCCGCAAAGTAACGCCTGAAACAACTAATTATGATTTTTATAAGCCAACTAATTACATCTTTTTACACTTTTTCTTGTGGCACACTTATAACGATTTCGAAATTTGGCGGCACACAAAGAAAAAGATAAGTTTAAATTTTTTTATATCATATTAATTAATAATATTATTATAACATTATTATATATCTAAAATTTGGTGGCACACTTTTAAAAATTCGTGGCACACAAAAAATATCTAAATACTAACTATCTTCAACTAAATAACTAACAGTATTTTAATTTTGTTTTTTATGTTTGTGATTCTTTTTTTTTCTCCCCATTTCCTTACATCTATTTGGTTCTTGTTTTTTATTTTTATGTATTTTTGTAATTTTATTAGAAGTGTAGTTAGTATCCAGAGGCGGCTCGTCTTAAAGAGCGCTGGTGCAGTGCACTCCCACGAAAATTACAGAACTTATATTACAGCGGCGTAGATATAGGTAATATAATATACTATTGTATAGGCATAGTAGAATAGAATGAATGTAATGTAAGGATAGTATGTATTATGAAGAAATATAGATTACTTCTGTAATTTTCGTGGGAGTGCACTGCACCAGCGCTCTTTAGGACGAGCCGCCAGTGTTAGTATCTATCCCTTTATCACCTTGAGCATGCCGTCCTATCCTATAATTAAAATTTCGTTTAGTTTATATAATAGTAGTCCTTTTTATAATATGTAGTTTTAATGTAATTTTGTAGGTAGGCTTTATAAATAAATAAATAAACTAACGTCAACCCACGCTTATCTTATACATAGAAAATGCAAGTTAAACGTTTATTCGATTGTTTGCAAAAACAAAAGAAATGCGAAACAATATGGCCGAGATCCATAAACGTTAGCCCAAAATTAGTAGCAACCCTTAAAATTAACTTCCGTTTGCTTCCGACCTTTTATTTTAATTATTTTACACACTATTCCCTTTACAACGGTGCGAATATTATAAATTTATTTATTAGTGTCCAAAACTAACAGAGCTATTAAAGGAATGGGAAAAAATGTGGACTTTTTAGTCTCCCCCAATTCAGTAATCATATCTTTCTTCTATATATATAAAAATCAATGGCACTTTTCGTTGTAATTTTATAACTCAAGAACGGGCTCACTTATCCAAACCAAATGTTTAGGCTTCGTTCGGACTATTTAGTAGATGGTTTATGTGAAGTTTGCACAAAATCGGTAGAGCGGTTCTTCATTTATCACATTTTTTGTAACAAATTAATTCAATAAATGGCGGATTGTGCTGTCAAATTGAAACTATTTTTTGATGTTCCAATTTTTTTTTTTTAATATTTCACTTTATACGTAGTAGTAATATTATATGTAAAATATACTTGCAAATTAATAAATAAATAAAGTCATAGACTCTAACACTGGCACTAAATTTAAATTATTATATATTTTCCAGAAATCAATTATAATAAAAAATTCCAGCATTTTTTTTGTTTTGTGGACCATTTGGCCCCCCTTTGTATATAGAAGTGAAATAGAAGTAAAAAAAGTGATGTTTTAATCACGTATGATTAGTCACAAACAGATTGGTATAGCACTTTCATCCGAGATGTAGTGTTATTCGTAGGTCTCCACAGCATCTATTCTCTTCAATCAATAGCTAAAAATTAATTCCTCTATAAAGTGCACAAAATTCATGCGAAAACCCTGACAAATTTTCCACATAAGCAGAGAATTAATTAACATGAGAAAATCCATTTTTCTTAATCCAAAAGGTCAGTAAATTCCATCTAATTATGATATAATATGGAAAAGGGTACCTGACATAGGGGAAAATGTTTCACATAATCTGATTACTGTTACTAATTATAATATATATTTTAGGGTTTAAGCTACTTTTATTAAAGTTTTATCGTAATACTAGCTGTTGCCAGCGACTTCGTTCGCGTAGTAATCCCTACTAATATTATAAATGTGAATGTGAGTTTGTTTGTTACGTTTTCACGCAACAACTACTTAACCGATCATCATGAAACTTTGTACACAAATTTTTGGAGGTACTAGAAGTAATATAGGATACTTTTTATTTTAAAAAAAATTAAGTTTTTGAAACATCATTGCATGTAGTAATTTTTAAAAATTAATAATCCCAGTCAAGCAAGAAAATATAGCTATCATATTGATTCATTTCTATTGAAGTGATCTCTGATACTTATTTAATGACTTAAATGCGAGCGAAGCCGCGGGTGAAAGCTAGTATTTTATAAATTCAATAAAAAAGTATTTTTATAGTCAATAACTACTTTTCTTTTTAACTGTTCATTTCTATAGTCTTGTCTGACATCAAATTCCGTCTGATGTCAAACATATGTAAGGTTCATGAGCGGAAATAACCACAAAAAAATGTCTGACTGCTTTCGGTTCGACCCAAGCTAATCCCCAAACGGGATCACTTCATAGAAACTACAATCCGGCAATTAAACATGTTCCCACACAAAAAGCGGCAAATTAAAATGTTATCCGTCTGTTAACACTGATATACATAGAAAAAACTGAGATAATTTTAATCAATTTTAATTTTTATCCCTTGGATTTCGTAATAATTTATTTGCTTGTATCGTTTTAAATTGATTTTGACATCATTTTCTATAAAAACAAAAAAAGTTAGAATTGGAAATGGAGAAGTATTGGACATGGCTGTATGGGCTCGATCCCTTTGCCTTAAAATGAAACAAAAAAAAACAGAAACAAAATTTTTGAAGTACAAAATGTCAAGGTGACATTTCAAAATTCTTGCCAGACTAAAAACTATCATTTGCCTACTATTTTTTAATAGATTTTGAAATAAAAAGAGATATCCTAGTTTTTAAGCGAGTAAATTTTAATAAAAAAGGGACGATAATCAAAGTTCTTTCATAATGATTTAAATAACCATTTTCCGGCAAATTAACTCTATAACATTATATAAAGTTAAATTCTCCCAAAGACTAAAATAAACAGCATTATTTTAGCTTCAACTCGTACCTAATTAAAGTTTTCTCCTTAAATGTTAATCACAGTAAATCTTACACACAACTAATAAACACATTTACGTTATAAAATAACCCTTACGTGAATACTGAATAAAGTTGACATTAATTATTATTAATTAGTATTTTGTGCAACTATCTGTGTGGTAGTGTGGATAGTTTTTATTCGGCGTGGTTTTTATTATTTTTTTCTTTTATAATTAAAAAATAGTAGTCAGATGTGTAACGACACTAGTTAAGCTAAAATGTAGCTCATGAGGGAAGGTAACTAAGGTTATAATTAACGAGTTTCTTGTGGTCTTACGCCTTTAGTGTCTATGCTAATAAACTATTTTCATTTCATAAGTCTTGACATTGCAATAAATTACACCTAATCGAAGTTGTTCATGCGAAAAATGTTAGACCCTAGCCAGGCTCGTTGTAGAGAGAATTTTAAAATGGAATATGTAAAAATCTTCAAATATTCTGGTAACGGAAAAGCTATAAAGACATGCTGTGCGAACGGTGCCTTACATCGATGTTTTTGTATTGTTACCAAGTCACATTACTTAAATAGGATAATAAGATTTGGAACTACAATATTTTAGATACTTTTGGTTAATTTTCGAACGTCTCGATCTTTCGTTCATTTGATAGATTGCTGGTGCTCGTTAGTCGTTAGTAAAAATTCATGATCCCGATTTCTAACGGATCCGTTTTACTTGTGACAACTCGATTCGAAAGCCAGACTAAATTCGTGATAAGCCCACAAAAGGGCCTAAAGTAATTATTGCGTGTGAAAAATGACAGCTTCGTTGCCCTAAGCTGTTTAGTTTTAAAATAAAATGCACAATACGACTCCATACTAATTTTGTATTACGGCATGATTGTTATGGAATATACCCTTTGAAAAATATTCCCACTTACATAAATCAGAAACAACAGTAACTGATGGTAACACTAGGTTTAACAAGAGAGCATTCCCGCGGGAGACGTTGCGTCTGATTGCTCAGAATTTTTCCACGGATTTTACCGACTTTTGTCGAACTTCACCGATCGCCACTACTTACGTACACTTCCAGTTATACAACGACAGTAACTAAACTATAGTCTTTATTGTGTATGAAATAAAGATTAGTTTAGGTTACAATTGTGTATATAGTTTTGATGCTGACGACCGCATACTTGCTTATTTTCTAGAAAATGTTTGTCTGTGGTTTTTGAACTAGACGTCTTGACCGTATGAAAAGATGCTTCCTTGAACACTTCCTTGAATGCCCGGATTGCATTTAAACGTAGGCAATATATTGATATTCCCAGAGCTCCATGATTCGATTATCGATCAAAACAAATGCTTATTGTAATTATAATTATTAAAAATATGATTCCATCAGTCATATAGTGAATAATACAAAGTAAGTGAGTAAGGAGATGGCAGCCTTATTGCTGAGGCAACCAACTTTGAGATGTAGAGCAATGCAGAAGAGAAAACGCGGGAGGTACGAATAGATACAAATATAAATAAACATATGAACTACACACAATACACACCATGCTACATAGATACATACATAAGCTAATAATGACAATAAAATATTAATAACATAGTAGATTTATTATCAGAATCTATGATCATTAGTATGTAAATGGACAATGCCAGTATACAGCAGCTGAATCAAATTGATAATAAATAAATATGAAATGAAATGAAATGAAAATCGTTTATTAGCATAGGCACTAAAGGCGTGCACTTGCTCATAGTCAGACTCTATCGTGACTTCGGGAAGGCGTATGGCGAGAAGAATATCACAAGAAACTCGTCAAAATTTATATTTATATTTGTATTGACGAGTAAAAGCGCTCTATTGGAGCACAATTACTAAAAGTAAAGTAAATAACAGAAGAAAAATAATAATTAGTTGCAAATAAGATTTATTTAAATTGAATTAACCTTTAACTACTGAGGTGGGTTTAATTTCACGTAAACTCTGACATGAGGGCCTCAGAGTCCCGCATAGATATGTGCTTATATTTAAAAATCTTTAGTGTTTAATAATTAGTTTCAGTAGATGTATCTAAACAAAATAAAATATTTTTTTATGATTTATTTGTATATAATTAACTATCATTTCAAAATTTAGAAAACACTTACTATTTTTTGGAAAAAATCACATGAGATCATAAAAATAAATAAAATTATTATAAAAAATCAACAAATTAACTAGATAATTAGAGTAATTTAAAAAAATTATTTTCTCAAAACCTGAGAGGCCCCCACCTCAGTAGTTAAAGGTTAAAAGAAGAAGTGAACAGTGGGCTTATCACGAATTTAGTCTGGCTTTCGAATCGAGCTGTCACAAGTAAAACGGATCCGTTAGCAATCGGGATCATGAATTTTTACTAACGACTAACGAGCACCAGCAATCTATCAAATGAACGAAAGATCGAGACGTTCGAAAATTAACAAAAAGTATCTAAAATATTGTAGTTCCAAATCCGCACGCGGTGGCGCTGCTCAAATTTCCATACAAATCGCTTGAAGCGAACTCGGTTCGAAAGCCAGACTAAAATTCGTGACAAGCCCACAGGTAGGTAAGGTAAAGTTTTATTCGTGGCTTCCTTCATATTCCGTAGTATATGGTTTTGAATATAAAAATAATATTTTCTTAAGTATAAGAAGAAGTGTTGCGGGCTTTATCTATTATTCTCCGCCGCGGCATGTGACAAATGGAGGTAGTACACATCACAACAAAGTCGACTTTGATAAATAGTTGACAACCAAAAGAATAGTGGGGGTCTACACCGAATTTCGGAACGTATACATGAAAATCTCTCTAATTGTAAAAACTTCAGAGAATTTCTGATTCATTCTCTATTTAAATGCTAAATTTTTATATTATAGTATTATATATATATATATAGCAGCGGTTCTCAAACTTTTTTGGCGAAGGAAAAAGCCTTAATATAGGTAATTATAAAAAACTGATTTATATGTATTTATGAATAATCATATTGCAATGTAATATTACGTAATATTTAGTTGGAATATTTAGATGTAACCTTATAATCTCCGTTTAGTAGGTATTTTTTACAGTATTTTAGCTCTAGGGTTCCGCAGAACAAACTTTGAGAATGGCTGATATATAGTATTATTTTTAGCAGTTCTGAGTAGGGAAATAATAAAGCGTATTCCGTAAAGATGTAGACTAAATTATCCACGCGCCTCGGTCTGATTTACGATGTGATAATATTGAATTTTTCCATAAACACTACACAGGTAACTCTATTTTTATATTAAGGCGAATCCTCTTTTTTGACATCTCATATTTATTCATTTGTTATTATTTTCTTTTATTTTATAAACTAAATATGGGTTTTAATACAAAGACAATAAATGTCTGTGCCTATTCAATGTCTAACTGATTTTAAAAAAATAAATGTCATTTTAAATCAATTCCGAACTTACACTCTTAATAGTTCATCACATTCCAATGCATCGATCAACATCATCGATGATCAAGTAGACCACGCCCTCTATAAAAAAAATTACGTATTTTATAGATGAAAATTCCCTGAACACTTATTTCACCTTAGCTTAATAGCTCGCCACACCTATCACTGTTTAGACTTCCGATGTCAGCGATACATTTATTTTAAAGATAGTTAATAAATATAATAATATTAATATTGTAAATATATGTTAGTTGTAAAGCTTTTGAGATGTCAGTACAATTTAATTAAAATAAATCAATAATTTAAAGCTACTCAAACTTGTGTTTTGTCTCGTTCACTCACCATTGAAAAGAAAGAAACAAAAAATTTTTTAAAATGATAGCCCTTAATTACTATTGTAATTTTTAATGATGTGTATATCGTAGTTGTGCAAATAAAAGTCCTTCTTGAGAGTGTTCATTTATCGAGCTAGTTAACGACTACTAGACAAGGCGGTAGTCACCTATCTATACTCTATACTATTATATAAAGAGGAAACATTTGATTGTTTGTATGTATTGAATAGGCTCCCGAACTACTGTAACGATTTGAATTTTTTTAAAATTAGAATCTTACAAAATCCCTGATGAACATAGGCTATATAATATTTTCAATTGTTTTTTTTTTAAAGAAATATTACATTTTAAGTTCACACAATTCGATGTCTATGATATTTCTTTTTTTTTTTTTTGTTCCATTTTAAGGCAAAGGGATCGAGCCCATACAGCCAGATATATTGTATTTCACTTTATTTTAAGTTCACACAATTCGAAGTCTGTGCCTAATTTTGGCGGGCAAATGTGCTGTCAGTTTTTCAATTGTTTTTTAAGATATATTTCATTTTATTTTAAGTTCACATTGTAATTTATATCTAATTCAATGAAAATAAAAGCGAAAGTTCTCTCGAAATCCGCTTGACATACAAAGATGAAATTTGACAGGGAGGTAGTTTATAGTTAGTTGACGTCTGCAAAGAACGGATTTTGCAATGGGGCCAGATTAGGGAGTTGTAAGGGCTCTCGCAGGTTTGTATATTTTTTTGCTACAAACTAGAAATTTGACGGAGAGGCAGTTAGTAGATTTTGCAACAGGGGTGTGGAAAGCATTTTTTGTTGACTGAAATATGAAACATCATTAAACTTCACAGTACTTTATATCTTCATTATTACGCAGACGTAGTCGCGGGCAACTGCTAGTCAGTAAATAATTCACATAAATCTGTATCTATACGTCTCTGGAATAATTTATCTTTATCTATTAAATCTGCACCATCTCTGCATATCTTTAAACTTCAACTTAAATCACTATACCTATCTCCTTCTGAATAATATTTGTATATATGTGTATGTTCATTATATATTTAGTTTACTTATATTTATCTAAATTGCATTGCCCAATACTATTACTGCTTCTTCTATGACAATTGGTTATCTGGAAGAAATTACTTTTAGTGATAAGATCGCCAATTGCTCTAAATCTGCTTCCTATTGTTGTTGTATTGTTATTATTATGTTTTAAAGCAATAATGTATTTATTATTATTATTATAAAAAATTACATAACTACCCTCTAATCATAAAATACATATATAACAACTAACTGAGTCTAAATTAAATATAAATACTCTGGTGACCTAGTCTCGTTCTGGGATCAGCTTGGAAATAGTCGGGCATAATAAGATGGATTCGTCTCAAGTCTGTCAGCATAATGACAGCTGTCTGCATTTAAAGATCACATTATAATTATTATTATTACATGCCCTCAAAAGATAAAGAACAAGAAGATTGTTTGTAATATATATTTAGTATTATTTTTCTTAATAATAATAATAACTCTTTATTGCACAGAACAGAAGAAAAGAAAGAACAAAAGACGGCCTTATCACTAAGCAGTGATCTCTACCAGGCAACCAACCTTATGGTAGTAAATCAGGAAGTAAATAGTAGGGTGCAAAAAAATAAAATAAATTACAAATTAATAATAAAGATATATTACAAAAAATATACATATATATATCATTCATGTATCTAAGTTATTTTATTTAGATTTTTGCATCCTACTATTTACTTCCTGATCTACTACCGTAAGGTTGGTTGCCTGGTAGAGATCACTGTTTAGTGATAAGTTCTTCTTTAACACTAGATTTACCAGACCAGTCAAAATGACTGGTCTTGCGAGATCAAATTAAAATTCCTACTGCGTGTAACATTTTCTTTAATTCTTCTAATCTTCTTTAATTTATAACAGAAGAATTAGTTTTATGAATTTTATATTATTTTATATATATTTGTAACAAATATATACTTGTTGGTTTTGGTAGAAATAGGTAAGTAATATTTAAGCTGGTAAATCTAGTGTTAAATGTATTATTTTGTGCAATAAAGAGTTATTTTTATTATTATTATTATTGTTACATAGACATTCGGTTGACACGAAAGCGGTCCCAAAAGAACCCCGAGGGTCCTATAGAGGATCGTTGTAAGACAAGACGGACTATCGTGGCTCTATAAATTGCAATCAGAGTGTCCCATCGATTTATAGTGCGGCTAATACGGAAGTCGTTTTTGAAAATCACCAGTTACACTGCCTTTATGCCCTTGGCTCGAGAAAGCGTAAAGGTGCGGGTAAAACGATTTTTATATTTCTTTCATCTATTATTAATTTTATGTAAAGTTCTCCCCTTTTTAATCTCTCAAATGTTGTACCAATATCATTTACGTTGATTTATCATAAATTTATTGTAAATATACAAAAATATCTTTTAGTAATAACTTGTAAAAAATACATTTTGCCTCAAGTCAAGTATTTCTTTAAATATTTGTCCGTTCTCTGCAAATACCTATGTCAACATAACGAATAAAAGCATGAAAGATATTAACCTGATAAAAGCAGAAATATACCCAAATAAATTCCTTTTCATAGAGAAACTAAGCACACAATCCCACACTTTTACACAAACATTCTGTACAACCTTTTCAAAGGGAAGAAAATAGTGAAAAAAAGGTTTTAAAAAAACCATTCCACCCTCATCCCCGTAGGTCCTTTGTAATAAAACATCACAATTTTATTTTTATTTGTTCGTGCATTCGAGAAAATTCCAATGAGACAATTCTTGTTCTATTGGAATTATTTTCGTAACACATCTTTAAATTTGACAGACACTGGGAAAAAGTCTATTCGTGGTTCGATACCGAAACTAAATTAATTGCTTATTACAATGACTTTTACGACGTTATTGTACACTAAAGAACGGAACAAAAATCAAGTTATAAAACTATTAAAAAATCGATATAGCATCAAGAATTGGTACCCGGTTGGCATCATAAAAACGGTTGGTCGACATAGCCTCTAGCTCGGTGTATTGGCATTGTAGCCACGTCAGGCCGGAACTAGAACTGCCCTCCTGAAACGTGCGACAGCCTTCGCCGAAAATATTTTCTAAGAAACGATAACAAAATTCAATTTTAGAATTTTCTTGTAATTTAATTTATTTTTAAAACTTTTATATAGGTAACTATTATTATTACTATTTTAAATACATGTCCAGAAGTTCTCAAAGTATGGGTCGCGAGGTAATAGAACAATCCTTCATTCATATTAGTAACAATTGTATTTTCATTTTTCCATTCCAATTAGAAGAAATAAATATAGTCAGTGATCATTACCAATAATTGTATTTCATACCCCCATTTTTAAGAGACCCAAAAAGTGAGTCCTAAGATTAGAAATTTTTGTTAGATGTATCGGATCTCAGTCAACTTTGGGAACCACTGATCTGGAATTATTAATTGACTTACACAATAAAACAAGCTATTGGAAAGGAAATAAATAGCAGAGATATGTTAAAATAATTAGGTAAATAAAATCTTTGATAAAAATTTTTTGACATTGTTTGACATTTAAGGTTGACATTGATATTATAGTAAATTTTAATTGTATTGAATTATTTGCACGTCATATATTTGTAAAATGTTGAAATTGACGTTGGTTTAACACGAGCGTAAACATACATATATCTATATATATAAAACTCAAAGGTGACTGACTGACTGACTGACTTAGTGATCTATCAACGCACAGCCCAAACCACTGGACGGATCGGGCTGAAATTTGGCATGCAGGTAGATGTTATGACGTAGGCATCCGCTAAGAAAGGATTTTGATCAATTCCACCCCTAAGGGGATAAAATAGGGGATGAAAGTTTGTATAAATCTTATTAGATTTATTTCGTTCATTATTACGCAGACGTAGTTGCGGGCAACAGCTAGTCTAAATATATATAACTCAAAGGTGACTGACTGACTTAGTGATCTATCAACGCACAGCCCAAACCACTGGACGGATCGGGCTGAAATTTGGCATGCAGGTAGATGTTATGACGTAGGCATCCGCTAAGAAAGGATTTTGATTAATTTTACCCCCAAGGGGATAAAATAGGGGATGAAAGTTTGTATAAATCTTATTAGATTTTCGACTGATTGAACTGAAATTAAAGATTGGAGCTATTATAATGAAGACGTCCGCTTAAATAGGACATCTTCATTATTACGCAGACGTAGTTGCGGGTAACAGCTAGTTCATAGATAAAATTCGAAATAAAACAAAACAGTTAATTTAAATTATGTACTTATAAAAAATTAACGTTCCAATATCTTCATACTGGTAGTAGATAAACCGATAAGCTGCTGCAATTCTAGCCAAGTTGCGGCGTTTATTGTCGTCATCAAATCGGTTTGCAGATACGCGGCTTCGACTTAAATATAACCATACAATTTACTATTTACTAAAATATTTGTAATTTGAAATAAATGCATTGTACTTATTTACCAGTCATTTGAGTTATTTTATCGACGCATTTCTTTATTTCAGACAAATTTTTCAATATATCACACTTTATTGTCGTAAAACTTTCCATAAATTCGTAATCTAGTTTATTTACGTTGTGCATATTTCTGGGATCCATCTTTGCTTAGTTTTAATGGCGCCTTTTTAGGGTTGTGACTACTTTTGATTACTTATCATTAATCACAAAATATTTGTTTATGCAAAATAATAATTAACATTACTAAAACCTATATTATCAACATTTAAATTCGGATATTTATAATAATTTTAAATAACGGACACAAAACTATAAGAATCCCAACGCAATACAATTTGCGTTTTATTTTTGCTAAGTTTATCGGCTATGTATTTACTATTATTATTTATGTTTATTTCTGTACAAAATATGTAGTAAATTATATAATTATGATAAAGGAATATAAGTAAATAAATTAACACGTCAAATAACAAAAGCAAAAACATAACGCAACAATTGACAAATGACGGTGATGAAATATGTAATACTTTTGAAAATTCATGATTTCCTTTTTATTTGGATTTGTGCATAAATTTATAATCGGTATAGACATTGAAATTCATAACCTGCCCCAATTTATTTCCATTGTTGCCCCTTTGTGTCGATTAATTAGCGCAAACGTTGAGACAATCGATGCCAATCATTGTTTGCCGGGCGGCGAGCACTAAATCTGTTTTTGGATGGATTTTGGTATGAGCGGCGCGTCAGTGAATGTCATTGGATTTATAAATACGATCAGCTCCAGTCCAGAAATAGGTAGCTACAGGTTCTCCAGACAGAGACTAAAATAAAATAGCCTGGATTCGACGAGTTAACAATTATATTGTCTTGTGCGTGGCGACACAATAAGGGTACGGCTGTTTTGAAGTGATTTTTGTGAGCGTAGGTCGCTTTTAATCTGCTTTTTTGCGCTAAATAATGGATGAGGATGATATGCAACAATTTTCTTTGCGATGGCATAATCATCAGGTAGGTAAGTACACAGACAAAAGACATTGGAACACTAGAGGATTGGACGTACACGATCACACAATTATTCTGCTCATTGCATCTACAGCAAGAAATATACACGGGTTTTTTTAGCATGGAAGTTTTTTTTATTATAATAAATGTATATAAACACGAATTAGAGTTATTATTTATTTTATTTCAATGTATCTAATATTAAATAACTTAACAGTATTTCTGACACGGTTGTGGATTAAAAACAAAAAGAAACAATAATAAGCTACAAAAAATTAATTAACTATAAAATCAAAGTGGAATTTGCATCATGGGTGTTAAATTTTCATGTTTTGATAACAAAGAAACACAATTCTGCTTTATGATTGGTTGAAAATCTTTCATGGTTTTAACATTTTTTTTTCATACTGTTAACTTCCAATAAGTGAAGTCATAATTGTTAACACATATAACTTTATACTGCTTTATTAATTTCTGTAGTAATATTACAATGCAATTTTTTATTTCATTAAATTTTTGTTTAATAGCATCTGGTGTGGGGATACTATATGTATATACTAAATTTACATTTAGACAGCTTGTATATGTGTCTATATATAAATACACTTTAATGTATAATATATAATAATAATAAATGCTTTATTGGCTTAAAATACATAAATAAAGCAGCCATTCCCAAAGTGTGTTCCGCGGAACCCTAGGGATAAAATACTGCAAAAAATACCTACCAAAGGGAGACTATAAGCTTACATCTAAATATTACGTAATATTACATTGCAATATTATTATTCATAAATATATATAAATCAGTTTTTTATAATTATATTAAGGCTTTTTCCTTCGCCAAAAAAGTTTGAGAACTGCGGACTTAGAGCATTTGCTAGTCTTGTAGTATAGACCTGGTGGTACTAAGACCAACACTTTATTTTTTTATTTATTTATTATTAAAGTAAAGTAACAAATATAACTTTTCGATGGTCCCACACTAGGCAATGCCTGTCACATGGAACCCAATAACCCTATGACATGACAATTAATTTTTTTGATAATATTGTGCCAAGGGTAATTAAATACAATTTAAAAATAAATTATAAACATATTTGGAATTAAAATGTTTTTATTCAATTGACGAGTACTTCAATGATTAGAAACAGTAAATGAAACTAATTAATTTATTGAAATTATTTAATTATTAACTGAAATTGTATTATTATGTTGCTATACCCTGATCAGGTGTCACATTGACACTGAAATATGACATCTTAATTATTATAATTGTGACATGCAATAAAAACAGTTGTTGTTGAGTTGAGTAACTTAGTTGCATTTCCAGCTTTCGATGTAACAGATGACTATTAAAGGAAATTAATTAAAATTATTTTGCTTGTAATTCCCGCTACAACATTCAGTAATTTGTCTCGACGCGTTTCGCCACTTCACGTATCCTGATGATGCCACGTGAAGTGGCGAAACGCGTCGAGACAAATTACTGAATGTTTTAGCGGGAATTATAAGCAAAATAATTTTAATTAATTTACACAAATATATTTTTTTAAAACGTGAAACAAAAATCGTCCATTTAAGGGTTAATATGGATTTCCGCAATGTAACGCCTGAAACAACTAATTACATATGACTGTTACCTGCATTAACATCAGACAAGACGTGGTCATATACCAGACTGCTGTATTTTTTATTAAATTACAGACAAACGTGATCAGTGCATTGGGGTGCATGCTGAACACAGGTGCTCTGGCTGATGTTACGTTAATTGCAAATGGTACCACTCTGAAGGCACATAGGCTTGTGCTTGCGGTCTGCAGTCAATATTTTGCTCAATTATTTAAGGTAAGTTCATACTATGTACTATAACCTGCGGCTCTTTGAAGGATTGTGGCTCTCAATAAATGTACCCGAGTTCCCTTATCATTTTTGTGCTATTATATTTTATATGAAAGACTAAGCACACGTTAAAGACTGCATGCCCACCGGTGGGTCACTCCGCAACAACATTACCGGCCCGCTTGTACACTGGTGAGCACTCAACGTGTTTTACTTGGAGACCGCTTGTACACCGATAGGCATGATTTAAATAATATACGTAATCAGAGGCGGCTCGTCCTAAAGAGCGCTGGTGCAGTGCACTCCCACGAAAATTACAGAAGTAATCTATATTTCTTCATAATACATACTATCCTTACATTACATTCATTCTATTCTACTATGCCTATACAATAGTATATTATATTACCTATGTCTACGCCGCTGTAATATAAGTTTTGTAATTTTCGTGGGAGTGCACTGCACCAGCGCTCTTTAGGACGAGCCGCCTCTGTACGTAATTAACAATTAAAAAATGCCAGTCCACATGTGAGAAATACGATTTTGCAATGTGTTAAGTACATATTTAATTGCGTCTCGCAAAGAATTTTAAATCTAGAAAAATGGCTATCAAAGGGCTTTGTCATCCTTGTACTATAGTCTTCCTTATCTTTCAAAATATGTAGTAAGGTCAGCAATGCTAATAATTGCATACCATATGATGTCATTTATTGTGTTTTAAAATTAATATGTTTGATGTGTAAATTTGACATAATTCATAATACATCTAATTGGTTCTTGTTTTTTTTTTTCAATTTTTTTTTTTATTTTTTATTTAATTCTACGTATCTTTGTAATTTTATTAGAAGTGTAGTATCTATCCCTTTATCACCTTGAGCATGCCGTCCTATCCTATAATTAAAATTTCATTTAGTTTATATAATAGTAGTCCTTTTTATAATATGTAGTTTTAATGTAATTTTGTAGGTAGGCTTTGTAAATAAATAAAAATAAAATAAAAAATAATTGGTTTGTGAAATCATTTATTGTCTTATAAGAATTGATACTGAAAAACAGACACTTGCGATTTATTTATATACAAAAAAAAGGTAGAGATAAAAAAACTTGTCATTTGCCAAGATCTAGTACATTGGTCGGCAAAGTGCGGCTCCAGAGCTGCGTGTGGCTCTCTGGTTTCTCTTTGCTTTGGTTGTTCGCATTAATAAATATTTATTAAGTATGAAATTTAGTTTTATTTGGTCTAATAAAAGTTTACTAAACAAGCAGATTTGGCATCCAAATTTTTTTTTTAATTTTTGAAATGTTCCTATTTGGATCTAATAAGTTTGCCGATCACTGGTCTAGTAGCGCCAGTACAGCGTGCATATAGACAATTTAAATAACAAATCGTTTATTATCTGTGAATTCTCTCTTCACTATATTTTAGTCAGAGTTGAATAAAAATAGATGAGCAAGTATTTAAATACGATTCTCTCATGTAATTAATTAATTTTTCAGGAATTAGAATCTGAAACGGGTTCTTTGGTGATAGTGTTAACATGCGAGCCAACCGAGTTACGTCTGCTACTGAGTTTCATGTATACAGGAGAGGTGACTGCGCCCAGAGGCGTGTTGCCGGCGTTGTTGCGTTTGGCACACATGCTCAAAGTGTCTGGTCTTACTCCAGAAGACACAGTAAGTCTGCCAAATATATATAGCTTAGATTCACTGAGTAGAGTTCAAAACAAAACAAAATAGACCAATCGTGCGCTTCAATTCATATTGTGCGCGGTTTTTGACCAATAATAATTAATTCACTTATGACTTTTCTTCATAAATATGTACGTATTTAAGTATATATTATTATTTATTATTTTATGTATTGTGTGTATTGTGTTGATTTAGTTTAGAGAAAAAATTAATTTGCAGTGAAGAATTTATTATTATTATTATTATTATTGTAACTTTTTACTGTTATTTAGCTCATTGCATTTTATTACAAATTTTAAATTAAATGTATAAATAACAGAAAGTAGAATTGTACATTAATGTTTAAACTGGATATTTGATATATAAGTATATGCAACATATTACTATTTTATTTTGATTACTGTGTAATGCAGCGGTTCTTTTTTGGCGAAGGAAAAAGCCTTAATATAATTATAAAAAACTGATTTATACGTATTTATGAATAATCATATTGCAATGTAAATGTAATATTAAGTTGGAATATTTAGATGTAACCTTATAATCTCCCTTTTTGCATTTTTTGCAGTATTTTAGCCCTAGGGTTCCGCGGAACACACTTTGAGAATGGCTGGTCTAATGATAGCTCTTTTTAAAGATTTATCACGGATGGTTTTTTTAGTACTTAAGTACTTAAGTAATTATGAGGTGATCGCAGTTCAAATTGTATACCAAGATATATTTATTTTAGAATTCCTCTCTAATCCCGACTGAAACGGAAGAATGTGTGGATGTCAAAAACAGTACAACTCCAATCAATTTGGATTCCAATGAGGATACCATCGTGAATTCTGATGATTTTAAGACGAGCATGGCGGTTGATATTGACAAAAGTGAATATGAACATGGAGCTGACTCTGAGGCTTTAAATACGCCGATGATGGCCGAACTGGTGATGCGCAACGAGAAAGATCGGCTTAGCAAATTAGATCAAATCGTACAAAATCTCTACACTACACATAAAATTGTTAATCCAGTTGGTAGTGCTTCCACTGTTGGAGGTAAGACATTGATTTTGATGTTACTTACTACTACTGCTACTTACTTACTATTACTTACTACTACTTATTACTACTACTGCTACTTACTTACTATTACTACTTACTACTACTTATTACTTACTACTTACTACTGCTACTTACTTACTACTACTACTTATTACTTCATTTCGAATCATTGAAATACATTTTGGAACTAAATAGCGTTTCAATTTGTATAAGGCTCTCGTCAGCTGTAGAAGTTAAAGGCTTTAACTTGAGAGTCCAAGCTTAAAATTTTGAATAATTTGTATCACTACAACAATTTTTGAAATGGCAACACTGGGTTTTCCGGGGTCGGCCATCTTGTTTTTGTCTTCTTTTAGCAGTTTTATAATTGTTTTACACTGTACAATATTTACTTGCTTGTTAATATTTATTTAATAAAATAATTGTTTTACAAGTTTTGTTAATGTCATAAGGCTTGTACAGTCCGTGTCACTTGAATAGCCTCACCCCAAAATTAGTTATAGATCCAGTTCTATATGAACAACTCTTTATTTGATTTCATAAATAAACGTTAATAGGTGTAACTACTACATCTTTGTTACAAAAGTTTGACATTCACTAATAAATAATAAAAATTATAAACTAAAATAAGAAATAGGGTTAGTCACTTGAATAGCCTCAGTCCAGTTTCAATAGCCATCGCGTTCATTTGCTTTAGTATCTCAGCACTAAACTATTTCACTCATACCGTATATTACGTATGTATTATTTTTAAAGTGTTATTATTATTATTTTTATCATGGGTCGTGGTCGCATGCTTACTGATATTGAAAAAGAAAAAATACAATTTTATTTGGATAAAAAAATATCAAATCGTGAAATCGCCAAAAAAAATTGGTCGCAGTCCTAAAGTAATTAATAATGATGTGAAAAATAAAGAAAAATATGGAAAAAATTATAAAGGTCGAACAAAACCAGCTACTACCTCACGTGAACGCCGACTTATTTTGCGCGCTGCATCTAACTCTGCGAAGACAGTACGACAAATAGCTAATAGTAAACACTAGTGCTTCATTGTCTACAGTGCGACGTATAATAAATTCATCATCATATCTCAAGCGGCGAAAAATCAGAACCAAAATCACCTGCATTACGTGATCATCATCAGAAAGTGCGATTATCATTTGCTAAAATACATATGTCTTGGTCATGTCAATGGCATAATGTTGTTTTCAGTGATGAGAAAAAATTTAATTTAGATGGTCCAGACTGATATTCATATTATTTCCACGATTTGAGAAAAGAAGAAATAACATTATCTCGTCGTCATTCAGGCGGTGGTTCAGTAATGATGTGGGGTGCGATTTCTTATTATAGGATCATTAGTATTTCGATTATCATAGGTAGACAAACTTCTAAGTTGTACATAAATCTACTGGAAGAGAAGATAAAAGAGATTCGTAAAGTTCTAAAAAAAAAGTGGATTTTTGAACAGGACTATGCCCCTTCACATACATCACATGAAACAAAAACTTGGTTTCAAGAAAATAAAATTCAAGTTTTAGATTGGCCTTCGAACTCTCCGGACTTAAATATTATAGAAAATGTTTGGGGCTATTTATCTCGTAAATTATTCGCCGGTGGATGCCAATATTCTAGCAGCGTTGATCTCATACAAGAAATTCATAATACTTGGAATAATTTAGACATAAAATACATTCGCTCATTATATGAATCTATTCCTAATCGAATTTTTGACATTATTAAGAATAATGGAAAGTACACAAAGTATTAAAAGTAATTTAAATCGATATTTTTTTTTTTTTTTTTCTGAGGCTATTCAAGTGACTAACCCTATTTCTTATTTTAGTTTATAATTTTTATTATTTATTAGTGAATGTCAAACTTTTGTAACAAAGATGCAGTAGTTACACCTATTAACGTTTATTTATGAAATCAAATAAAGAGTTGTTCATATAGAACTGGATCTATAACTAATTTTGGGAGTGAGGCTATTCAAGTGACACGGACTGTATATTTAATTTTGACACTGAATTAAGCATAATACTAAGAAAAAAGGCTTTCATATGGAAATTCAGTCATCACCTTAAGAAGACCTGGATATCGACCTGAAAATTGTTCTAGTCTTTATAATACATCAATGACTTTAGCTAATAATGTTTTTTTTTTCTGAAAACCTTGCAGAGGATCCGACATATTTGCCGAAGTATCAACGTTGCGGTGGGTCGGTGTGTAATATATGCAATAAACGTTTGAGTAACCAATACAATTTGCGGGTGCATATGGAGACGCATGCGGGGGCGCGGCACAGGTGTCATGCGTGTACGCATGTTAGCAGGTCGAGGGATGCGCTCAGGAAGCATGTCGCTTACAGGCATCCTCACACTTCTCGACTCAAGGACTAGGTTTGTTTTATAGGTTACTAGCTTTTACCCGCGGCTTCGCTCGCATTTAAGTCATTAAATAAGTATCAAATATCATTTCAATTGAAATCATATCAATATGATGACTGTATTTTCTTGCTTGACTGGGATTATCAATTTTTAAAAATTACTACATACAATGATGTTTCCTAACCTCAAAAATTCAAATAGTATTATACTGCATATGACAGACGGAAATAAAAATAAATATAGAAAAATTCCAAATAGCTAAAACTATAGTAAAAAATCATATCTTTTAATAAAAAGCATCCTATGTTACTTCTAGTACCTCCAAAAATATGTGTACAAAGATTCATGATGATCGGTTAAATAGTTGTTGCGTAAAAATGTAACAAACAAACTCACATTCACATTTATAATATTAGTAGGGATTTCACTAGCAACACATGATAATCTAGTCTCAGAATTGGTTTAATTGTAGATGCAGTGACTTTAAGCTGAAATTTGGACTTGAAAGACCCACCGAGACCAGAGTTCTAAAGCTAAGGAAGTAGTCACCAGTCCTGTTGTGCTCCGAACAGGAGAAATGTAAAAGACATATATTTAGTTTTAAAATATATTATTATTTATGGAATGTTTATAATGTAATAATTGTGTTCTGTGATAGTTTATGAAATATACTTTGAAACAATGTCGTCCAGCCTTTGAAAAGTCGGGGCCAGGGTGCCTTAACACGTTGAGCGTCATGTCAGCCATCGGTGGCTGACACTAGACTTTCCGTTTAGGCCGCGTCATCGGTGGCTGACAGCGTGTAACATGAGAACTATAAAATTTTACACTATTTTACGGAATTACAGATAATTTATTTAAAAATAACTTAATTTGGTATCATTACAGGATTAATGGGATTCATTGTAACATGTCAAACATAAAAATGGTTTTCCTTCACAAGTATCACAAAATGTTACAACACGCTTGGTCTTTCTTCTTGCCATCACTCTACCATCTTTTCTTACATTTTTGTCATAACATAATTTACTGTAATGAACTGATTGTCGCAAAGGGAACACCGGTTACGGATACATTTCGATAAAATCTTATCTAGCAGGTCAAACGATAAAGAAAACAAAACAGACTTGGTGCGTAACGTGTTCAATGAATGCCTATAGGAATCACGTTCCAAACGTAAACTACCTTCTACTACGATAGGAAACACCAGCTCCTGCAGTACCAGCGCTTCGAAGCGGCGCGCGTGGCCTGAACGGGATTGCTGTAGAAATACGCGTGGCGAACCAATGGCACGCGACATAATATTTTGGGCACTAATCAGAAATTCACTTCTTTTCATTCAAATTCAGCTAAGAAAATAGTATGGAGTAGGTATTATTAATTAAACATTGCAAAATATACCTTTTTTGTAGTAAATTAAAAGTTTTGAGTTGATAGTATTTATTATTATTATTATTTTCTCAATAATCACAGAGTTAAAATTATTTGATGTCACGTCTGTGACCTCAGTATAGTTTTGTAATGTTAGTGCAAGCTGTGTTCACTGTACATAGGGCCTACAATTGGATTGTTATAATTCTTAGTGTGATATTAATTCCAAGTCTAGTTGTAGAGCCCTGTTTGTGAAATGAAAATCGTTTATTAGCATAGGCACTAAAGGCGTGCACTTGCTCATCGTTAGACTCTATCGTGACTTCGGGAAGGCGTATGGCGAGAAGAATATCACAAGAAACTCGTCAATCATAGCCTCTATAAACCTGGACCTGGACCCAATGAATAAATAAATTTCAAAACACCTACTCTGCCCTAAGCTATCTGTTTTTAGTTAAAATCTATGATTATTGCTATAATTTAAATCTATATGTATATGAAGAGATATCAAGAGCTAAGTTTATATCTGAAATTAAGAATAATAATTGCTAATTTCAATTAATATTTTATATTATAATTTAGGATTTCAAAGTCAGTGTCTAGTCATAGGTTCTGCTTCAAATACCACATTAAAAAGACATGTTTTTTTTTATAAAGACAATAATATATTTATTTGTTGTTTAAAAGTTTATTGTGAAAAGACATTTTATTTATTAAATAGTTATCAAGTTTGATTTGTGTTTTTTTTATTTTTACGACCCATTTGCGTTAATTTTGTATTTATTGCAGTAACGGAAATGTAGCGTATCCTTCTTCTTCTTTTATTAATGGCCTCAGATATCTATTAAAGACAATTCTGCCAATGTCGAGTATTCAATAAGAAATTATAAAATTTTAATTCACACGTAAATCCTCATGTCAAAAATGGACGAATATCATTTTAAAAAACGACGATAGCGTACTATTTAAGGAAATCATTTACGTCTGCTGATTGCAAAAATTAACTACCAGTGGGCTTATCACGAATTTTAGTCTGGCTTTCGAACCGAGTTCGCTTCAAGCGATTTGTATGGAAATTTGAGCAGCGCCACCGCGTGCGGATTTGGAACTACAATATTTTAGATACTTTTTGTTAATTTTCGAACGTCTCGATCTTTCGTTCATTTGATAGATTGCTGGTGCTCGTTAGTCGTTAGTAAAAATTCATGATCCCGATTGCTAACGGATCCGTTTTACTTGTGACAGCTCGATTCGAAAGCCAGACTAAAGTCGTGATAAGCCCACAGTTGTCTACTAGGATTGGTAGCACAAAATAAACAACTAAATTTACTTAATTTTTTATTCTTAGTAAATCAATACATTAAAAAATGAATAAATACATCAGAAATTAGTAAAAATACTGTTTATAAAAAACACGTAGCCTAAAATAGTTATAAATGCATTATAGTAGACACACTGAAAAATCCTAAACTAATTTTGTTCCAAAACAAAAAGTTTCATCTTTCCTCAATCTTGGACTTTGAAAATATTGCAATATAAAAAAACTATTTTAATTATTCTGTGGATTTTATTTTTAATCAAACAGTTTGAGAGCTTTAAGTATGTAATGGTGTCAGAGAGGCTGGACAGCGAAACCTTTTTGTTTTAGTCACATAATTATATCAAAACACAAAAGTTATAATAAATTAATTTGTTCCTTGAGCATTACACATTTACCTAAACTCAGCGATTCTCAACCTTTTTATTTTGTGGGACACAACGATTTTTAAATTTGGCGGCACACAAAGAACAAGTTTAAAAGTTTTAAAACCATATTATTTCTTTTTCTTTTATTAATTGCCTCAGATATCTATTAAAGACAATTCTGCCAATGTCGAGTATTCGATAAGAAATTATAAAATTTTCATTCACGGACCAGCATTTGGGACCATCAGCCGGAATTCTAAACTAAGCACACTTTTAATATACGTGAATTTATACTAAATGAATATATTATTAGGTCTCAAGCGAAGGTAACTCTTAAAAAATAATATTTTCACGGTTGAAATTTTTTAAAGATATTTTGTATACTTACCATAATATGTGCTTAGTTTAGTCACACGTAAACGCTCAAAATTACTAATTAATATCGGCGTATTATTGTTATATATATAAAATTTGTCGACACAGTGGTTGATAATCACCGACTTAAACATTAGAAGCATAAATTAATTCCGCAACCGCTCTTTTACAATTTCATAAACCACATTGAAGGAGACAGCGTAGACTAGAGCATGGAATAACCGACAGCATGAAGAACACAACAATAATAATAAAGAATTAATAGCCATTTTCGAAAAAAAAAACCACAAAAATTCACTTTAATTTCCATTTGACAGCTGACCCAAATAAAACAGGCAAAGGATCTAAACAGTAATGCATTCCTAGTGATGTGCCTAGTAGTAATCAATTACAATACGAATGCATATTCTAATAAAAATACATCTTCCCTTATATTAAAGTACAAAAGGTATGTAACACAAATAAATACTGAAATTCATTATAAGGTTAGGGGTTAATAAGGGCGCTTAGTTTTTAGGTACAGTCCACACACGAGTGTTGGCGTCTTGCCCAACGGAGACGATCGTCTCATCATCCACCCAGCACACACCTGTTATCTGACTCTGGGGATGAGCATCTGAAAGAAACATTTGCATTTATTAAAACACTAGTTTTTACCCGCGGCCTCGCTCGCATTTAAGTCATTAAATAAGTATCCGAGATCATTTCTGTTATAATAAAATAGTATTCGATTAATAATTATAATCTATGGTCTGGTATTGTTATCTACTCTATGGTTAAGTGTGGTGTGTTGAATATATGCACAGTTATTTTATTACAATCACTATATAATAATTTTAATAGGAATGAATCAATATGATTCCAACCAGCTGAAACTATAGTAAAACAAATTTTTTTTTAAATAAAAAGTATCCTATGTTACTTCTAGTACCTCCAAAAATATGTGTACAATCTTTCATGATGATCGGTTAAGTAGTTGTTGCGTGAAAACGTAACAAACAAACTCACATTCACATTTATAATATTAGTAGGGATTCAATCAATTTTGATAGATTATAAATATATATAAAAGTACTTACTTTTAATAATAAGATGTTTATTAGGCGTGGTAACATTCCACACGATAAGCGCAGTGTCCAAAGACCCAGAGACCACTCGAAGACTGTCAGGACTCCATGAGACACAATTCACCCGAGCGGAGTGGAATCCCCATTCCTGGTTATGAGCCGGCTGAAACCAAAAAACGCATCTTAACCCATTACTTCCCACTGTCCTATTTTTAAGACACCATATTCAATTTTTTTTAAACCTATTAAGAGTTTTATTTTTTATTGTTTCTGATGAAATTCGTATTTTTATACTATTTTTCTGATGAAATATTTTTTTTCCGCTGAGAAAAATATTTACGTATTTTTTTCAAATTGATCATTTTTATTGCCTCAAAAAAAAAAGCATTATGTTCCGATTTTATATACCGTAAAAGAAAACAGTAACCAACTTCAAAGTACATAAAAATGATTCTTAGACTTCTACCAAATATATATAAAATAATAAAAAATTAAAAAATATATATAATTTATATCCCCATTGTCATATTTTATAGGACAGGCTGACTCAGCGTTAAAGAATTTTTTTTTGTCATATTTTTTATGAACTTAATTTAAAGATATCATCAAAAAAATTCAATATTTTCGACGCTTGGGAAGTAATGGGTAAATATAGATTATAGGCAATATAAGCGAATAACCTAAAAACTAAAATTATGCATGTTATAAGAAAGTGCATACCTTATAATCATCAGTACTATAAAGTATAAGTTTTCGGTTAGCATCGCAGACAACCAGATATTTTGAATCAGGACTGAACGCCGCATCCGTAACAGGTCCGAGATGAGTCAACTCACTGCTCGGTGTTAATGTGCGAACATCTAACGTGTACATATGTACTTTACTATCCGAACCTGGAAACAATACGTGACATAACATCCAGGTCGATGAGCAACAAACCACACCTCATATCTACTCAAGCTAATCCCAAACACGACTGAGTAAACAATGTAACTTTGTTATATGTACTTTGGTCGCTCAATGCCTATAGTATAATAATATAGGCACAACAAAGAGTGGTAGGCAGACTGATGATGGCATTATGGGGAAGCTCAGTATGCCGTCCTAGGGAAGTACCACCACTTTCGGGATCAGCTTGGAAGTAGCCGGGATAACGAGAGGAGTGTGCCCTGTCAATTTGGACAGAGCACATTCGTCTCCTCAAGCCGGCATAGTGAAGTCGACTGTCTGTGGTAACACTTGTCTATGCTCATGGACTGCACTCTAGCTTAACATCAGGCGGAGTGTGGTCACATGCTGGACTATCAATAAAAAAAAATCGTTTAATTAGACTGAGCCAGTCTGACTTTCTATCGCTTGTCAAATAAAAACAACTCACCTCCGACAGCTACATGCCTCGATTTGGGATCTATAGCGATGCAAGTTGGCTCATAGTTAATCGACAAAGTTGACTGCTTCGTACCACCAAATATTATTGCAATCTGAAGAAGAAACAATTTAATATTGGTAAGATACAAACTAAAATAACAGCCTTATTAAAGGAAATTATTTTGCTTATAATTCTCGCTACATTAGGTCGATGAAGGAAAATAACCTCCACCAACATGCTATAACTTTTTTCTTTTATGGGGTCATTCAAGTATTACGTAAGCGCTTGAGGGGGGCGGAGGAGTCTTTGCTTTGCTTATTTTTGATGACATGGTGGGTGGGGGGGTCGATATCGTGATTACGTCAGCAATTATATCAATAAAAAAAGAATACATTAAGATTTGCTTACTTTTGCTGACAAGGGGAAGGGAGGGGGGGGTCAATAATTGTAAAAAATCTGCTTACGTAATACTTGAATGGCCCCTATCGACCTATTGTAGCGGGAATTATAAGCAAAATAATTTCCTTTAATATGGATTTCCGCAAAGTAATGCCTGAAACAATTAATTATATTAACAACCTAATTGCTTCACTCACCTCTTTGACAGTGGCCACAATGGTGGTACCATCTTCCAATATATGATCCATAGCCCGAGGCTGGGAGCCAAGTGGAATTGCCTGATCTGTGTATCTCGGAGCTTCACCTGTCAATATAACATTGTTATTTATTAAGCCTCCCTACAAAATAACATTAATACAGGCAGTCCTCGTTTTACGGCAGTCAAAATTTTGACACCATTCCTCGTTTTACGTCGCGGAAATATGTCTTGTTTTGTGTCACTATTCTCTGGTACCTAACATGACGTAAAACCGAGGACTAACTGTACAATATATATAAATGAATGTTTGTCTGTATGTCCTTTATAGAATCGTAAACTATGCATTTGATCATGTGATGATCTTTACCAAAGTTGTTATGCATGAGCCCACGAAGGTTTCTGAGTTGGTACGACCAATTTTCGACAGATGGCGCCACTGTCATTCCAATGAATTTCATATATTGCCATGACAGTTCATGACAGCTCACATTGAATAAAATCAATAAACTGACCAAAAATGAATTAAATATTTGTGTAATGTCTTTCCTTCAAATTTATTTCAGTTGATGGCGTAGCAACGCGCGCAATCTACAGCTAGTATATAAAAAAAGACCCCTATTATTACAAAGCAATTTTCAAGCAATTTATAGGACAGCATGCTTAAGATGATTAACACTAGATTTACCAGCTTAAATATACCTATTTCTACCAAAACCAAAAAGTATATATTTGTTACAAATATATATAAAATGATAATATAAAATTCATAAAACTAATTCTTTTGTTATAAATTAAAGAAGATTAGAAGAATTAAAGAAAATGTTACACGCAGTAGGAATTTTAATTTGATCTTGCAAGACCAGTCATTTTGACTGCTCTGGTAAATCTAGTGTTAAAGACTACATAATACTACTAAGATTTTATAAAATAAACAACTAAAATTTAAAAAAAATACAGCAAAACATCTCACTCAAGGAACTAAAAACTAACTTGGTATGTAAAAATGAGATAGTTTTAATTCCGTTTACCTTCAGCATTAGGCATAGCAAGTCTGAGAGTGTCATCAATACCACATGTCAATAAACCGCCATCTTTGATTGCTCTCATCCCATTCACCTGATTCCCGTGGCCAGTTCCACCCACACTTAGAGCCTCGCCTGAAATAAAACAATTTAATTGATTACTCCATAACTGAATTATTGAAGTCCAACACTATTTCATCAATTTAACGAGTTAAACTATTATTTTAAATTTAAATTAAGTATTTTGCTTATAATTCCCGCTATGTTAGGTCGATGAAGGAAAATAACCTCCACCAACATTCAATAACTTGTCTCGACGCGTATCACCACTTCACGTATCCTAATAGTGCCAGAAAAGTTATTGAATGTTGGTGGAGGTTATTCTCCTTCATCGACCTAATGTATCGGGAATTATAAGCAAAATAATTTTAAATAATTTCCTTTAATATTTTCCACAAAGTAACGCCTGAAACAACCAATTATATTTAAATTAAGTAACAATTAAACAAATTGCCTTATTTTTTTATCGCATATCAAAAAAGTTGTACACACGGTGATCTTCAAATGGATACAGTTTCAGTAGGTATATTGTAACGGAACGTGTTATATTAGACAAGTAACACGTGTAACGGAACGCAACCAACGTCAGTGGCTACATAACGTGAGCACTAATAAACGCATCTAAGCATAACAATATTAAATAGTGTTTTATTTAACAACACTACAAGCGATAGAAAGAGAAACGATCGCAGTATCGTGAGCGGCAAAGGAGATATCTGCATCCCTTTCACACATGCCTCAACTTCGACACGATAAGCATACAGTTATCCCTTTCTAACGATTCTTTCTTTAAAGTCTATTTACTGTATTCATTTGAAGATTGTCGACTGTACAATTGGAATTATAATTCAAACAAACCTGTAGTAACATTCCATTGTATAACTGTGCCATCATGACTGGCCGTATACACAAAGTTTCTATCCACATGGATTGCAAGACAAGTAATAGGCTTATTGTGCCCTTTGATTACTAAACGGGGTGTGTCAGGGTTGTCTTTATCCAAATAACTTATTACTCCGGAGAGAGACACCGACAACATGTGATCACCTTGCCAGAGGCAGGACACCTGAAACGAGACATTAAAAAACTACATATAGGGTGCTCCAAAAATATATATGTCATTATTAACTAAGTTAATAATCAACCATATATATAGGAATTTAACTTTTAAGTAAATAAGGAAGTTATCTAAGCCATTCTCAAAGTGTGTTATGGAACCCTAGGGCTAAAATACTGCAAAAAATACCTACCAAAGGGAGATTATAAGGTTACATCTAAATATTCCAACTAAATATTACATTGCAATATGATTATTCATAAATACATATAAATCAGTTTTTTATAATTATATTAAGGCTTTTTCCTTCACCAAAAAAGTTTGAGAACCGCTGATCTAACTCAAAAATTAAGAGAGAAATAATGTAATCCTTCCTATAGGACTAAAAGGACACAAATCAAGTAACATGTGTCCATTGTCTGTTTATTTTAGTCCTAATGCCCTACCAAAGTAGTACCTGTTGGTCTTCAACATTAGGCCCCATGTTAAAGACAGTGAGCCTCTCCCTCGTTTCCACATCCCAGAGAGCGCACGTTTTATCCCCGGAGCATGAGAGCAGCTGTTTGTTATCGGGCGACCAAGCCAAGCTGTATACACCACCTTTATGAGCAGGCGATCCTATCTGCAAGTGCATATATAATAAAATTTCCATTTTACTAGCATTTCTTTTACAATTCAAAGAATAAAGTTATTAAATATATAGATCAGTGTTTCCCAACCTTTTTTGTATTTTTTTTTTTGCTTTTTTCGTTAAATTTGGCACTAAATTGCATTTAAATGGCCCGGAGTGAAAGGATTAAACTCGTGTCGAGTCAATTTTCGAATTGCCCCCCTTAACAATCAAATTGCCCCACGTTGGGAAGCACTGATATAGATTGTAATATTGGAAATGAAGAATCCTTCATTTCCTTTTTTTTTCATTCCAATAAGAAGAAAATTACTACAATAAGTAGTTCTGCAACTCGCCACTAGGGAATCTCAGCATTACACAAAATTTAAACTCCCATTTTTTCTTAGACAGCCAAGAGACGAGGTCCAAAGGTTATAAAATTTTTGTCAGATGGATTGGAGCCTAGTTAACTTTGGAAACCACTGATCTAATAGCCACACAAAAGAAGAATTGAGTAAATGATATCTTCTGCCATGAATCAAACCAACTGTTAGACTATGTTAAAAGTACAGATATATCCAAGGACACTCACCTCTCCCTTAAGCTCCGATGAGACACCATCATAAAGATATATTTTACCATCAAAGCCGGCAGATGCGAATAGAGAACCATCAGGGCTGTAACGAACTGCCTGAGCGAACCTCGTATGCTCCTGAAAAAGGCATATACTATTATCACAATGCCAGACATAAAGCCTCCAAACTCTAATGTACAAATAAAATATAAAGACGTATGTAATACAAATAAATACATTGTATCAGGACAAGGAACAGGACAACACAAACATATAACACTAGGACTAGACCAGGGGTCGGCAGACTTATCAACCAGCTGAGCCGAATATCAAGTTTGTAGATTTTCCCATGCCTTCAGAGAGCCGCAACATGAACTTTATTATATACTATAATGAAAGACTAATTTGCTTCAGTGAGTTGTAAGAAGAGCCAGATAATCCTATGGCAAGAGCCGCATGCGGCTCGCGAGCCGCGGTCTGCCGACCCCTGGACTAGACCAAGTAATAATAAGTTGTATAATATAAAAAAATATATGATGAACTCAAGTCCTTCGCATAACAGACTAGTAGTAGAAAATTAATTTTATTTATTTACTTTTAGTAACTGGGCTCCAATAGAGCGCATTTACTCGTCAATATAAATGAAATAAATTTATTAATTATCAATTTGATTTAGCTGCTGTATACTGGCATTGTCCACTTACATACTAATGTCATAATAATATATAATAAATCTACTATGAAGTAGAAGAATAGCTGCTGTATAGAGGCATTGTCATCCTATTATATACCTAAGGGTAAACATAAAATGACATTGGTTATGTCCAAGCTTTTTTATCTATAAGATATTCATCTAACGTGTAATATGATTTTTGAATAAGTTAGAATCCTATGTAACTATAGAATGAATACAGTCATCCTTAATTGAGATAAAGAAACTTTGGTGAATGGTTATCAATTAGAAAATAAATCTGACCTGCTTAGTGCATTTAAATTTAAAGGGTGGTCCTTCAAAAACAGCAAGGGTGTTGTCTTCAGATGCGCAAACGATCCTGAAAGGCCGTGCTGGACGAAAGTCTACAGAGTTAATAGGTTTTGACTGTCCACTGATCTCACCGACTGAAGTGCCAGTGTCTGACATGAATACGTGACCAAATCTGAAACATAATACATTTTATAAAATTACTTTTATTAATCCCTCGACATACAATAACGAAAACAATTTGGTTAAAAATGAGACTCGGTCTCGCTCACACTAGGTAGTTGTGACTCTGCGGAGTCCATGGCTACATAGTAAGTCGGTATTGACAAGGTGCTGATCTAACGCCTTGTCAAGATCCAATGATACAGTTTCTAAGGATTCGTTGCTTTATATTGAGACATCAAAAAATCTCTTATGCAAATACTGAGCGCTATAATATTAAAGATCACTGCTGTTATTCAATGGACCAGCATTTTAAGTATGTCAAGAGGGTTAAGTTGAAGAAAGCAACTGCTACCCCTGTCGAACATTCGCTTCCCTAGTGTGTTTCATTGACCTGTAGAGTGCATTACACACAAATACGTCAAGTATGTCAATATATTACTAAAAAAAAACGTCTTTTCTTATGAAAATAAATATAATATAACAATATTCCCTACAGACTCACCTCTCTCGACCTTCTCCGACGACAACCATGCGTTGGTTGTCAGCACTCCAAGCAATATCCTTAAGAGGGCCTCCGATTGGCTGAAATTCATTCTTTAAGATATGCTCCTTGTTCACCGTGTCCCAGATACGAACTTTGCCCGATGCATCTGATGGGAAAAATTAGAATTAGCATATTATGGTAATATTATTCTCCAAAATATATTCTCGATGTTTCCTGAGATACTCAATACAACAATGAAGAATCTACACAAACAATCTAAACACAATAATAACTTTAAATCTCCTGTGAAATTGCAATTTAGTAGATACCACCATGTTCTTCTTCTTCTTCTTTTATTAATGACTTCAGATGTCTGTTAAAGACAATTCTGCCAATGTCGAGTGTTCGGGCAGCAACCCAATAAGAAATTATAAATTTTTTAATTCACACGTAAACCCTCATGTCAAAAAAATAGAGTCCAGTAACATGATTATATTGTTCTTATTGTAATATTTATAGTTTGAAGTCAATGCATGATTCATGTACATATATATTTATTAGTGGTGTAATTTTGTTAAAAAAAATTTTTGTAATCGTGCCTGAAACTAAGAAAATTAATAAGAACTGTCAAGAAAAACATATCTAGTGATTTGTTAGCATTCTAAATAAAAAACAGCATAAAATTTGAGATGTGATTAAAATTTTGCATCTCTTCCTTTTAGCGCAGACTAACATGTTTTTTTTATGTTTCATCTGAATTGAAACCCTATAAACTCATTAAATTAAATATATATATTGCTTAGTAAAATAATACATGAAATAAAATCTATAATTAAATGCTGAATTTTGTTAATAAAGTGTAGTTTATAGTTGGATGCAAGCCAGACATGAACCTAGAACATTCCAGAATTAAATGGCCCAGATTATAATATTCAGCCCTGAGTAATCAATTATTTTTTTCCCCAACACTAAGTCATCACTGTATTATTGTTTTTAAGAATCTTTTTTTTTTTTTTTTTTTTATTGTTGGACACGACATGTGACCTCCAGTGGCCTGATGTAAAGCTGCACTGGAGGTCCATGAGCGCTGACGACCGGAAACCAAGTATTTCCAGTCGTCATCACTATGCCGGCCCCAGTAAATGCCTCTTCACGCTTCGCTTGAAGGATCCTATATTATTGGGATTGGGATTCTACAGTAATACCCCGCTTTACGCAATCCCGTTACGCGCGGTTTCATTATAACGCGAAATTCAAATTTATTATTAAATTACGCGAAAGAGTGCGTATAAACATAATGTAGTCATCAACTTCTCTATGGTCGCGGGAATTTCAGTTAACGCGATTTTTTCCGGAACATATCCCTCACGTAAAGCGGGGCATTACTGTATTTAATAATAAATTGACAGGAGGAAATGTTAAATTTTTTTGACATGAGGTTTTACATATTTTGTAATCTCTTATTGGTTTTTTGCCCAAATACTAGACATTGGCAGAATTGTCTTGAATACAGTGGCAGATTAACACATTTGCCGCCAGTAGGCTGTTCAAATTTTGCCGCCCCTTGTGATCTCTGCATTTCGATACCCTACACGGAGAAAATAAGGTGGAAGAAAATCTCAAATTTTATAATTAAAAAACTAAAAAATGTATAAATTAAAATATTAAAAATATAAATATTAAATTATGTATTAAGAATCCGCTTGATGATGATAATAAAATCAATTAAAATATAAAAGTTTTAAATTACATTTTTGCGCGATTTGTGATTTTTTTTTGGTACAATAAAGAATTTATTATTATTATATTCGCAAAATCGTCAATTAAATCGTCGTATGAAATATTGTTCATAAGCTCCGACTCTAGTGAAACCTAATAACATTTAAGTAGGTATTTTTTTATTTCTGTAAATTAAAATTAAATTTTGGGGCCGAATTTGCCGCCCCCTAAAATCCGCCGCCCTAGGCTTCAGCCTACTCAGCCTGCTGGTAAATCCGCCACTGCCTGCACTAATATATATCTGAGGTCATTAATAAAGAAGAAGAAGAATAAATTGACAACTAATTTAAACTTAAAAACGGCATTTTTATCTACATAAATCTCATTTATATTAACAGAATATGACTCATATAAAAAATTGATAAAAAAAAAACTTTATCATCTATTCAATCAAAATTAAACGTACCTCCTGATGCGATGTAAAATCCGCTAGGTGAATACTTAGCTACATTCACTTGACATGAATGTTCAGTGTAAATATCCGATATAGCCGGATTCTCGATATCCCGGATAATAACAGAATTACCATTAGTGTAAAGAAAATTACGCCCTTTAGGGTCTCCGCCAAGCACTAAAGGCGTACCCCTCTGAGTTCTAGGTAAAGCAGCAAAGGTATATTCTGGAAAAGCAAAATAAATATAGCTTTCAATGTGGTCATTGATAGAATTTAGAAGCTACAAGTTTTAATGTTAAATTGCAATGTAAAATTACTTACTATGTGAATAAGACATTTCACTCGCACTATTTATATTTTAGAGAAAGTGAATACTCTATAAAAAACTGTAATTATACGGTACTTTTTTGTTATTATTGCAAAACACTTCCAGCCGCACAAGTCCGACCTATCCCTCCCTCGATAAAAAGTGACGTATAAATTTTTTTAGTAACGTTGGTTGTCCGATAATCGTGGAAATGCCCATATTTGGTCATTGACAGGCCTTAAAATTTACAGTAAATTAGTAATCAATTACTGTTTTTTCAGTAGGACAATTTATTTAGTAAAATATTACTGTTTAAACCAAATATTTGTACACAATTAATATATAAAATATCATTATAGTAAATGCACTACGACACTACGGTACCATAGATTTTTAAATTGGCATAGACAATGATAACGGGTTATTAATTTTTTATATACTCATTTCTGCCACATTCTGCCAGTTTTTTTGTGGAGTGGCGAGCGTGTTAGTTGAGCTCTCCAGCGTCATGTGATAAAATCTAAATTTTACTTAATTTATTTTAATAATATCGAGTTGTTCGTTTGCGTGGATATTAATTCAAGTGCAAGGTATTATTGTTTAATAACATACAAAGAATAATGCTTCAAGTTATTTCATAAATCGAATATAAACTTTGACAGAAGTTTCCACGTGGTGAATACGTCGACGTGTTAATTATATTTTATTAATGGTTTGTGAATAAAGTTTAGTATTTTTTAGCTTACAATGGAATCTTCAGCCATCTCCAACCTGGGTTTGTCAAATGTAAAGAATCTGAGTTTAAATAATGGAGTGTCTTTCGAGCCTTCAACTTCGTTAAAGGTAAGTTTGTTGTTCTTTTGTTCATCTGATATCTTACTAAATAATTCGTATGTCTATTTCATTACTGTAGTAAATAAATTTGTGGACTAGGGTTTAGCATCGTGTTACATGAATTTTGGACTGCATTAATTTCTAATAAAAGTGATTTTATACTAAATAAAATTCATTACCACTTAAAATTCCAAATAATGAACAAAACAACAAAAAATAAATCACATGCTTTCCTAGTATTGTTCATTTTGTTCTATGTTTTACCTAGTTTTAAACCGCTATTCAGATATAAAACACTGTAATAAACTAATTTTTCACATAATTTCACTATTTTACGCAATTTTTAAAAGAAAATCATAAACTTATCACTTAATAAATTGTATTCAATAACCAATACTATGAAATCGTAAGAGATTTATTTTTTGTTGTTTTGTTCATTATTCGGAATTTAAAAAGTCTTAGAAGTGGTAGAGATGTTTATTTCCAGTCCAAAATTCATGTAACACGATGCTAGACCCTAGCCAAAAATTGTGTCTTTTCTGTTAGTAAAATCGCGTATTTTAACTACCTATCAATATGATATTTGTCACAGATGCATCATTAATATTTTATTTATTGTTACTAATACTAATTGCAACATATTTAAACAATGTAATGACTCATGGTATTTGATTACATGCTATGATGAATTTTTATGCAATAAGCAGTGGCATAGTGGGGTCGTCTGTTGCGCGCGGTCATATGTCCATAGTAACAGTTGACTCCACTCATGGACCGCACTCTAGCTTAACGTTAGGTGGAGTTTAGTCATATGCTGGGCTATCAATAATATATATATATATATACAAACACTGAGATGAGTTATAAGAGTGGGTAATATTTCAGGAAGACTGTGATACGGAGGATGACTTTCATGTTGAGTACAGAAATGACATTTGGAATAACCTGTTGACGCAGGAGGCTGACAAGATGCTTATACATCTGCAATCACCACAGGTTGTTTTTTTTTATAGTTAGCCTTTAAATGTAAAACCACTAATAACTTAGCACATTTATCTCTAAACTAGCTTTTACCCGCGGCTTCACTCGCATTTAAGTCAGTAATTAAGTATCAGACATCATTTTAATAGAAATGAATCAATATGATAACTATATTTTCTTGCTTGGCTGGGATTATCAATTTTTAAAAATTACTGATTCCTAGTCTCAAAAATTCAAATAGTTTTATACTGCATATATAAAAATGACAGACTGAAATAAATATAGAAAAATTCCAAACAGCTGAAACTATAGTCAATTGGAAACTATAGTAAAATATAATTATTATTTTTTAAAAAGTATCCTATGTTACTTCTAGTACCTCGAAAAAGTGTACAAAGTTTCATGATGATCAGTTAAGTAGTTGTTGCGTACAAAACTTAACAAACAAACTCACATTCACATTTATAATATTAGTAGGGATATATTTTATTATTATTTTTAAGACATATATAGATTACTATTTGTGTGTTCTTTTTATTTTTTAATATTAATGTTATTATGTATAAATGTGGTGGTTTTTTTCCTTTTATTCTTTTCATATATTTTATCTTTGTTTTTTCCTCTAATGCAGGTGGCTTTTGGTCTTAAATCTGTTTTCATTATATATAATGGTTACGCTTTAGTTGAGGACCCCAGGATTTACTAAATGTGAAAATGTAAAATATTTTTTTGTGCCAATTTTTTAAAAAAAGACAAGTTTATAACGGGCTATGACGGCCGTCTACTAATATAGAGCTAACTCTAACCTAACCTAATTTTTTTGTTATTCATACAGTTTTGAGGTCCTCAACTAAAGCCAAGCCTATATAATTGCAATAAATATGTATTTATTTATTTTTGCAGCTAGAATACCGTGGCGCTTTAGTATGCCAGCTGAGGTCAGTTTGTAATAAGCTGTCATTGGGTATTGGGACCTTGCATTCGGCTGTCACGCTTCTGGATCTCTTCATGGATGCTCATAGACTGCGTTCAGACAGACTGTCTTATGTCGCATTGGCTTGTCTCAGTTTGGCCGGTGAGTTTGAGTTAACAATGTTCTGTAGATTGAAATTGCTGTTGACCCATTTGCATTATTTCTACATGCCAGGGGTGGTCAAGCTTGATAGTTCGAGCTATTTTTAAAAACGTTGCACTTAGTCTTTCATATTTGTTGTCAGTAATTTAAAAGACATTTTAAAACGATAATAATTTTTAAAAATAAAATAGCACAGTAGTGAAAAGGGGTACTCTGGTAGATTTATCGAAAGCCACAAATAATCCTTCAAATAGCTGCAGGTTGGCCACCCCTGGTATATGCAATCATTCTAATTGGAATTGTATGCGTATTTTCAGTTCAGGTCACTATTATTATCAGTTCGTTTTAAATAATAAAAATATATAGATAGAATAAATTTAGAAGAAGAAAAAATTAGATGAATATAATGAAGATTAATTTTGTGATGAATAACTATTTATTATTATTAATTTCTTGTTGCTATGTTGAAATCTGAAGTTTTGTTTTGTTCATTTTTTATAATAAAATTTTCTTATGATGCAAATGGGTCAACGTAAAAAAATTATATTAAGATATTTGTCCTATCTGGTTCATAGACTACTCTATGAATGATGTAGGGATAATGCGAAAAGCAATAATAACAATATGTGTATTAATTTGACAGCGAAAAGTGAAGAAAGATTCAGTAAAGCGCCGACAATAAAAACATTATCGAGAGTTACCGGAAATAAATTATGTAGTACAACTTTTAGACAATTGGAATGGATGATCGGCGAGCACGTGAAGTGGCGGCTGTTGATGCCCACGCCCGCCACGTACGCGGCGCTGCTGGCGGGGTTCATTGTCACGGACGAGGACTTGAACACGAAGGACCCCAAGTTGATTCGGAAGTTTAAAAGGGACGGGCAGCGGCTGCTGGAAGCGTATCTGGATTTGACTCTATCTGGTGGGTAGTTTTTGCTTTTGTTTCCTTATTTCACTCGTGTCTGTATATATATAAATGAATGTTTGTCCGTATGTCCTTTATAGAATCGCTTTACTATCTCGCTCGACAAACTGAAACAGCAAACCCGTTTGACGGGTGCCAAACTTGTTAATATTTTGGACTACCGTCAATTTCAGTTTAAACTAGTACGGAGTAAATTTTGTTTAACATTAAGTTAGCCGCAGTGTTTGTTATTCTGTTTCTTTAAATATTGTTTAATACTTTATAGTGTTTATATAATTTTTTACTTAATTTTTTCTATTTCTTTCATTGTTTATGTAAAGCTATTTTATTATTATTACTGAAGAGTTGTGATAATATTTCAGATGTGCGCCTGCGTTGCGTGGAAAGCGTGTGCGTGGCGTGCGCGTGTGTCTGTTGCGCACGAGTCAGCGCGGGGCTTTCCCTCAGTAACACTGCGCTGGGGGATACTTTGAGACCGCACGGACACACTGTGGAATTGTTAGCTGGACTATTACTCAGGTATTTATTATATCGGACAGGTATACCTGAAAAGAAACTAGTTTTTAGCTAACATGATGACAAAAAAGGCCGAACATGAGAAAGGTTGATATATATATTTATGTCCCTTGCTATGGTTATACAAATGAAGCGATTATTACTGATTATAAAATTTTATTATATTTCGTTTTATATATGTTTTTTAGTGTTGTAATTTTTGAGGTTTTTTTTTACAGAATGATGCAAGTTAGGAAATCTAAAGAGTCTAGCAACACTGAGGAAGTTGATCAAGGTTATGGTAGTGCCAAAACTACGCCTATGCAGACTCCTTGTGCCTCGCCCATGTGTCAGGTGAGATATTTTAAATTTTGTGTTCCCTTCCCCTCGGAGTCCAAAACCTCTTTTACTTAAAATACGAACCTCTCTATAAACGAATAATTTGGGCATCGCATCTCAGTCATTGATGTAGAAAGTGTGAATTGTTTGAAACAAAAAAAAACTACTTTTTTAGAATAAAATAAACTTGAATAAACCTAAAATAAAGATTAGATGAATATCTTACTGATAAAAATGCTTGGACATAATCTATGTCATTTTATGTTTTCCCTTAGGTATACAATAGCAACAGCTATTCTTCTACGTCATAGTAGATTTATTATATATTATTATGACATTAGTATGTAAGTGGATAACGCCAGTATACAGCAGTTGAATCTAATTTATTAATTTATATTTGTATTGTCGAGTAAAAGCGCTCTATTGGAGCCCATTTACTAAAAGTAAATAAATTTAATAAAAAATAATTAAAAAATTAAAGTATGTATGTACATAATAACATTCGCAAGTTTTATTTGCGTTTAACCTAGCTCGTCTTTCTCTATAATTCCTAAACAAAGCTCATAAACAGACATCTGTAAGTAAAAATATAAACTAATAAAAACTCCTTAATTTAAACCCTTAGTAAGTAAAAACCGCAATAACTCAATTTTTTTTTTCTTCCTTCTCCCCTCTTCCGTACATCTATTTGGTTCTGGTTTTTTTATTTTTATGTATTTTTGTAATTTTATTACAAGTGTAGTATCTATCCCTTTATCACCTTGAGCATGCCGTCCTATCCTATAATTAAAATTTCATTTAGTTTATATAATAGTAGTCCTTTTTATAATATGTAGTTTTAATGTAATTTTGTAGGTAGGCTTTATAAATAAATAAATTATTTAACGTTTTCCTTGGTCTTTATCTTATCGAGGTTCTACTGTACAATTATCTATACAGAGCCTGGGGGTGTTCAGGCATATCTAGATATATGAGCCCGTAAACCATCCGTAAAATTAACCTTGAATCTAAAGGAAATTACTTAAAATTATTTTGCTTATAATTTCATTAAATCAGTCGTTGAAGCGAAGCCGAAGCGACCACACGTGTCCTGATGATGCCACGTGAAGTGGCGAAACGCGTCGAGACAAGTTATTGAATGTTGTAGCGGGAATTATAAGCAAAATAATTTTAAGTAATTTCCTTTAATATGAATTTCCGCAAAATAACGCCTGAAACAACCAACTATATTAACCTTGAATCTGTCGTAACGTTGGTATTAAATTCGTAATTTCGTTCGAAGTTTTTGCGCCTGAGTAGCTCTACTGAAGCCAAAGGTTTTTTCTTATATAAGGATATCATAACAAAGTTAGATTAATATCTTTTTGTTGTTTTCAGCCGTCTCCTAGTAATAACTTGTCTCATCCGGTGCTTGATCTCAATGACTCGGCGCCAACCAGCAGTTTCTGCCTAAATCCAGAACTGACGCCGCCGAAGTATTCCAAGTATTACGTGGTTAATTCCAATGATCCTAATGATTATAGTTTTTATAGGTGAGTTTATGCTTTGTTTAGTTTTTATTGGAGCTTTTTTTTTTCAATCAAATTTATTGTCTAGGACCTTACAAAATTGCTACTATATACATAAATGAAATGAAATGAAAATCGTTTAAGAGCGTAGGCAATTTTTTTTTATATTTCTAATTATTTCATGTACAGGCTATGGTTGAAGAGTTTCCTGTGGTCTTCATCTCGTCATACGCCTTTCTGAAACCATTGTAGAGTCGTAACGATGAGCAAGCGCACGCCTTTAGTGCCTATGCTAATAAACTATTTTGTTTTCATTTCACTTTCAAAAGGCTGGTAAAAGAAAATTATATGAGATATCAAAAAAAAAAAAGTTATGTACATTCACTATTAGTGTAGATCCTATTGTCTTAAAGTTTTACATCCAAGACAAAAAAAAAGACGATGACAATGCGATTTTTTTAGATCTGGAAGCTTCTAATTCTTCTTAATCTTAAACTAAGTCATGTTTAGTTTTCAGTGTTTCTATTGAAAGCTGTTTTTTTCAGGCAACAAAGAAGGTTTAACATGGTGAAATAATTTTCAGGTCACATAAGCTCTTAGAAGCGAGCATGGGCGGGGCGCCTGTCCGGATGGCTGTGAAGAGAAGTGCGTTAGATAATAGTAGAATAGAAATAGATAATAAACGCGTGTGTCTAGTGGATCGAATGTCTCAGGTGACTCTATGACACTCGCATTCGTATTACGATATGATAGATAAACGTTTGCAATTGGCCAGAGTCTGATTTGTGATCAATTAATCCAGTGGTTCTCAAACTATTTTTTTGGCCTTCTTACGTATAAATATACTAATTATACTGTAACTGTGTCGCTCTTTATCTTGTTTGTACTAATTTGTTTGTTAAGTTTTCGAGTATTTTTAAAAATTATTTAGCGTTTAAAACGGCCAGCGACTCGCAGTTTGGGAACCACTAGATTAATAGCGATAAACGCGTTATCAAGTCCTATAAATATAAAGCATTTTAAATTGAATTAACCTTTAACTACTGAGGTGGATTTAATTTCAGGTAAACACTGACGTAGGGGTCTCAGAGACCCGTACATATATGCGCTTGTATTTAAAAATCTTTAGGGTTTAGTGTTTAATATTTAGCTTCAGTGGATGTATTTAAATTAAATAATTTTTTTAATATAATTTATTTGTATATAATTAACTGTCATTTCTAGAAAACACTTAGCATTTTTTGGAAGAAATCATCAAATTAACTAATTAGAGTAATTGAAAAATTTTATTTTCTCAAAACCTAAGAGGCCTCTACCTCAGTAGTTAAAGGTTAATTAAATTTCATTATTTATAACCGTCATTGAACCGGAAATAAATGTCATGCTCTATGGTATGCGACTCTATAATGCGTTCGTATGTTAATGTTTTTGTATTGGGCAAATATCTGCTTGGACATTATGGATAGCTACTTGGAATGCTATGTAAATAATTCTAGGAGTCATCTCGCGCGTTCCCGATCAGTTTGTGAGATTCGCGACTGCTTAATTGTACGACTTCTACCAATGTTACGATATGTTCTAGTCAAGGAAAGACAAGGGATGGTAAAATAACTCAATAAAAATATTCAAGCCTATTTTTTTAAAATAAATACCATAGATAAACGACTTCCTGGATAAAGCCTTGGATGAGTTTTATAATTTAAAAATAGAATCGGCTGTCATAGACAATAGTTGCGTGTTCATTGAATTAAACGCTTTCTTCTTTACTATTGTTCTGATAGAATTGTCACAGATAGAACTTGTACTGAATGTATAAAATTAATTGACGTATTTGGTTTTTTCTAATGTTGTATTTATTTCATTTTTTTCGTTCTATTTAATTTTTTTTTTGTAGTACATATATATTTTTCTATGTTAATGGGCGCCAAATTGTTTTATGGTCATTTTACAACTTGAGCTGCAAACTTCAAATGGATACAGATTGGACTTTGGACTGGAAGAAACAATCATTAGAAAGGGATAACTATATTCTTCTTCGAAGTCGAGGCATGTGTGAAAGGGATGCAGATACACATACAAAAACTGTATCCATTTGAAAATCACTGTGTGTACTTTCTGGATTACATTGGTAAATTTTTTTTAAACTATCTAAAATAATTATAACATTGTAGTTATGACGAAAATGTACTGTACTTTTGGGGATGTTGTATTAACCCTTAAATGCATGATTTTTTTGTTTTTTAATTAAAAAATAATTGTATATCATAAAAAAATTGTCTTAGATTACTTAAAAAATAATTTAAAAAAATACCGGTGGTAATAAAAAATATATATACAGAAATATATAGACAACAAGGCAACAGGCATTTAAGGGTTAAAAAGGAAAATAAGCATGTTATCCCATATAAAGTAAAATATTTAGGTTCCTCCCATAAGTGAATCTATCAAAGTTTATGAGGTTATTGGTGTTGTAATGACATAAGAAATAATTTGGCGGCAATTTATTGTTTAAACAGGATGTGTTGTTTTTTTTTTGTGAAAATAAGCTTCGATTGTGCGGGTACTTAATAAAATTTTTTGAAAATTCATTCTGTATTTTATTTCAATTTATTGTTTAAGCCTCTAAAATAATTTCAAAAATTCTTGAGTGATGCAGACTGTTTTATCTCGTTAAAGTTTCAGGGATAGTGAAAGTGAAGGTCAAATGTTAATTAAAAATAAACAATTAAAATTATTATAATTACCAGTTTAATTAATATCCTATTTACGAAAATTAATTATTGAAAATATAATTTATTATTAAGACTATTTACTGTAGTTAGGCTAATCTGTAGACCGAGGTTTCGTCAGGCGATAATGGTGGTAGCCGCGGTGGTCTGCGAGGTGGCCTTCTGCGGCGTCTCGGTCTGCATTCGCAGTGCAGGGCACAGAGGCCGATGCCAGCGCAGCCAGACAGAAACAGCGGCAAGGCTAACGTACGCGTCACGGTCGCCACTTGCTCCCCACGTGACCAGCTCGGCACTACGACACTGTTGTCAGCCCGTGACCAATAACACGGATACTTAGCCCCGACATAACCGAAATTTGTTGTAAAATTCTCGCAATCGACAGTCGGTGGATATCCGCATCCCTTAATATTCACGAATAAAACGGCCGGTCGCCATTCGCTGGTGTATGCTTTATATTTAACATGCAGTTGTGTGCATCTGTATGCGTCACTCGTGCAGCCCTCTCTGCATGACGCCCAAGTGCAGTTGTCCAAGCCGAGTCTGTCGTCGCGTCTTTCTGTCACGCAATCCGCGGGCACAGGGTCGAAGTCGGCCGCTAATGAGCTCAAAGCGGGGTCCGCATAGAGAGGCACTAGGAACAGTAAAGCGGATCCTCCTCCTCCCAAGAGGGCTGCTAGCATCACAGTTATGTATTTGGTTAATCTGGCGCGGGTTTCCCCTCGTCGTCTGGTGGGTCGGATCACCAGTCTTTCGGAGCTTCCGCCGCGCATGGTGCGAGCTCGAACTCAACCCATAGTGAACTGGTTACCTACTATCCCATATTCTAAAAGCGCATGCGTGAAAAGCTTGCGCGAGTGTTCAGTTTTGCTTGCATAAAGACAACCGTAAACTTGTAATATTTAATAATCAAGATAAAATAGGGCTCTGGAGAATGTCTAGATACATAACTACGACATACGTCGCTTTATAAATGATTTAGTAGGTACTCTGTTGACTTTTAAGTAAATACCGCCAACCTATGTTACTTTGCAACTATAAGTAAAATCAATAAACGCTACTTCTAAATCACATTAGATATTATAGGTAGATTATTGATACAATTCAGATAGGTTGTGATACTGCTAGGATTACACCGTTATAAATTAACAAATATCTATAATACCTTCCTTGATTAATTTATATTTTAGTAGTTTTAAAACATACATTATAGATCCTACCGAAATAAAGATATTTTAAACAAGATATGAGCACGCATCTTCTAAGATAAATTAATGTAACTTATTAGTTTTATGTTATATTTAAAAATGTGTGAATAAATTATTATAACAATAATGAGATGTATTATTTTTGTTGTCTAAGCTAAAAAAAGAAAAAAAACACGTGTCGTCTTTGACGTTTGTTCCTCCTTGACAGTTTTGTGAATTTTCCTGCCGATGTCGGTTTTTATTTTCTTACGAACTGCTAATTTCTACATTCAGTTGTGAATTCTTCCATTTGTATTATAAATTATTTTAGGTATGACAGTGAATTTTGTAAATGTATTGTTTAGTAATTTAAGATGTAACATTACAAGACTACACTCGAATTCAGGTATTTACGTTTGTGGTCGTTAAGAGCGATTGTTTTAGGTTTTTCGTGTTTTTACCATTTACACACTGCATTAAAACTATAAACTACGAAGTGCTTGCATTAAAATCGTAATAGTTCGTGTATTATTCGATTACAGTAGAGGATCGACAATCGTTATGCAGATCACGATGAAACTTTTGAATAATTGTTTTAGGGTTTCAAATCAGGACTATAGCAGCCATGGAAGTGGCTCCAGCGGAGGATGCCGAAAGGATACCATCTAAGAATACAACACGTTATAAAAAACGACTGTTTAAGAGACAATGGGAAGAAATGCGAAAAGATGAAAACGGTTAGTCATCTTACATATAAATTATTGAAACGCTACTTAGAATATAGGAAAAACGGTTTTATTTTATTATGAAAATTTTTAGGTTATATTTTTTGCGTTTATTTTTATTTCACTATCGTTAGATTTCGATTGATTCTAATCGTTTAATCGAGTTTTTCACCTCACTAGTGAGTAGTGACGCGCAACGCTGGCAACACTGAAATCATTAGATGTAAGGTGTGGTAGCTGCTTTCGGTTTAATTACGTGCTGTTATATATTTTAACTGTTAAATATGGTGCGTATTTATGTTATAATATAATTAATTAATATTTCATACAACAAGTATGCTTTCATTAAGCGTGGTATACAGAATAAAGATCATCAACCGGTCGTCCTAGCGCGTTTGGTCTTAAAATCATAATTTTAGCTAACGACGCCGCCATAGTCATTTTAATTCATTTTATAGAGTGAAAAAACTATTTTTCTTTTAAATCTTCATACTTTAATTTGTGATAGAGGGTAGGGTTTAGAATCGTGTCACATGAATTTTGAACTATATTAATTTCTAATATAAGTGATTTTATAACAAATAAACATCGTTACCACTTCTAAAACTTGAAAATGTATTGCTAAAATTTTTAATGTTCCGAATAATGAGCAAATGCATTTTGCTCTATGTTTTACCTAGTTTTATACCACTATTTAGATATAAAACACTGTAATAAACTAATTTTTGACATAATGTCACTATTTTACACAATTTTTAAAAGAAATTCATAAACTTATCACTTAATAAATTGTATTCAATAACCAATACTATGAAATCGTTTTTTTTTGTTTTATTCATGATTTGGAATTTTAAAAGTTAAATTTTCAAGTTTTAGAAGTGGTAATGATGTTTATTTGGTATAAAATCACTTGTATTCGAAATTAATGTAGTCTAAAACTCATGTAACACGATGCTAAATGCTAGCCAACATTTTTTGTGTGTTTTGATTATTATACATTACATGCACAAGACAGAAACTTTGTCAAATGGTCCCTCATCACTAAAGGTTAAGAGCCACTGAATTTAATCATGTTTATTAATTCAAAATAAATAATTGTAGAACCCAAAGAAAAGAAAGACAAGGAGTGTGGAGAGAAGCCGGAGAGGATTAAAAAGAAGAAGGTGGCCATGCTGTTGGGATATTGTGGTGCAAACTATCATGGAATGCAAAGGTAATATGCATATTTTTTCATATGTTTACATGTAAAACCCAAGGGTCAGGTTAGATAGGTCTTAAAAGACGCGATAATTCCTTGATCCAATGGTTGCAACAACAAAGGCAAAACTTCGCGACAAGTGAATTCTCCTATGCCGGAAATCGAAACAATTGACGTATGCTTGAGGAATAGTGTCAAAAACGTAAGTCGAGGACTGCCTGTACTTTATATCTTCATTACTACGTGAATGAAGTCTGAGGCGGCAGCTAGTTGTTATGATAATCGAGATGTGTCAATACACAATTGATTATTGTATTCAAATGTGTATAGCACACACTCCTAGTGCCTCATAACCTGTTCCTGATTGGTCAATAGAATGTCTGTCACTTGTTGTCGGTCAGTCGGTGCAACGTGCATGAGTCAAGTAATGTATAAATATTAAAGCAGTCAAGAGGTTGTTTCACTAAAGTATTGGGCTCCAATAGAGCACTTTTACTCGTCAATACAAATATAAATGAAATAAATTTATTAGTTTAATAATTATCAATTTGATTTAGTTGCTGTATACTGGCATTGTCCACTTACATACTAATGTCACAATAATATATAATAAATCTACTATGATGTAGAAGAATAGCTGCTGTATAGGGGCATTGTCATCCTATTGTATACCTAAGGGTAAACATAAAATGACATAGATTATATCCAAACTTTTTTATCAGTATAATATTCATCTAACTTGTAATATGATTTTTGAATAGTGTGTTACAAAAGGATTATTTTGTTGATGTTGTTTTATACTTCTAGAAATCCAGGCGTAAGAACCATAGAGGAGGATCTATTGACTGCGTTGCGGGGTGCGAAGTATATAACAAAGGAGGACTTTGAGAATCAGCAGAATGCACACTTCCAACGTAGCTCGCGGACCGACAAGGGCGTGTCAGCGGCCAGGCAGGTTGTCTCTTTGAAGATGTGTTAGTATTATTATTGTTATTTAAAATTAACATACATATGTCCAATTGGTTTTAAAGCAGTGTTTCCCAATGTGGGGCAATTCGAAAATGGAGTTTAACCCTTTCGCTCTGGGCCATTTAAATGCAATGCTAGATTTCGATGCCAAATGTAATAATTTTAAAATTATTATTAGGTATAATTTTGCTTGACGATACCAAAATATCAATTGGCTGTTTGACATAGGGAAGGCATAAGAATTTTGGGGTATGACATTTTTAGTTTGGGAAACACTGTTTTAAAGTATGATCTTCTTTGATTCTTTAGTATTGCATTAATATAAGTAGATACACAATAATCATACTAACTTATAATGATTTTTGCAAATTGGGCTGTTCGTATTGTACCATTATTTTGATGTAGATGAAGTACTATACCACTAGTCGGCCGACTAATCGGCCAAGCCGACTACGGTTTAGGGGATTCCCGTGACGCTTCGTTTACAGTTGATTCGCTGCAATTTCAGTCACTACTGACATGTGGACAAATGTAAATAACAAAAAAAGTTTTTTGAGTTTTACAGCTCACTAGTTTGACGATAGTTTCAAATATCATCACGCAGTATTGCAATATATGTCATTAAATATTATGTTGATTTGTTTTTTAATTAAGATACTAATTTTGTTTGATAAATGTCATCAATATGTTTTCTTTGCAAGGAAGTAACACATACATTTTATTGAGAAATAGACACAAAGTAAGAAGCCGGATAGTCGGCGTTTTTTGCCGATTAGTCGCCGACTACAATAGTGGGCGGATAGTCGGCTTTACCGACTAGTGGCGGACTAGTCGGAACATCTCTATTTCAAATTAAAACTTTAATACGATGTTTAAACTCCATATAACGACACTTAAGTGAGTGCTCTGTTGACGGCGTTATTGAAAGTTGTTGATTTTACTATTATAACACTATATTGAAACAAATACAACGCTTATTATGTACAGTCTGTACTGTACATACATATATTTACTAATAAAGTATAAAGAACGTATACAGTAGTTCTTATTAATTTCTACAACTTAGAAAGTACTGTTTTATTGCTTATGTCATATTTGGAGTGGGTGTGATGCTACATAGAGTGTAATTCCTACGTTTTGGGGAGTTGTCTATTTTTATATTACATAAACCTATATTTAATTATACACTTTTTAATAATAAAACTGCTACAATTAATTGCTTTAGGCGTTACTTTGCGGAAATCTATATTAAAGGAAATTATTTTGCTTATAATTCCCGCTACATTAGGTCGATGAAGGAAAATAACCGACCACACATATCCTGATGATGCCACGTGAAGTGGCGAAACGCGTCGAGACAACTTATTGCATGTTGGTGGAGGTTATTTTCCTTCATCGACCTAATGTAGCGGGAATTATAAGCAAAATAATTTTAAATAATTTCCTTTAATAAAACTGCTAATTCACTTAAGTATGTCTTTTTTTCAGCTCTCGATTACAGCATAGAAGAATTAAACAGCAGGTTACCGGAATGCATTAGAATATTTAATATAAAACGTGTTACGAATAAATTTAACTCTAAAACTAAATGCGACGCCCGCACCTACAGTTACACATTGCCGACATACGTGTTTGATTCAGCTTTGGTGACAAACGAAGATAGGAGAAAGTACAGAATCACTAAAGAGAAATTAGATGAGATCGATAAAGTATTGTCTGTCTATAAAGGGACTAAGTGTTATCATAATTTCACTGAGAAAAAGTAAGTATTTCTATCCCTACTTATAATATTAATAAATGTGAATGACAGGAAACATTGGCGACGTAGATTAGGTTTGTATTAGTAAATTTTAGAAGATTATTGTCAGTTTAAATTAAGGTATTTTGGAATAAGGAATTCGTATGTATGTTGTTTTGGAAAAAAGCTAATAAAAGACTTGTCAGAGGGCTGACGAGGGCAGTTGTTGCTGAATTGTTGTTTGAATTGAGGTAGTGGTTCCTCGGTAAGCGAGGAGCCCAGGTATTCATCAGCTCAGGACGAGCTCCCTGCTTCGGTAGGCAAAGGCACAAGGGTCCACTGAAAGGGATCGTTCGTCGTGAACAATAACATAGTTGCAATATTTAAATTAATTATTATTTTTTGGTAATTTCAGATATTACAATGATCCATCAGCTAATAGGTACATGATGAGCTTTGGCGTTGAGAGAATATTTGTAGATAGCGGTATGGAATTTGCAGTTTTGTGTGTGAAGGTAATTAATATATTTTGTTTGCTAGGATATATCATTGGATCCTATTAACCCATTACTTCCCAAGCGTCGAAAACATTGGAATTTTTTGATCAAATCTTTAAATTAAGTTCATAATACGTTAAGAAAAAATAATAATTTTAAAAATCTATAACGCTTAGTCAGTCCTATATATACGACAATGGGGATATAAATAATATTTTGTTTTTATTTTTATATCATATATATTTGGTAGAAGTCTAAGAATCAGTTTTATGTATTTTGAAGTTGGTTGCTGTTTTCTTTTACGGTGTATAAAATCGGAACATATGAGGCTTTTCTTGAGGCAAAAAAAAACATAATCAATTTGAAAAAAATTACGTTAAAATTATGTAAATATTTTTCTCAGTGGAAAAAATTATTTCATCAGAAAAATAGTATAAAAATATGAATTACATCAGAAACAATAAAAAATAAAACTCTTAATAGGTTAAAAAAAATTGAATATAGTGTCTTAAAAATAGGACAGTGGGAAGTAATGGGTTAACTAGCTTCGACATTTATATCTCATAAAAAAAGTAACCATTTTCTTAATGGTTCCTAAAGTGCTCAATACAACAGCGAAGAATCTACACAAACAAACTATGCACAATGATAACTTTAAATTGCTTTTGTAAAATTACGATTTTGTACATCATACCATTTTAAGAGGACAATATATAGTAAAAACATTAATAATTATATGTAGAAGTAAATAGTAACTTATTTTTTTTTACTTTTAGTAATTGGGCTCCAATAGAGCGCTTTTACTCGTCAATACAAATATAAATTTAATAATTATCAATTTGATTTAGCTGCTGTATACTGGCATTGTCCACTTACATACTAATGTCAATAATCCCTACTGATATTATAAATGTGAATTTGTTTGTTACGCTTTCACGCAACAACTACTCAATCGATCATCATGAAACTTTGTACACATATTTTTGGAGGTACACTTCACGTGGCATCATCGCAAACGAAACGCGTCGAGACAAGTTATTGAATGTTGTAGCGGGAATTATAAGCAAAATAATTTCCTTTAATAGGGATTTCCGCAAAGTAACGCTTGAAACAACCAATTATGTAAATATGTTCCCTTATTTCATTACAAAAATCTCCTTTTCAGGGTCAAAGTTTTATGATACATCAAATTCGCAAAATGGTCGGTTTGACAATAGCCCTAGTGCGCGGCCATGCGGACCACGCCATACTGGATAAAGTGTTCACTAAAGAAAAGGTGATGATACCGACCGCCCCTGGACTAGGGTTGATGCTGAACATGGTATGTTCAAAGATTCAAATAATATCAAATAGGTACAAATGACAGTCTTCAAATGGATACAGTGGGCTTATCACGAATTTAGTCTGGGTTTCGAATCGAGCTGTCACAAGCAAAACGGATCCGTTAGCAATCGGGATCATGAATTTTTACTAACAACTAACGAGCACCAGCAATCTATTAAATGAACGAAAGATCGAGACGTTCGAAAATTAACAAAAAGTATCAAAAATATTGTAGTTCCAAATCAGCACGCGGTGGCGCTGCTCAAATTTCCATACAAATCGCTTGAAGCAAACTCGGTTCGAAAGCCAGACTAAAATTCGTGATTAGCCCACAGATTGGACTTTGGACTGGAAGAAACAATCATTAGAAAGGGATAACTATATTCTTATCGTGTGTGAAAGGGATGCAGATATCTCCTTTCTCTTTCTCTCGCTTATATACCTACAAAAATTGTGTCCATATGAAAATCGCCGTGTGTCCTTAGTACAGAAATTTTTAGATACTTCTGGTGGTGATTGTCAAAACTATCAGTTTATTTTGTTATTATAGATGCTTTATACCCGTTCATAAATACAGTGCATATTTAAGAGTGCGCATTTTATAGCGTTATTGAGAGTTGTCGTTAAATGGAGAGAAGAAAAATCAATTTTATTTTACTATTATAATACATATATATTTACTAATAGAGTATAAAGAACGTACACAGCTGCAGTTCTTATTAATTTCTGTAATTTGAGAAGTACTGTTTATCGCTTAACACAGGACCGTACATTTTTTCACACCAGATCTCAGAACCAGATGTTTTCTGGGTCGCCGATCACGATTCCGGCTTATTTTTGTAAGATTGGCTAACCGAACCTCAAAAATTTCAAGAAAGTACCAGATAGTATAGAAATTTATTATCTCTATAGAGCAGTGTTTTCCAAAGTGGGGCAATTTGATTGTTAAAAGGGGGAATTTGAAAATGGACTCGACACGAGTTTAACTCTTTCGCTCCGGTCCATTTAAATGCAATACTAGATTTCTGTGTCAAATTTAATGAAAAAAGCAAATTCTTAAATAATTGCGGTAAATAACTATTAGGTATAATTTCGCTTGACGAGACCAAAATATCAACTGGGTGTTTGGTTACATAAGGGGACATAAGACTAAGGCGGGGCATGACACAAAAAAGGTTGGGAAACACTGCTATAGGGCCTCTAATTTACTTTTCTTAGTACTATAGTCTCTTAGTTATGTACGTTTTAAAGAAATATGTAATTTTAGGTCCACTATGACGGTTATGATAATAAATTCAAAGGGACACATGGCGTGCTGACTTGGGACTCGGACACGGAGGCGGTAAATAAATTCACTCGCGATTACATCTACCCGAGTATTGTTGCTGGCGAAGTCGAAGAAGATAACATGGGCGTATGGCTGGAGAAAATCACTGAACATTCGTATGAGCCCCATGATGATGATGGGGAAGATAAGAATGATGGGGAAAATAAAAATAATGGGGAAAATAGTGAAAATGATGATTGTGCAAATAATTCAAATAAAAGTGTGATTGATGATGAAGATAGGACTAAGAAGGTATAATCATATTTAAAAAAAACAGCAATAATAGTTCAAGATGTAAATTATAAGGAATTAATATTCGTTCGGATATTCTTTGGGTATGTCTGGACTATTCTGGTTCAACAGCAGACGGAGTGTGGTCATATGTGGATAAAAAAAAGTAGTACCAAATTCATGGAAATGTTAATAATAGCATTTTGTATTGTAAATGAAAAACGAGCTAGTGAAATCTATGTGTGGTATTATGACCACAGTACTTGATATAAATTTTGCAAATGAATAAAATACCGCACATAGTATACAATATATTAGTATGTAATAGTCTATGACACGGGCGTAGCCAGCCATGGGCTCAGGGTGGGGCAGCAGTCTAACATAATATGTAACTAGCAAACTATACCTGCGGTCTTACTCCGGTTAATTTATTTTGTGTTGACTGACGACTGTCGAGTGTGAACTTTCTTACAAATATTAAGTATTGTAGTTAGTACCTAGATAATTAAGTTTTTTAGATTTGATTAGGTACCTTACATGTCAGAGCCACTCTACCCCACCCAGGCTACGTCCATGGTCTACGACAGTGGTCGGCAAACTTATTAGCCAAAAAAAAAACATTTCAATAATTTAAAACAAAATTGGGAGCCAAATCTGCTTGTTTAGTAAACTTTTATTACACTAAATAAAACTAAATTTCATATAAATATTTATTAATGCGAACAATGTGCTTGCTCCGTGCATATTTGGGCCAGAGCCGCACTTTGCCGACCACTGGTCTCTGAGATGCTTGGTGGTTTTGGTTAAAGATGAAACGTTGCTAACTGTCTCCTGTTATGCTCTCGCTGGAATATCTGCCATTGTGTAGATCAGGGCGAGAAAAATAATTTTTGTATATATTTTTTTGTTAATACAACATTGGAATATAATCTTTTCTGAACACTCCTTCAGTTCACAGGTTAACAGAATTTTATTTTATTTCATTTTCAAGATATATTGTTTTTTGAATAGTTATTTTTCATGATGTCAATAATAATAATAAAATAAGAAAAAGCGGGATTATTTATACATTTAGTTAAAGAACAATGGAGAATTTGAATCACAGTTGTTTAAATATGATTAAAAGAATCTATAAATTGTTACCGATCTTTCATATCTTTAGTCGCAAGTTAAAAAGAAGCAAATGGGGGTGCTATTAGGAGAATGTAAAACCATGTTAAAATATATGAATACAAAGATAACATATTTTTTATTAATTTCTTACACTTTATTGTTTTTGTCGTTTTCTATGTTAATAAGAAAGGGGTCATCTGTAAATTAGGTCACATGCTAAGGGTGGGGGTCCTAAATTTCGTGATATCACATTTAAAAATGTAACAGTAGTCTCACAAATGTGACCAGCTGTGACAAGGACGGGGGAGGGGGTAAAAAAAACATGAAATTCGTGTGACGTCATTTATGGATCGCTCCAAAACATGAATGGATTTAGAAAAAAACGTAAACTTTGTTATTTGAGATGCGTAAAATTCTAATCTTTGTTATAACTCTGATGATCTCTTCGCTCCAACAGTTTTCCATTTCTCAGCAGTTCAGGGTAACGCTTCCAATCCGAAGATCCGAGATCTCGGTGTTGTGGGATCCCGCATCATTTTCCAATCCCGCGTCGTAATTAACGTCATAAAAACTTGTCAACATTTTTTTTAGATTTAGTATATATTATATTTTGTAGTTGATAGATTTTTGTTTTTTTTTCGGTATTATTTCTGTATCCTGTGATAAATAGACAGTGTAATTTGATAGATATATACATTAATATGTTCTATATGCGGGGTTTAAAATTCCTAGTCCCGTAAATACCGAGATTGAACACAGGCTGCGGGATTGGAAGCCCTAGTTCAGGGTCACTCGCGCTTTGTTTCTGAATTTGTGTACTGACAGGTCATGCAGACCTGTGGCATTTTTAACTTAATCTTTAAAAAAAGCCTTCCTAGGCTTATCTAAATCACTGATACATGAAACAGGAAAAAAGTGAATAATTTTAAATAATTGTTATTTTTTATTATTATAGAAAATAAAATCTTTCATATTGTTTTCTTAACTTCTCGTAATGACCCAACATAGGAATTTCTGACGTTATAAGTTTAATAGGAAAAAGCTGGATTATAAATTAAAACAAAAAATATATTTATTCATATTTTATGAATCACAGTTTTTATTTAGGCTATAAATGTAACTTAATATATAGTTTATTTTTTTATTTATTTACTTTTAGCAAATGAGTTCCAATAGAGCGCCTTTACTCGTCAATACATATTATACAAATATAAATGAAATAAATTTATTAATTTAATAATTATCAATTTGATTTAGCTGACATTGTCCACTTACATACTAATGTCATAATAATATATAATAAATCTACTATAATGTAGAAGAATAGCTGCTGTATAGGGGCATTGTCATCCTATTTATATATTCATGTCATCCTATATATTATATACCTAAGGGTAAACATAAAATGACATTGGTTATGTCCAACCTTTTTTATCAGTATAAAACAATGTACACATATACTATCTATACACGGGGTCTTACTAACATAGTCGGATAAACGAAATTCCAATTCTACAGCAGACCTATTTAAAGCTATTAAATACTTTAGGAACCATTGAGAAAATGTATTTTTTTTTCATCATTTTGAAGCTATTTCAACAAAAACTTTCGACTATGTTAATAGAACCTGGCGATATAACAAATTCCAAACAGAACCTTAGATCAAAAAAAAAAAATACAACTGAATATTTCAGGTGTAGCACCTTCGATAACAAATAAAACGGTCGTACTCGAGGCAAAAAGATTGTATTTTATTATGTAACAATTGAGTGAAGCTAGTATGCTAGTATGATATCCTGGTTGATGTACCCAATGTCTCATAATCATAAAAATAATAATCAAGCAAAGCCATGACCAACCGCGTGTTGGGAGGATCAGCCAACAGCTTCAAGGAAACCACTATATTTAAAAGCGACGTGGCTTCCTTGAATATATTCATTTTTTAAACGCACCACCTCAGAACAATCAGCGACTTTTTTATACCACGTGCCACGATTTTTTAAATATAATCTAGTAACAAAAATTAAGGGATATAAAAAAAAACCAAATTTTTGGGTAATATTCGACGAGCTGTAACTCCGAGGGAAATGACCGTACAGCAAATAAAAAAAAGCAAATTGTAGCTCCGAGTATCTAGTTTTCAGATATGACCATGAAAAATCCAAATTTTTTCTCGTCTAAAAAAAGGTCTGCGGACTTCAAAAAATTTTTTTTCATCATTCCACTCAGAAGCTTTTGTAGAAAATTTAATGCCCTTTAATTTGACGTACTTAAGAAGTCTGTACGACGATTTGCCGCGGAGTTATCGTCAATCAAAGCCAAAAGGATCTTTTCAACTTTAATAATCAATAACTCTGGAAAAAATGATCGTACAGAAAATCGTCGGAGAGTTTTGAAAACTTTATGATACTCCCTATAAGATACCGTAAATGGCTTTTGACGAAAAAATTTTTTTCGACGCGATAATTTTAATTGAAAAAAAGACAAAAATTTGCATAATTAAGGATATTTGGATAACTTTGGATAAAATGGATGAACGAAGGATATCGTTGGTAATTTTTCAACCTTAAAGTGTCCTGAAAAATTCAAAACGATGCGATTTTTTTTTGTTAGTGCCCTGAAGCTTCAAATTTATTGTTTTCGCAAAAATCATCATTATGAGCAATTTTTCGATTTTTATTCATTTTTTAATGAAGAAAATATTTTTTTCTTGATAATCTTCATTTCTTTGATCGAAGCAATCGTGTTTTTTGAAAATTAAAAAAAAAAAAAATTTTTTTCGAAAATTTTTTTTTAACGTCTTCAGAATGCTCCATTGTCGTAAAAAAAATTATCTGGATTTTTTTGCCACTGCAACTGCCTTAGTTCTAAATGTCAACTTATAAAAACAAAAAAAAATCGATATACCCCCCAGCGGATTTCGGCTTTTCTTCACACTAAACACGAATTTTTTTGTATTCTTTCTAGCCTGAATTCCTTACGTAAATTTTCTGTAAGCTTTTCTTTGCAATCAACCTTTTGATATGCCTCGTCGACATTTATCTGCCACAGATGTGGCTCACATTGTTACGCTTCTTCAAGAGGGCCACACTCAGGTGGACGTAGCAGCTACAATGAGAGTGAGCCAGTCCGTTATCAGTCGTGCCCATGCACGATTTAACGAGACTCAAAGATACGACCGTCGTCCGGGTCAAGATAGACAACGAATTATTACCGAAAGTGATGATCGAGCTATCATTCGAGAAGCTCGTCGAAACCCTACTGCGCATGCCCACACGATCGCTCATCAATTCTGCAATCGCCGACAACGTCCTCCCCAACAACACATCTCAGCATCAACAGTCCGGAATCGCTTTCGAGAGCAAGGACTTCGCGCTCGACGCGCAAATCGCGTGCCTATGCTTACTCCGAGGCATCGTCGAGCCCGATTGGCCTATGCGCATGAACATCACCATTGGGGTCGTAGACAGTGGACCAGCGTATTATTCACTGTTACAGCTCGTCGAATATTACCCAAAAATTTGGATTTTTTTTATATCCCTTAATTTTTGTTAAAAGTGTAGTTGTTATTCCAAAAATTTGAACATTTTCGTGTAACTTAGCGATACGTAATCACCGAAGTATAAAAGCTCGCAGGTTCTCAAACGAGCTCTACCAAAAATGGGAAGTCAATGACTAAAAAATCACGGTATGGGAAGAACATTTCGTATCACGTTACATTTGTTGTGTTATAATAATGGAAGGTTTTGTTACCAATTTGGATATTTTCATATTTGTTGCCAACAAGTTGCTTCTCACAACCCCTTGAATTATTATTGGAAGTTTTTCTGAATGCCAATAAAACAATTATGCGTGTTCATTGAAGAACAAACGGATTTGATGACCGCACGAGATCGCATAGAATGTCCTGAACTTATTAGGAATGACACCTGTAGTATCAATAGAGCAGCAACTATGTTCCAGTTTTGTGTAAATCAGGATGCATCAACATCTTACAATCCGGAAGCACACGGCATTGGAACATCAACATTTGTAGTCCCAGAAAACGATTCTCGAATATAAGCCCGCAACAGAAGAAAAGGTGGGTGGAAGAGCTCTTAACGCAAAGCACTGATAACCTTGATTACGCAACTGGTTTAAAATCAGGTAGCAGATATAATAAAATTAGTAACAGAGCATCCCGAAAAGGCTACAAAAATTATTCCACTGATAAAAGCTTTATGTATTTTAATCTCTTGAAAGCTTTCAAAGTAGCAGTACATAACATTACGAGACAAGGCAAGAGAAAAACTTATTACCCATCTAAAGATACCATGGAAAGCGGGGTAAAAGTGAAGCTCCGAGCAAGCAAGGTGCTTCAAGACAACCCTAAAACGAACTAAATGTATCCAACGAATTTTAGTATTTTCATATGCGCTTTTGCATCTCTGCGCTTAGTTTGTGGCGAAGAGAAGTTATGGGAGTATCCGAAACCTTCTTCCACAATGTTCTGCAGACCAATCTATTTCAAGTTTGCAAACGAAAACAAACTGAAAATGGAAAAAGAGGCTTTGATTCAAGACGAGATAGCAGCACTGGAGCCGACTATTATTGGTAATATTACTGTTAACCGCTCAAAGGCGCTCTATTGGAGTCCAGTGACTAAAGTAAATAAAAAAAAGAATGCTTATGACCACATTGATACGGGGCCCGCGACGCACCTTTTAAATCTACAGTGTACGGATCTTCACTGTCAAATAAGTCATTTCTTCATGCAATGCATCTGGGAACAACGAATGTTGACGTAGAGTCCTGTTATAGATGAATACAACACTACTGTATGCAGTACTGAGAGCTAGTTCAGTAACAGAATTACAAACCATCGCTTTCGACAGGAAATTGACACAAAAGGGCCACTTTGCGTGTTCAAAAACGTTATTGTTTGACGCCAACAATGAAATTAGTAAATTGTAACGTTTTTTTGGCGTTGGCTCCTCGCGTCTATTATTGGACGAGTTAAAACGCGGAGTGACAGATCCCGCCGCGATTTACAACAGCTGAAACTGCTTCGTAGAAGAATGGGACAATATTTCACGATCAACTAATTAAAATAAATAAGAAGCATGAAAAATGCGTAATTTGCATTATGAATGCCAAATTGGAAATCACTCAAGATTCTATTTTTTTTTAAATTAAATAAGGTTAAAATTATCAAAAAAACAGTTTAAGACCACTTGAAAAGCCTGGAATTATCCTCGAAGCTCGATGTATGGGTTCCCCATGTTCTCACAGAGAGAAATCTGTGTCGCCGCACTGACGTCTGCGATTCGCTTCTTAAACGTCACGAAAATGATCTGTCTTTGAAGCGCATCGTCACTGGGGACGAAAAATGTGTTGTATACAACAACGTCAAACGCAAGAGGTCGTGGAGCAAAAAAGATGAACCGGCTCAAACCATTTCCAAAGCCGATATTCACCAAAAAAAGGTGATGCCGTCTGTTTGGTGCGATTTTAAAGGATTTTTTTTTTGAACTTTTACCGGATAACACAACGATTCATTCGGAAGTCTACTGTCATCAGCTGACAAACTGAATGATGCACTTCAACAGAAAAGCCTAGAATATGCAATCTACTAATTGTCTTTTATGATTGTGTGATAAGTGCTCTAATATTTATTTTTTTATAAAAAACGTCGGAAACGTATCTGTACTCCTAATACATCCTTCTTTAAAATCCGTAAGCTCTTAGATTCTTCTAAAATGTTATAAATTATACTTTGGACAACGGGCCTCTATTATATAGTGCGACCCTTTCTATTGAAAGCCAGAAAGGATAGATGTTCAATTACGATCGGTTTCTTTTTCAAGGAACCACTTTCTACCAACCAAATAGCCTCCGTTATTCATTCGTTTTGATTTTTATCTTTAACTACGGACGTACAATTTTAAGAGTTATGGATAATTTGTACTTCATATGTAAAAAGTTCGATTCGGAAGGCGAATTTGGTGAATGTAGTGCGTGGTATAACTCCAGGCCAGAGACGATGCGGGGACGTTCTCGTTATTGAAACAGCTATCGATGAATTTTAACGTCAAAAAACTGCTGTTGTAATAAGAAGTGCAGACTTACTTATCATTATAATCGGGTGTACCCCATTTCTGCGCGTAGAAGGGTACTAGGTACCAATGTCATGATACATGACATGATGTTGCTGTTGATGAAGCAATTTTGGCAAAATTTGAATCAGATCCTACAATACCTTAAACGTATCAACAAAGAAGGTTTGGTCAGTCCTGCGTGCTGAAGGTATACCTCTTTGCAAGGACTGCAGGGTAATGACTTGGAAAGAAGGGTACAGTTTTGTAAGTTTATCCTACATAAAGACATCGATGATCCGAGATATTTGCATAACATTATATGGACAGATGAGTCCCAATTTGCGACACAAGGTTACATGAATTTTCACAATCTTCACGATTGGAATTATAAAAGTCAGAATCCGCATTTAACGCGACAGTTGTTGTCCCAAACCAAGTTCAGTGTTAACGTGTGGGCTGGAGTCATAGGAAGACATTTAGTCGGGCCCCATTTCTTGCCCAATATAAACTGTGTTTAGTTTAAACGGTGACAACTATCTTCACTTTATACAAAATGATTTACCGGAATTGGTTAAAGACCTGCCTCCATTCCAAAACGATGAAAATGTGATTATTTTCCAAAATGACGGATGCTCAGCACACTACCGCTCGACAGTAAGGGAATTCCTAAATACATTTTACCTAACCTTTAGATTGGAAGTACTGGACCAACCAATATAAAAGACATGGTTTCAACAAGATGGAGTCACTTGTCACACATCCAACAAGACCCTGCCGGTGGTCAAAGAAATGTTTCCGGGAAAGCTGATTTCCAGACGCCAGACGAGGCGACATCCCATGGCCACCCAGAAGTTCAGATCTATCCCCAGCAGACTTCTTTTTATAGGGGTTATTTAAAGAGTCGTCTCTACATCGATAAACCAAATACACTACGTCAACTAAAAGAAAAAATTAGCAAAGAGATGTCTGCGATCTTGTGGTCTCTTTGCTGACGAGTATTCGAAAATTTTGGTACTCGGTAAAAGTTTCAAATAGACCAACATACATAAAGACAAGTGTTCACATCGCAGGATTGAAACAACTTATAACCAGAGATGTTAGAGAGCTCCGTATGCGTAACCGAAACTGTCGGATATTCGAAATAAAATACTCAGTAACCGTAACCGAATCTGATATAAAAGTTTCGGATGCCTGTGGTGCCTGGGATGAAAATAATACCAAACAAAAAGAAATTGATAGAACAAATGCAACAAAAGCACAGGGAAGATCCCTAATTTTTAGATAAAATTTTATGGTCTGATGAAACAACCTGCAAGACAAATGTCTATTTAAATCTCCACAACCTACATAGCTGGAGCAATAAAAATCCTCACCTGATGAGACAAGACAAATCCTAATATCAATTCAAGGTTAACCTATTAAATGGAAAAGTGATTGGTCTACTTGAGCTAGAAGGAAATTTGTATGGTAATAGTTACTTAAACTTTTTACAAAGTGATTTTCCAGAATTACACAGGCCCACAAAAAAAAAGTGGTGTGTGCTGAGTGTCGGACCCACATAGTCTGGCGTATTTTTTCCCGCTGAACACGAATCTGTAGTTCAAATTGGGGATTAAACTGCAAAAAATGGAGAAAAACCAAAAAAAAACCGATAAAAATCACGATCTCGTATTTTTTTCTGTATGATATTATCATCTTGCAGTTTCTCTACTGTTTCTCTTTGTAATTTCCAACCGTAATGTGCAAATACATTAATTCACTACTTATTGTGTCTTATTTAGGTGTCACATAGCTAATATTTTGTTCTTGACAAAAAAATAAGGAAGTGGTTAAGTAAATCGGTACATTTACCGGCAGAAACCTGCTACTTCGGAATGATTGGACTACGATGACCACTGCCCTTTATCGGGATGTGTAGAATGATTCGCTAGTTAACATTTTGTCGTATCGAAGCCAGCGAAGGCGCGCTGTTTTGCAGGGAAGCGCTAGAATATGAGGATGATGCCGTAGTGTGTCCGACGACGAGTTGACATTGTCCTTGTCAAAGTCGGAAAGCCCTCATACTTAGACCTGGGGAGGTATGAGGGTTACCCCTAGGACGGCTGACTCACCTGCGATCGGGCCAGGTGTTCTAGTGTGCGGGGTTTATTTATATTCATGGTTTTTTCTACTCAAAATTTTGCTGGAACTTCTAGTACTCGTGGCAATCACGAATGTACTGGAAATCCCAATGCTTTTTGCTACGTTTGTGCAAAATACATAGAGATAAAAAATATGACTTCAAAATGATGGTTGCCCACTTTGCCCGTCCTGTGCGAGAATACTTAGACCGAGAGTATCCATGGCATTGGATCGGGCGACTTGGTCCTATATTATGGCCACCCCGTTCACCCGATCTAAACCCACTGGATTTCTTCTATTGGGGTTGTCTTAAAGACAGGGTGTACCCAAAACCCTTTGCAACATTGGACAAGCTTGGAAGACATGCACGACAAATAAAACGATCTTTTGTAAAACGATTTAGTACTTGTATTAATACCGGTGGCAAACAATTCGAACATTTACTTTAACGTAAAAAATACAATTACTGTAAATAAAGCGTTTTGTACCCAATGCGGTCTTGGTATACAGTACTAAATCTAAAATGGCTGATTATCGTAATGCTCAATTGAATGCTCAAAATTTCCATAAATGGTTACAAGAAAAACTTATTCCCGCTTATACTCCCTTATTCCCGAGTATAAGATTTGAATGAACCCAGTGTGATAGTGATGGATAATGCCAGCTATCATTGCATTCAAATAAACAAGGCTCCTACAACACAAAATTTAAAATCTGAAATCAAAGCATGGTTGCAATCAAACGACATTCCCTTTGAGGACTATCACACTAAGGCTGAATTGTTATGTTTAGTAAATAAAAATAAACCTAACAAAATTGGAGACTACATATTTTCAGAAAAATCAGAGATATTCACGGGACGTACAATTGAAAAGCTTATAAAACTCCGTGAAATGTTAACGTCCATGAAAAACTGGTGTTAATTATAGTAGTACAAGGTGTCCAAAAAGAGTATCGGGTATTTGTTTTCGTGCCATATTCGAAACGGAGCGACGAAAGGGAGCGGAGGGGTTCGTGGTGTCCGCCATTTTGTAGTTTTAGTCACGATGGAACAGTACTCGGCTTTGCGTACGAGCGTATTATCGTAATGGTGATTCAATAGTGACTGTTCAACGTCTGTATCGTGCGGAATATCGTACACGCCACGCGCCAAGTGACGATAGCATTAGGAAATGGATCAGGATGTTCGAGAATACAGGTGCGACAGTTAAAATTCAAAACAAGGCAAGGCCTCATACAGCGAACATAACCCGTCAGTTCTTCGAAAGACATGACATTAGGTTGTTAAGGCATCCTGCAATGAGTCCTGATCTCAATCCTATTGAGCATGTCCGGGACATTTTGGGCCGCCGATTGCGTCAAAATTATCCAAATTTACCAAACTTAGCCGCATTAGAGAACGCTTTGATAAGAGTTTGGCGCCAGATTCCTCAACAGTGGGCTTATCACGAATTTTAGTCTGGCTTTTGAATCGAGTTGTCACAAGTAAAACTGATCCGTTAGCAATCGCAATCATGAATTTTTACTAACGACTAACGAGCACCTGCAATCTATCAAATGAACGAAAGATCGAGACGTTCGAAAATGAACAAAAACTATCTAAAATATTGTAGTTACAAATCCGCACGCAGTGGCGCTGTTCAAATTTCCATACAAATCGCTTGAAGCGAACTCGGTTCGAAAGCCAGACTAAAATTCGTGATAAGCCCACAGATGATCCGCAATTGCATTTCAAATATGCGTCAGAGACTGCAAGCTGTGATTCAGAGCAGAGGCGGAAACACTCGATACTGAACACATGAGACACACACACACACTTTGAAAAATGAGTTTGGAGTCGTAAAATACTGTGGAGCTGACGAACCACAGGGTCTCATTTTTCCGAAAGAATCATTAACACACGTGTGCACAAAAGAAGCATAAATCCGACAGTGCAACCTCCACGTGGTGTGCTTTGGACTACGCTAATGCCGGCGGTAAATTAGTCATCACTCGAAATGTTCGCCAAAGGGTTCTGAAAAAGCATCTTGAAGCTGAATAAACAGGCTATGCGGCCTGTGCACTGGCGTAGCTCAAAAAAATTTTCCCATGGCCATAGAGCAAAAAACAAAATGTAAAAAATTTAGAAAAATTTTTACCCAAAAAATCTGAAAACCAGAATTTTCAAGCTTCAAGAGCTTCATTTTTTTGTTTCCTGTACGACCATTTTTCACTGAAATATAGCCTGTTGAAAATCACCCAAAAATTTGGAATATTTTGCTGTTCCCTTAATTTTTGCGAGAAGTGTATAAGTAGTACACATTGATATAGGTATGTATAATTTCGTTACTCAATTTTTGAAGGGAGAAATGGGACATATGTTGGCTGCAAAATCCTTTTCAGTTCCACAAACCACATTAGAAAGAAAAGTGAAAAAGGCTCGAGAAAACGAGAATAAAATAGAGAAAGCAAAGGTACCTTTGGGACCCATATTACCAGTATTTTCGGAAAAAGAAGAGGATGAGATGATGGATTATTGGACATTGGACATGGAAAGCAGGTTTTTTGGTCTTACAACGAAAAATTTGAAGCAAATGGTTTATCAACTTTCTGTACGAAATAATAAAACAAGACACACAAGACAATTTTTACAAGACACCTGTTCAATTGTTACTGTTATGTCCAGTGGCGCCATCTATTCGAATATTATAGTATTTTATTTCACGGATAGATGTCGCCACTGTTGTTTAAGAACGTCGAGGGGTTTGGCAGCGACCATAACATAACGAGTGTATAAAGCAAAATAAAGACATGCAATCAATCGAGCATTTGGGTTTTTTATTATCGTCGTGAACACACCCGGAATTATCTATCAGGAAGCCGGAAAATACTTCGGCTGCAAGAGCTGCCGGATTTAATAGGGTAGTTGTAACCTGACTCCGGACCGAATATATAATTGCGATGAAACCGGTATATGTGTAGTACCTAAAACCAGATCGAAAATATTAGCTAGGAAAGGTCGGAAACAAGTTGATGCAATAGTGTCTGCTGAACGGGGAACAACTATTACCGTCCATATATGCTTCAGTACCACCCATGAAGCAAGGAAAGCTGTAAACACACGATCTTTTATAGAGCAATGGAGTAACACAGACGATGACATTTTCTCTTTCTTTATTTAATATTTATATAAAATTCATGTAGAAAGTGTGAATTGTATGAAACAAAAAAAGGCGATTTTTATGTTGAATATAAACTTGAATAAACCTAAAATAAATCACATGTACGTACATAATAACGTACCAAAATTTCATTCGTCTTTCTCTATAACTCCTTAACTTAAAACCCTTAGTAAGTAAAAACCTCAATAACTCAAATTATTTAACGTTTCCCTTGGTCTTTATCTTATCGAGGTTCTACTGTAATAAGATATTAGTTAGCGGTGAAAAGCTTGACAGGCGCTGGATGATTTATTCACCAACAAAGGACGCCGTTTACTGCTTTCCGTGTCGAATATTCTGGCTAGAAAATACATAGATTGGATCAAGTGAAGGAGTGTGCGATTACGAATCTACTCGGCAGCACAAAGACTGTATGTTGAAATGGATTTTTAGCGGACGTAAAAAAGACCTGATGTACCATTTTTGGAATAATTTATTCTCACAATTTGGCCTTCAGGGGTCATAGAGTCAAGTTAACATCTAACTCACTATCCTGCTCATATATGTGTGTATATTCTTTATCGCATGTCTCAATATTACCTATTTTATTTTTACTTCTTTTTAAGATTCGGATGCTGTAGCTTCATCCGCGTGTTCATCTCTTATGGAATCGATTGTCGGAGTCGCTGACAAAAAGTACTGCCTTCAAATGAAAGATGAGCGATAGCCATGATGAGCAAAATGAGACTGTTGACGAGGAAACTGGACAACCTAAACATCCCGTCTACGGAACCACACACAACTTTGACGATTGTTTCAGACATCACTAAAAATGTTCTAAACAAACCGGCTCAAGAAACTCTAATCAAGAAAATTAGCCTACTTCAACACAGAATAAATGTTCTTACTGCAACTAGGGACACTGGTAGGATAGCGAAAGATGATATGCACGAAGAAATAAAAAACTACGGAAAGAATTGAAAGAAGAAAAATGTTTAAAGCAAAAATGTGACGGTGCCAAGTAAAATGTATTCAAATACTATACATCAGTTGGTGATGACGATAAACGAAAACCAGCAATTATAATTTTTATAAATGGACTGTCGTCGACAGAAAAGAGGTTGCGGTGGCAATCTAAATAATGTATATATTTTTATAAATAAATGTCAGTTTTAAATTTAAAATGAAAGAACAGATGAATGCGAGGGACGAGCGAATGGGGGATTTCGATGTTGGTTGCGAATGGGAACGGATGTTTGTGATTAGATTATAAGGGATAATATAGTGTAAATAGAATTTTAAAGAGTTTCATTATAAAAAATACAGTCCACTGCTCAATTGGCTACATGGACCAAATGGCCGGACCATACAAAGGTCAAGGACGATCTTCGAGATGGCCAACAGCAATGTTCTTCAACATGCTAGACACCTCTTTACTTGCATCATATATAATTTATTACGAAAATAATAAAATGATTGCCAAAAAACAACAGAACGTCGTCAATTTCTGCGGAATCTAAGCGAACAACTGGCATTGTTGTTATTATTATTATTATTGTATTATATTATATTGCTGTGCCCTGACCGGGTGTCACATTTGACACTAAACTGTATGACATCTAAATTAAATTGTGACATGCAATAAAGATATTTGAATTTGAATTGCCGATGATTGAACACCGCACGGCGAATTCGCAAGTATGTTACTACGTCACTTCTCAACAAAGATTGCTGTTGAAAGTATTTTAGGTCAAGCACTAGTAGAAACAATCGAGATAAATCCTGGTCCAGTGGTTCCAAAAGATAACTCGGCGGAAGACTCGTAAAAGCTGTGCCAATCGTCACCGACCAGTATGTGACGAGCACTCAATTAATCGCATACGATGTGTTAAATATCAGATTTAATGTCATTAATTATTAAAAAAAATGTAACATTTCATTATTTTTTAAATAAAATTTTAGTTGCATCCATTTAAAGAAACCATCTTCAATTTATTTTCTATGCTTTCTACCCGGGTACCCGGTCGCTAATGGGTAATAATAATAAATAAACACCCACAACCAGCTTTCTTTTAAATTAAGAAACGACGATTTGAGAGCTTTAAATAAAATATCAAATTTTCTTTGGGTTATTCAAACAAATACACCGCGGTGGGTACCCAGGTACCCGGTTACTAACATAAGGGTGAAACATGAAAAATGTCATGGGGGAAAACATAGTAAAGAGAGGTGGACAGTTTTACTTGCAGTAAATATGGACATATCGGAAAAACTGAAACCCCTTAGTGATAGGAAAAGCAATGAAACCGGGATGTTTCAAAGGAGTGAAATCGTTTTCTACTGATTATCTTGCTAACAAAAAAGCTTGGATGACGACAGAGCTTTTCAACAGTTAATGGGACATGAAACAACAAAAGCGGAAAATTTTACTATTTTTAGACAATTGCACTGTCCACAACAGTCCTACATTGTCCGACGTAGAACTCTACTGTACCAAATTCGTGGTGATTTTCGTTAAAGATGAAACTTTGCCAGCACTGTCTGCCTCGATACAGAAACTAAAGTTATTGCCGTGAATACGGAAGAACGAATGTACAAATTCGTGGTGATTTTCGTTAAAGATGAAACTGCCAGCACTGTCTGCCTCGATACAGAAACTAAAGTTATGGCCGTAAATACGGAAGAACGAATGTACAAATTCGTGGTGATTTTCGTTAAAGATGAAACTTTGCCTGCACTGTCTGCCTCGATACAGAAACTAAAGTTATTGCCGTGAATACGGAAAAACGAATGTAACAAATTCGTGGTGATTTTCGTTAAAGATGAAACTTTGCCTGCACTGTCTGCCTCGATACAGAAACTAAAGTTATTGCCGTGAATACGAAAAAACGAATGTAACAAATTCGTGGTGATTTTCGTTAAAGATGAAACTTTGCCAGTACTGTCTGCCTCGATACAGAAACTAAAGCTATTGCCGTGGATACGGAAAAACGAATGTAACAAGTTCAAGACAACGCAAGTAAATGTGGCAGCCGTATCCGTATCCGTTGCACCGTGCAGCAATGAGCATCAATCGCTTCTGGAATATTATTAGTTTTATTCGATTTGATGATGCCAATACTCGAGCTCAGCGCTTGGAGAGTGATAAAGCTGCTCCAATACGAGACATTTGGACAATGTTGAATAGTAATTTAGCAAACCATTATAAGGCAACAGAATATCTGACAATCGACGAGCAACTTTATCCATACCGAGGTCGAACTAGATTCACTCAGTATATTCCACCAAAGCCAGCTAAATATGGAATTAAAGTATGGTGGATACGTGATGCTGAAAATTCGTATCCACTTACTGAACAGTTTTACACTGGGAAATCGAAAGATGTGTGTGAGAAAAACGTTCATAAAGACTTGGTGGCAAAGTACGAAGGATCCGGTAGAAACATTACAATGGATAATTTCTTCACTACTCTTCCAATGGCAAAATTTTTACTATCTTGGAACTTGACAATTGTTGGCACTTTGAAGAAAAATAAAGCATACATTCCATCAGCAATGGCTGTATAAAAAACGTGAGAAGAATTATGTGTTTGGCTTTCAGGAAAAAGTAAAGTAAGTAGTAATTATGCTATCATCAATGCACCATGAAGCAAAAATTAGTGATAGTGCAAAGAAAAAACCCGAAATTATTGAGTTTTATAACTAGTCTAAAGCTGGAGTAGACACGATGGATAAAATGCTTGGTAGATATACTATAAAAAGATCAACTCAAATGTGGCCTCTAGCATTTTTTTACAATATTCTCGATATTGCCTGCCTTGCAGCATATCTGTATTATGAGAATAATAAAATGCTTGTTAAAAAATCGTATGAACGACGATTATTTTATTATGTTTTTAATCCAAAAACAGCCGAAACGGATGAAAGTAGTTTGTGCCTCGGCAAAAAAATTTAAAGAACAAGAGGAAATCTCAGTTCCGCGTGATCCGTCTATTGAGTATCGCATTTTAAATTTTATAACAGTGTTTGCAGCAATTTCTGAATATGTGAAATGTAAGACCTTTGACGGAAATGTGAAGTTTCAAACTGCTTCTGAACGAGGACTTGGTTTTAAAATTGTTTTGCTGTGTGATAAGTGTGCAGATCGTAACATAAATTCTAGTCCTTTTGTCGCGCACTTTTATGAAATAAATCGACGATTTTTATTTGTCATGAGAGTCCTTGGATTAGGGTTAAAAGGTGCAGCAAAATTTTGTGGGTTAATGGATATGCCGGCTTTGATATCACAGCCCACTTACGATTTAATAATTAATAATATTCACTCCTGTGTAAGAACAGCCACCGAAAAACTTTTTCAACATGCTTGTACTGGAGAAAAAAATTTGACTTCCGAACATCAAGATGATGAACATTCGACAGAATTAACTGTATCTGGTGATGGCACATGGAAAAACGAGGGTTTACTTCCTTGTAAGGTGTGACATCATTGATCGGATACTATTCTGGTAAAATCATTGATATTGTTATAAAAAGTGCCTACTGCAAACTGTGTGAAACTTGGAAGAAGAAACTCAATACCGAAGAATACAATAAATGGTATGAATAACATAAAGATATTTGCACTGCAAATTATTCTGGTTCTTCTGGCAAAATGGAAGTAGATTCAGTTGTTGAAATGTTCCAGCGTTCATTGGAAAAACTTGGAGTCATGTACAAAAATTACATCGGAGACGGTGACTCTAAAACGTACTCGGGAATTTTAAAAGCTGCACCTTACGGTAATCAAGAAGTTGTGAAAAAAGAATGTATTGGACACGTACAGAAACGAATGGGCACGCGACTCCAAGATTGTGTCAAAAAAAATGTTGAAACAGTTGAAAACAAAATAGGAAAAAAAAAATACAAAAAACAACTCTCGGTGGAAAAGGCAAACTTACTGGAAAGATGATCGATAAGTTGACAGTTTATTATGGCTTAGCAATAAGGAGAAATTGTGATTACGTTGAAAAAATGTATAATGCTATTGGGAGCGTGCACGACGGTGGCGACACCTAGCTTTGGCAACTTTTGCGGAGACGTCAAATAATGACAATGTAAACATTGTTGGTATTATTTGCAATAAAAACCAAACCAAAGATTAAAGTGGTATTTGTTGACTTTGTTTAAGTGCAATTTATTGAATAGTTTATGTGTAAAATGGATATAATCATAAAAACCGGGTTTGAAAGTATTACACACAATATTAGTTTCCAACCACAAACTGTGATAAAAGGCAATAAATTAGTATCAGCCGAACATGTAAGAAATGTTGAAGAACTGCGACGTAACGGCAAGAGTTACTTAATACAAGCTCAAGTGATTCGCCAGACATCTGTGACACTAACACCTTACAAAACCAGTTTAAACGTAAGCAATTTGTATGTGTCAGAACGCTATTCCTTGTAAGTCATTTCTCATTTACTACTTGTATGCTTCTTATCCTGCTTATTATTTTTTTATCGATCAATGATGCTCGTGTCGTCACTGGTGTAAAATGTGACTGTGTATATAACCAGAGCGGCAAGTGCAAGCATATTGGTGCTTTGATATGCTACGTTAACAACACCATCAGTTTGTCAAAGACAAGTAACGAACAAGAGTGGGGCAAGCCTAGTGTTCGTCAATTTGTTAAAAATAAATATAGCAAAGGAAGATACTTTGAAGATATGTTCCCACCAGTTGCAAAGAAGAAATGTAGTCTAGTGCGCCCAGTAAGTCACTGTGAATTATCTCAAGAGTCATCTTTAAAACAAATTTTGCAAGCAGAAGAACAATCTAAACATGTAACTGATGTAAAGGAAGTGATAGCAAATTTATTGATTTTGACAGCCAGCCAGTCATCTGAAATAACTTCCATTTTTTGCCACCTTGTGCGCTGCGATCGTTTCTGTACACTCACCACCCGCTTTGCACATAGCGAATAAGTCGCTTTTATGCGATTTGCAAAGAAAATATAGAAAAAAGATGGATATCACTTTATACATTTTTAGCTGTAAAAGCTATTCATTCAGAAGTTGATTCCAATTTGTCAGCTGATGAATGTCAATTGGCTCTTAGGTTTGTTTTTGAAGAGTTCCAGCTATGACCTTATCTGACAATGCTACAAATTATAAACTTAGTTCAGAAGTGGTTACTGGAGATTTTTGTATTAAAAATAAGACTAAGTAGAAGTTTATATCAGAATTAGCTCATAGTTTGGAGGAGTATATGAACGACTAGTGGCACTATAAATGATAATCAATCAATAAAGCTATTGGACGTGAATATGGAAAAACGAATATGCCAAATTCGTGGTGATTTTCGTTAAAGATGAAACTTTGCCTGCACTGTCTGCCTCGATACAAACTAAAGTTATGGCCGTAAATACGGAAGAACGAATGTACAAATTCGTGGTGATTTTCGTTAAAGATGAAACTTTGCCTGCACTGTCTGCCTCGACACAGAAACTAAAGTTATGGCCGTAAACACGGAAGAACAAATGTAACAAATTCGTGGTGATTTTCGTTAAAGATGAAACTTTGCCTGCACTGTCTGCCTCGATACAGAAACTAAAGTTATGGCCGTAAATACGGAAGAACGAATGTACAAATTCGTGGTGATTTTTGTTAAAGATGAAAGAACGAATTAACAAATTCGTGGTGATTTTCGTTAAAGATGAAATTTTGCCTGCACTGTCTGCCTCGACACAGAAACTAAAGTTATGGCCGTAAATACGTAAGAACGAATTAACAAATTCGTGGTGATTTTCGTTAAAGATGAAACTTTGCCTGCACTGTCTATGTTCGATCCTGGTTCGCTCTGTTTGGTGTGGGGCAGCCGCGAGCTGGAGTCGTTTCTTAATCTGGCGCCAATTTGGCCCACACCGCGCATCAGCGCAGCCCGTTCTGCGCGCGAACTTCAAAATCTAGTTGGTCGCGCCTCAACGCAAAATCTAGTTGGCCGCGCCTTGTCGTATGAAGATCGTATTTTGTCATTGTCCCGGCGTAATAAGCAAAACAAATTGAGAGAAAAAATCATTGAAAGCAAATACTGTTTTGTGTGGTGCCTTTTACGTGCTGGAGGAGATTTGATAAAGGTGAGTGGTTGTTCTCACATTGAACAGGAGTGACAGGAAAGAGCATAAGGTCCTTCGAATCAGCGTTAATCTTAATCAAAACTTGTGTCACGTTTGGCACAGTCTACCTCGATACAAACTAAAGTTATGGCCGTAAACACGGAAGAACGAATGTAACAAATTCGTGGTGATTTTCGTTAAAGATGAAACTTTGCCTGCACTGTCTGCTTCGATACAGAAACTAAAGTTATGGCCGTAAATACGGAAGAACGAATGTACAAATTCGTGGTGATTTTCGTTAAAGATGAAACTGCCTGCACTGTCTACCTCGATACAAACTAAAGTTATGGCCGTAAATACGGAAGAACGAATGTAACAAATTCGTGGTGATTTTCGTTAAAGATGAAACTTTGCCTGCACTGTCTGCCTCGATACAAACTAAAGTTATGGCCGTAAATACGGAAGAACGAATGTACAAATTCGTGGTGATTTTCGTTAAAGAAGTTATGGCCGTAAATACGGAAGAACGAATGTAACAAATTCGTGGTGATTTTCGTTAAAGATGAAACTTTGCCTGCACTGTCTGCCTCGACACAGAAACTAAAGTTATGGCCGTAAATACGGAAGAACGAATGTAACAAATTCGTGGTGATTTTCGTTAAAGATGAAACTTTGCCTGCACTGTCTGCCTCGATACAGAAACTAAAGTTATGGCCGTAAATACGGAAGAACGAATGTACAAATTCGTGGTGATTTTCGTTAAAGATGAAACTGCCAGCACTGTCTGCCTCGATACAGAAACTAAAGTTATGGCCGTAAATACGGAAGAACGAATTAACAAATTCGTGGTGATTTTCGTTAAAGATGAAATTTTGCCTGCACTGTCTGCCTCGACACAGAAACTAAAGTTATGGCCGTAAATACGTAAGAACGAATTAACAAATTCGTGATTTTAGTTAAAGATGAAACTGCCAGCACTGTCTGCCTCGATACAGAAACTAAAGTTATGGCCGTAAATACAGAAGAACGAATGTAACAAATTCGTGGTGATTTTCGTTAAAGATGAAACTTTGCCTGCACTGTATTGAGAGCGCCCTCCTTGCTCGCATTGCCACCAATAAACCCATTGCTATGACAAAATATGCACCCGTCAATGCCAGACAACTCACACAACGTAGTGTCTCTCATGCCCCACCACTTCTCACATAGAGGCTTCCTGAAAGTTAGTACATATACATTTTTATTTATTTATTGGGTCCACAAACTAGACTTGGAATTAATATCACACTAAGAATTATAATAATCCAATTGTAGGCCCTATGCACAGTGAACACAGCATGCACTAACATTACAATAAGCGAGGCTACATTAAATTGTTAAACATATTTTAAAAACTCATTAAAACTATTTACAATTAAGTCTTCTAATTATCTACTATTATATAAGTCATCTTTATATTTATAATAGAGATGTTCCGACTAGCCGGCCACTAGTCGGTAAAGCCGACTATCCGGCTTCTTACTTTGTGTCTATTTCTCAATAAAATGTATGTGTTACTTCCTTGTAAAGAAAACATATCTATGACATTTATCAAACAAAATTAGTATCTTCATTAAAAAACAAATCAACATAATATTTAATGACATATATTGCAATTCTGCGTGATGATATTTGAAACTATCGTCAAACTAGTGAGCTGTAAAACTCAAAAAACTTTTTTTGTTATTTATATTTGTCCACATGTCAGCAGTGACTGAAATTGCAGCGAATCAGCTGTAAACGAAGCGTCACGGGAATCCCTTAAACCGTAGTCGGCTTGGCCGATTAGTCGGCCCAAGTCATAACCGGCACATCTCTAATTTATAATACATCTTAATTGAATTTATATATTCTACATATTATTATCTAGTGCACAAAATGCCCCGACTTCAAATTCAAATGATCAATAACCCTATATCAGCGGTTCTCAAACTTTTTTGGTGAAGGAAAAAGCCTTAATATAACTATAAAAAACTGATTTATATGTATTTATGAATAATCATATTGCAATGTAATATTTAGTTGGAATATTTAGATGTAACCTTATAATCTCCCTTTGGTAGGTATTTTTTGCAGTATTTTAGCCCTAGGGTTCCGCGGAACACACTGAGAATGGCTGCCCTATATCAATCAATGTGGACATTAAACAGTCCAAACAAAAATATTAAACCATATTCTGAACAACACCTGTCTCCAAGCGACCACGATGGCTGCAAGTCCTTAGCAATTACAGATTTATTCTAGAATCATGCTGAGTAACTTTTTCTTTCAGAATAAGCAATAGAGCTCTTTTACTTGTCAATACAAATATAAATTTATTTATTTAATAATTATCAATTTGATTTAGCTGCTGTATACTGGCATTGTCCACTTACATACTAATGTCATAATAATATTAATATATGTAGAAATGTAATAAAAGAATAATTACCTCAAGACAAAGCTATCCCGAGCAACAGGAACGGCTTGCACTCTCCAAGAGCCAGGTTTATCGATGAAGACAACATATTTGGTCACGCCTTCCAAACTAAGCTCACTTTCCAAATCAAACAAGTGCTCCTTCCACGGAAAGCGTTCGTGAAACACTAAAATACTGCCCGAAGCATGCGCATTTTTCCTATCTTCAAAGGCTGCTATCAAATATTCCCGCGCTGGCAACCATACATTAGAATAATAATCTATCGCATATAAAAATTCATCTTCTACAGTTTTCATAGCAGTTCTAAATACATCATCTATACTAATATTTTGTTTACAATTCCAATCTGGATTTAATCGTCCCACTCTTTTGCTGATATCCGTATGTATCCTATATTTGGGTTCTCCATCTGTCATTGGTACACCGTTGTCCACAGCATCTATCTCCTGGATGAAGGTCTCGTAAACTTTACGGTATACTGCTGACAATTCTGTTGGACTCAATTTCTTGTTACCGTTCACTTGTTTAATTATCTCTTCACCATAGTATGTGTAAATAAGACCGGCCGAACTTAATCTGAAATTTTTTATATTATCCATAAATACAATATTGTAACACGGGGGTGTGATTCGAAGGCATGAATGAAGATTTTGGAGTAAAACTACTCGGTTGCACATAAGGTTGTATTAGGCCGACCATACATGCAGTTGACACTGACCGCTTCAAGCAGTCCGTGTACGGCCCTAAAATAACACACACACAAAATGACCATTCGCCGGTTTTAGACACCGGATTGACAAGCAATGTTGCCCATATTCCTGCGGACCAATTTCTTTTTATAAATGGGCAAAGGCTATAATATGTAATTTGAAATTTAAAGAACAGTTACTCTATGACAGCGGTTCTCAAACATTTTTGGCAAAGGAAAAAGCCTTAATATAATTATAAATTTAAAAAAATATATATGTATTTATGAATAATCATATTGCAACGTAATATTTAGATGTAACCTTATAATCTCCCTTTGGTAGGTATTTTTTGCAGTATTTTAGCTCTAGGGTTCCGCGGAACACACTTTGAGAATGGCTGATCTATGATGAGAAATGTGCCAAGAGTGAATTGAATATGACAAGAGCCTCATACGAATTGAAACCATGCTTATTGATTGTTCTAATCAACAAAGTGACAAGAGGAGGGAAGGAATCCTAAATTTCGTGATATCACATTCAATGCATGCCCTCTTTACAAAATACTCACCTAATATTATATTTAGAGTCAACTTCAGGTCGTAAAGTGCTCAGCGTTGCCGTAAATTCACTCTGATGATGATCGTAACGCTTTTTCTCATGATCAAAGACAGCTCCGACGTCTACTACCACATCGCATTGATTTAACAACTCGATATTACGTGTACGAACTATTTCTGCGTCTTTATATTCTGGGAGAATCCTCAACATGGCACACGCGAGGACTTCGTCGCAGTGAAACACTCCATCATGTGTACCGATCTATAATATTTCAAATTATAGTTGACAGGTGACATTGTAGCTAGACATAGGGCGCCATTTAGGCTGACTACCGACTAAAAAATTCTAGGGCGTCACCCATATAAAAATACAAAGCTTATTTAAAATATTGCCACATGGTTTATAAATTATAGTTAAACTTATATAAACGTAATAATTATTATATATAGAAAAAAATGTGTTTCTTTTTATTAAAAACGTGTGATTATAAAATCGTCTATGAAATAATTTCACTTACCTTCATTTTCTCACAGTGATATCCCGTTGATAGTAGTCGCAAAGAATTATTATAAATTAAACTTAATTTACGCAGTTCTTTTATAGTTGCTATGTTCAGTTTGCCAGCACATAACATGACAATGCATGGAAAAGGTCCGCCACTTCCCACAGCTGGCACAAAAAGAAGGATGGCGGAGACGAAACCCGGCGCGAACAGCGCAGACGTCAATAGTGATGAGGTTGCCCGAACGATTTAGAGCCACTACTCTACTGATTACTATTTCAATTAAACTCGAGTTTAATGTATTAGAATTAGAATATATTTAAATAACTAATAACGAAGTGCATATATATTTCTAAAATTTATATACATATTTGAGTATTTAAGATATTGTTTTAAGCTAAAACTTAGCTGAAGTTTATGGTTCTAAAATACAAAACTTTCTCTTCCGTGGGTTTATTATTATTTTATATATTATTGTTTTAAAAATATTAATTAAATGATAACTTACCTAACACAAACAAAATAAAAGTAAAACATATCACTAATAGAATTTTTGCAAACCACCAACAGATGGCGCTGTTCATTTCAAACGAACCTTTGCGCTTATATCACCCAAAATTTCACGTTTCATTTAAATGCGTTATTGGCTTTGATTCTATGATATGAAAAATAGGAATCTAAAATTATTTATTGCTCTACAAAAACATGACATAATGGCAAGCTTAATGCCATTTAAATCTTTTGTAATAAATAATGTTTATTTAATTATTTTTGTTTTCTACATATCCGAAATTAATATTAGTTATTAATTATCTGCAATATATCGTCTTCGCGTAATTATATTATCAAGTTAGTACATTGTATAGTGTTTAAAAGGTTAAAAACTCAATATACAAACTTTATTGAATGCTATTTTCGCATATCGAATTATGCAAATACTATAGTTATGGTTTTATTATAGTATAAAAGAAATAGGTGTGCATAAGGGTTTAAGTGTAATATAAAATTTAATAATTTCTTGTTGGGATGTTGTCCCAGTATTCGACGTTGACAGAATTGTCTTCATTAGACATTTGATTAATAAAAGAAGAATAAACTTTTATTGTCATTTATTATATATGTCAAAAACGATATAAATAATGACAGTAATGTTGATAGATATATGAAAAAAATATTATTATTTTTTCCTTTTGTAAACAAAAATCTCTTTACGTGTTTGTTAGTTTTGTGATTTTTGTGGAATAAGGAGTTAGTTCCTTTTTGACATGAGGGTTTACGTGTGAATTAAAATTGTATATTTTTTATTGAATACTCGACATTGGAAGAATTGTCTTTAATAGATATCTGAGGCCATTAATAAAAGAAGATTATGGTTTTTTTTGTTGGACGCTCGACATTAAAAGCTCTTTAATTCATCTGAGACTATTAAAAATATATATTTAAAAAAGAAATATGTTACTGAATTGTTTTCATTAGAGATTCCAAGCCATTAATATTATAAAAAAAGAAGCAGAAGGGAAAGTATTCAAGAGTTTTACGACAGTTATCGATGCTGGACTAATTTTCTAACCCTGTGTTTTTCAAGTTTTGTTCAAACATTAATTTGGTGATTGAATTTAGAAGAAAGTGTTTTTTTATTTTCCCTCCAAAATTCGTTTTCACTAAAAATTGTCGTTTTGTGTGATAAATGTGACGGGTAGGTAATTGGACAAGATTTATTTATTTATTTTTTAACATAAAAGTGGATGTTAAACCTTGCTTTACTATAAGAATGCTGAAATGTGCTGAAACTTAAGTCTAAGAAGAATAGGATGCGAGTGGTGTGTAATTTATAACATAGGCCAGGGTAAGAAGTTATTTCATTTATCTTTTATGTTATTTTTATTGATATTTCTTAAATTATTTATCATATATACAATGTATTGGGTTAGCTGTTAGATAATGCCGACGGCATTAAGCTCGCCTATGTAAAAAATATTACTATTTTTTTGCAATAAAGAATTTATTTATTTACTATTGTAATGTATAGAGGGTAGTTTCCCAGTCGACTGTCAAACATTAAAGGGCTTACACGTATTTTGTGTTTTATTTGCAAATACGTACGCGCATATCTTACAAATGGCGACGAGGATGGGGATTTTGGAACAATTTTAGTGTAGTGTGGAATAAATAGTATGAAAGAAGAAAGTAGATAGAGAAATAGTAAAAAAGAATAGTAAATAGTAAGAAAGAAAATACATGTAGTATGAAATAAAAGATTATTATTAAATATTGTTAACACTAGGTTTACGGGACGCGTCAATTTGACGCATTTTGACTTTTATCAGAGAATTACCAAAAACTGCTTAAATTTTTATTTTATCTCTTTGTATGACTTTTATTCATTGATCGAGGGAAATATATATTGAAGTCTATTTTCTTTAAAAGTGTTGAATTACTGAACTTGTCTATATGGTATACCTATCTCTACGATATGCGTCAAATTGACGCGTTTTAGTAGAAGTAGCTATATAGAAAACGTTCGTAAACCTAGTGTTAAATTTAGGTGCCTTCATTAGTGCTCAGGTTATCTGGCAACTGTCATTAGTTGCGTTCCGTTACACGTGTTACATTATGTATTATAACACGTTCCGTTACAATTTCCGTGAGATCGCTGAAATATAATTGTTCTTCATTTCAATAGCTTGCGTTCAATGTAGCTATATACGGGCTACATGTGATCTTTCACGGCAAGGCTAGATTAATTCTAAATAATTTCTTGTTACATGCACAATTTTTCGTAATAGCGTAAATTTATCTGAATTGTCAATCGCGATTGTCAATTGTAGCCAAATTGATAACATAATTGTCAATCCACTGATGATCACTTCAATTGGATACACTTATCCGTCTATTGCAGCGGTTCTCAAACTTTTTTGGCGAAGGAAAAAGCCTTAATATAATTATAAAAAACTGATGTAATATGTATTACGTAATATTTAGATATTTTTTGCAGTATTTTAGCCCTAGGGTTCCGCGGAACACACTTTGAGAATGGCTGGTCTTTTGTGATGGATTATTTTTAAATATAATAAAATTAACAATCGCTTTTATTTCACGCATTTTTTTGTTGTAAAGTAACATTATAAATATTACTATTACATTTATTTATTATTAAATTGAATTAACTGTAAAATTTTCAATGCTCCGTGACTTAAACTAGTATATGACAAAAATCTGTTAATATTTTTTTTTATTTTAAATATTTGATTAGGTTATGAGATTTTAATAAATTTTAATTATTAAATTATAGATTTTAATGTATTTATTTATTTATTTGCTATTTTAGTAAAGTTGCTAATTTTACAATGACATTTTTTGTATGTTTGACAGTTTGTAAATATTTTATTTGGAATACTTAGAGCTTGTATACAAAACTTAATTAGCTAAAATAGCCTTAGTTTCACAAAGCACACATAAAAATAAATATATGTAAATTGTTAAAAATTAATTAAAAATAAAACACGCCAACTATTCATGGAAAACATCCAGAGAAACACGTAGATGGGATTTTCTTTGAATATTTTATATATGTAATTACAAACAAAAAAACATACTCTATATTTTACTAGCTGTTGCCCCCGACTTTGTTCGCGTAGTAATGAAGATATAAAGCACTATGAAGTTTAATGATGTTTCATATTTCAACGATGCCTGCCTTTTATGGCAATTTTTGGGTTACATTATTGCAGTTTTAGTAAGGATCGTTATTTACCTGTAATTTATATAGCCTATATTGATCAGTGATAATGTAGCATTCAAATGGTGAAAGAATTTTTGAAATCGGTCCAGTAGTTTTTGAGCCAATTCGTTATAAACATACAAAAATACAAATCTTTCCTCTTTATAATATTAGTATAGATATAGATTAGCTTTCTTATTATAATGTATGCGAAGTTAATCATCAAGCCGGCATAGTGAATGCTCTATCTGTAGTAACGGTTGTCTCCGCTCATAGCTTAACATCAGGCGGAGTGTGGTCATATGTTGAGATCTGGATTAATAAATATAGATATACTAGCTTTTACCCGCGGCTTCGCTCGCATTTAAGTCATTAAATAAGTATCAGATATCATTACAATAGAACTATACTCAACATTTTACTATAGTCAATTGGAAACTATAGTAAAAAATATATATTTTTTTTTAAAATAAAAAGTCTCCTATGTTACTTCTAGTACCTCCAAAAATATGTGTACAAAGTTTCATGGTGATCGGTCAAGTACTTAGTTGTTGCGTGAAAACGTAACAAACAAACTCATATTCACATTTATAATATTTGTAGGGATTAGGATAAACTTGTATCAAATAATATTTTTTTATATATGCAGATATTTTCAATTTCAAATTCATTTATTTGCCATAAATATGGTTAGTAACATAGGTCTTAAAATAATTTTAGTACTATCTATATATATATATATATATCTGTATATAGCATGCAAATAATTCAATACAATTAAATTTTACTATATCAACCTTAAATGCTAAATAATGTCAAATTAAATTTAAACCTACGAAATGTCACTTATTAATTCACCAATTGAATAGTAGGACTTGTTTATTAAAAAATCGGTTGTCTGTAAAGTCGGTTTACTGACGATTGTTGAACGTGACAACGTCTTAAGAAAATACTGATGGAATGGTAGCATTTTTCAAAAGAAAATTTTAATTTCATTTGTTTAATAGATTTGTATGTATATAGAGAAGGAGGTAATTGGAAATCACAATGAAATTGATCAAGATCAAGATCACTTCAAGCCTTACATGGAACGCCTCAGAGCGAGGTAACGCCGCATGAGTCATGTTTTTTCGTGCGTGCAGCCGGCTCAATCGAATTATAAGACGTTGTCACGTCAAAATATGTCGAGATTCTTTTTAAATATGTTAAAATTACGCGGGCCTATACCGAGTACACTGTTGTCCATGAGAGCTGTACTGCATGTAGTGGGATTAATTTTGATACCATTTCTGTCACTGTTGTATAGATCAGCGGTTCTCAAACTTTTTTGGCGAAGAAAAAAGCCTTAATATAATTATAAAAAACTGATTTATATGTATTTATGAATAATCATATTGTAATGTAATATTACATAATATTTAGTTGGAATATTTAGATGTAACCTTATAATCTCTCTTTGGTAGGTATTTTTTGCAGTATTTTAGCCCTAGGGTTCCGCGGAACACACTTTGAGAATGGCTGATATAGATTAAAATTAATTTGGCTTTTTGCAAAAATTGCAACCTCTCTAATATATATATCCTATTGTTGAGTTCTGTACTATTGAAACTGAAATTAGATTCATTTTCTCATAATTTAAAAGAAACTAACTAGATATCTGTTCGATATAATATCTAATTATAATTGTATCGAATTTATATATTTACAGTGTCATGATAAGATTCTTATTGGTTTATTATTAAAAAAATCAATTTAATCAGGTTATTATATCGTAAAATGTGTTTTTACTTTTTGTATATCAAAATTGAAAGTAGGCTTTGATATCAGGAATTTTTTGATAAATTAGCTCAGCATGAGGACTTCCGAACTCTCACACGTTTTGGAAACAGCGGCAGAGTTCCAAATAGTGCAGTGGCGAGTCAATGATTCGGCTCACTACATCAGTAACACGCGTGACATCGTGCGGGTTGCACGGCTGTGTCGACGGCTCTCCGCGAGAGAACGGTCCGCGCGCACGTATTCCGAAAAAGTTACAAAACCTCAACTCTCAATACGCACGGTCTAAGAACTTATCGGTTAATTTAAGTAACCTCACATAAATATTGTAGAATATTATTGAAGTGTCATTTAGGTTAGTTTTGCCGCTCTTTTGGAAGTGGCGGCAATTTTTAGAATTGTTAGTTGCATAACGCGCGGCGGGGACGGCGTGAAAAAAACGGACTTTTCTTTTGCGGAAATTAGTTCTACGGAGGTGTAATGAGTTAGTTTGCTTCACGGCACGTGATTGTTTGTGGGATTTGGGCCGTTTTCAGTGCATTGACTTGTCCGACGGCGTTGTTACGAAATCGCTCCAGGCAGTTTTTTAGCGAGAAAAAACCGTCCCTTCGCCAAGTAATTTACTAATTGGTTAGCATACGTCGCGGGGAGGTCTTATTTATGTGAGATGACTGTCGCTTGTGTACAAGGAAACGTGTGAGGCTCGACATTTGAGTATAACTATTGTCAAGTATGAATTACACGCGGCGACCGCAAGATAACATGATCTGCTGAGATTGAAAACTTCTGGACTCTGGTTGAGAAATACGCGGTTTGGAAAATTCGTTAGTATATTGTTTCTAGTGTTTGGATTGTTTCTACAATTGTTATATTGAACTATTGGTAAGTTCTTTCACTATTTTATTATTCACTTTTTATAATGCGTTTCTGCATGCCGGTATATTGGTTAGTTAGACGTCAGCGGTCAATTCCTAGAGTTTTATTATTTTTACTAGTCGTTTTACGACCGTAGAGTGCTGGAATAGATTTTTCATCGTCACATGATCAATCCGAGGTATTGACCGGTATTTTTTTAATAGTCGTGAAAAGAAATGTAAGTATGAAAGATATTTTTTTGCCGCCTCCTGTAAACTTATAATTTTGTAAAATGTAGAGGCAGAGATATTAACCTCTTTGATTCCAAGTTCTATGTGTGTCGGCACTACATCCGTTTTTTTTAAGTGGAAACGTCACTTATATGATCGATTGTCGAAAAAAATTAAGTTGTTTTGGCCAGAATTAGGAAATTAGGTTTGAATGATAATTGCCTACCGCGTAGTTTATCTATAAAAGATTTGATTTTTAACACTGATAAGCGTAGAAAGTAATATTTGATAGTGCGTGCAGTCGGAGTTTTATCTCGCGACACGTTTATTATATCAACAGATCCTTAGAATGGGCGTCGAAATATTATCTAGCGTTTTAATTATGTTGGCAATAAAACTGACAAGTTATATCATCTTTAAAATATATTTTTTAAATTCAAAGTAAATATGGAATTTACAGTCTATAAACAAATAAATTCAGTTATTGGTGAAAATTATTTAGCGGCATTTAGCTATTTATAATAACATATTCAAAGTAACAAATTAAAGTGTAAGGGTAGGCAGTTGATGGTAATTGCTCATTAACCCAGAATATAGTCCTGGGGTTGCAAGCGTAACCCACGTGTCAAGCCGGTACAGCGAAGGCGTTTGCTATCTGCTAACATTTCTCTATTGTGAGATTTAACTAAAGCTCGAATCGAATAAGATAGTTAAAAATAAAAAAAACCGGTACCTCTGGTATTTAAATTATTTTATAAATGTTTATTTTTAAACTTATAAAACATCTTGATTTATTTTATGTTAAAGATAATGTGATAATTTTATTAAATAAGTTACAGTTTCATTTTTCATTATAAATATGTGAAATCTAGAATAATAGTCTATTATTTTAAATCTCAAAGGGTATATCAGGTCTTTACTTAATTATTAATGCTAATCGTCATAATCCGACTAATTAATGTTGTAAACTAGTCGGGTTATAATAATAAGAGATGGAATGTTTTGTAATTTAGGTAGGTTATCGTTTAACTCGCAACACACATTTCAAAATTTTACCTAGGGAGTCCCTTAACGCGACTAACGAACGATATATGGTATAAATTCGTTGCTATTCTATATAAATATTAATAAAACAAAAATCAATCGGCTTTTATTTCTGGTCTTTTATAAGTTTGCTTATCTATAACATTAATAATTAAGGTGTCAAATAAAAGTTGTAGGTTATTGCCACTAGTCTGGTGCTTTTAGGTCGGTATAGTGGAGACGACTTCTATTTCTTATCATATTAGAAGGTTAAAATATGTGAGAGTCTGTGATATTTGTGTAAAAAATACACGATGGATAGTCAGCCTTGAAAGGAAGTCTATGTAACAATCACTATCTTGTATATTTTGTAATAAAGAAAACACGTGGCTAGATTTTCAATAATAGTTAGTTAAAAGTAAAACGAAAACACTAGATTTAAAGGAAATTATTTAAATTATTTTGTTTATAATTCCCGCTACATTAGATCGATGAAAGAAAATAACCTCCACCAACATTCAACGACTTGTCTCGACGCGTTTCGCGACTTCACGTGGCATCATCAGGGTACGTGTGGTCGCTTCGGCTTCGCCTCGACGACTAATATTAGTTATTGAATGTAGATGGAGGTTATTTTCCTTCATCGACCTAATGTAGCGGGAATTATAAGCAAAATAATTTCCTTTAATATGGATTTCCGCAAAGTAACGCCTGAAACAATTAATTATACTAGATTTGTCTGAAAATAACTAAACTGAGTTATTGGAGTATGAACTTTTTTTTGAACACAAGGTCTAAATTCGCTTTCTGATGCATACGTTTGTTCGTCGATTGTTATATAAGTGAAATCGGGTGAGCGCCGCGACGACCTAAAATCACGAATTCACCTGCAGCTAGACTTCAAGTTAACTTATTTTTACATGACAGAAAAACTGATCGCGCACAAGATAAGATAACGTAGTGTTAGACCTCATTTGGTTCAGCCAAACTCTTTACTATTCATACCTTAGGTTCTCCTAGACATGACACCGCATCTGGATATCTTTGCCGACAAATTAATTAAAATAAGTAGTGTCTGGCATTTTGAGAGAAGGTCAGTGTGATCTAGAATTTATTTCTTTATTTATAAAGCCTACCTACAAAATTACATTATGACTATATATTATAAATAAAACTAAATGAAATTTTAATTATAGGATAGGACGGTGTGCTCAAGATGATAAAGGGATAGATACTACACTTCTAATAAAATTACAAAAATACATAATTTAGATGTTACACAATAATGAAAATAAAAATAATAAACAAGAACCAAATAGATATAAGGAAGAGGATTTTTTATTTATTTTTGTTTAATAAAAAAATAAATATTTCATCATAATTTTGACTGCTTTAAAACACTATATGCGACTTACAGTCGTATTCATTTAATTATATAGAAACGTTTGAATTTTGAAAGGCATATAACATGAACAAATAAACGAAATAGTAAGTAGAATGAAGTATGGCCTAATGCAGCGATTCTCAAACTTCTTTGGCGAAGGAAAAAGCCTTAATATAATTATAAAAAACTGATTTATATGTATTTATGAATAATTATATTGCAATGTAATATTTAGTTGGAATATTTAGATGTAACCTTATAATCTCCCTTTGGTAGGTATTTTTTGCAGTATTTTAGCCCTAGGGTTCCGCGGAACATACTTTGAGAATGGCTGGCCTAATGTATGTGCTATTATCAGACAACGGGAGCCTTAAGGGGAAAAATGTACACAGGGAACACTCCTAATACCCGGCTAGCACCGATTTGTTCACTTCGTACTTGATTATTTGTGAAATCTATGTTATATTAACTACAGTGGGCTTATCACGAATTTTAGTCTGGCTTTCGAACCGAGTTCGCTTCAAGCGATTTGTATGGAAATTTGAGCAGCGCCACCGCGTGCGGATTTGGAACTACAATATTTTAGATACTTTTTGTTAATTTTCGAACGTCGTTAGTAAAAATTCATGATCCCGATTGCTAACGGATCCGTTTTACTTGTGACAGCTCGATTCGAAAGCCAGACTAAATTCGTGATAAGCCCACAGATTTCTTTTAAACATTTCGAGTATATTTATGTCGACTATCCTTGAGTTTAATTTTAAAAAAACATTGCATATTTCTGCAAATACGTGACACTTGACAATGACAACATGAGTAACATTGAATTAATAATTTGTTCTTTGAATTAAAAGTCAAGTGATACCTCATATCATATTCAGTCTAACACTAGAACTACTAACTGGTCAATATGACCAGTTTCAAAAATTCTTCACAAGACTTTTATATACAACCCTACTCGTTATTTTTTGTAAACGATTCTATTATTTACAATTCTACAATCAATTTATTGAATTATATTTAATACTTTGCACGCACAAGTCATCCGGTCATTTTGGCCTGTTGGTAAAAATAGGTCATATTGACCGGCTGCTAGTTCTAGTGTTAAAAGGCGTTCCAAGATTAAATACTAATATTGGTCGAAAAAATTAAAGCGAGACAGAGTGGTATACTAACCCCTGCGTCATTTAGTTAACTTACTCAACGAAATCTTATTTATTTAATTTCACAAATTTTACTTATGATGTAATGTAGAGTATTGTTCAAATATATAAGTTTGTTTTGTAATACTTACAAAACATTATCTTACTATACAGGGTGATATGAAAGAGCGTTCTGAAAAAGAAAATGCGATATTAAACATTGTTTGGTATAAAAATATGTCAGTGGAGTTCGTTCGAATCGCCCTATATAAATGTTTTTAAACCAACCTTTAAAAAGAGGAGATAAAATATTTATGAAACAATTAATAAAATACATTTGTTTATAATTAACCGGAAATAAATTAGATTACAGTCCCAATGCTACAGTTTGAACATTCGTACAGTAAGAATTTTAATAACCATGTATTTTCAACCATTCAAATCATCCAAAACGTTTCGAAGATTTCGGAACGGTATATGGCGAGAAGTAACTCTCCAGGAAGTGGCCGGGATAACGAAAGGAGTGTGCCCTGTTAATTTGGACATAGTGGAGTCGACTGTTGCGCGCGGACATCTGTCTGTGGTAACAGTTGTCTATGCTCATGGACCGCACTCTAGCTTAACATCAGACGGAGTGCTGTCATATGCTGGGCTATCAATAAATAAAAAAAAAAGATTTAGAGCAATTGGCGATCTTATCACTATAAGTAATCTCTTCCAGATAACCAATTGTCATAGAAGAAGCAGTATTAGTAGGTAGTCAGATATTTTTAATAGCGTTATAATAAAATTAATGTAAATAAAGCTAGTATCGGAGAATATGAGACATGTATTCCAGCGAAAAGATTTAGTTTAAGATAATAAAAGAATTTGTAATATTACAACAATTTTATTGAATGGCAACACTGGGTTTTCCGGGGTCGGCCATCTTATTTTTTTGTCTTCTTTTAGCAGTGTTATAATTGTTTTATACTGTACAATATTTACATGCTTGCTAATATTTTTTTTAGAGAAACTTATGTGAAATAATAGTGCGGATTTTTACGGATTAAAAATTAAATTATCACAATGCAGAATAGAAAACGATAGAAGACAGACAAGAAGGATGACAGAAGGAACAAGAATGATGACACTGATAGACTAAACGTCAAAACCTCAAATCTTCTTAAATAGGTATTTTCGGCTTGTAGAATCGACCGACACAATATTTAATAAATAATTGTTTAACAAATTATATTATTTTTACTCGAACGTTTCATCGGAAGATAGCGTAAATGAATCTACTGTTTTTTGTTAGTTGTACAACACAAATATTTAAAGAAAGCTTTTTAATTTCGTTGTTAAAATCAACACTTACTAATTAAGTGTTAAATGTAAGTGGGCATATTAAACATATGCCTTCTTTATTTAGAATAGTTGGTATAGCAGTTATTTTGTAACTGATTTTCCGGGTTAAAGGAGGACGCATAACGCCGGGTTATATTTACATAGTATACAGTAATGCCCCGCTTTACGCGAGGGATACGTTCCGGAAAAAACTGAAATTCCCGCGACCATAGAGAAGTTGATGACTATATTATGTTTATACGCACTCTTTCGCGTAATGCGGGGCAATTGAACGCGAAATTTGAAAATCGCGTTATAGTGAAACGGCGCATAACGGGGTCGCGTAAAGCGGGGTATTACTGTATACAAAATTGCAATTTTACAACAAAGCGATTTAAAGTTGTTATTGTTGATTTTTCTTTGTTATATTGAGTACTAGCTTTTACCCGCGGCTTCGCTCGCATTTAAGTCATTAAATAAGTATCAGAGATCATTTCAATAGAAATGAATCAATATGATTCCAAACAGCTGAAACTATAGTAAAAAATCATATATTTTTTTAATAAAAAGTATCCTATGTTACTTCTAGTACCTCCAAAAATGTGTGTAAAAGGTTTCATGATGATCTTTCACCATTCGAATGCTACATTATCACTGATCAATATAGGCTATATAAATTCCAGGAAAAAATTTGGCAGAGAGGTAGTTAGTAGACATCCTCTTTGAAAGAATTTTCTGTTATTAAACTTCATAGTACTTTACATCTTCATTACTACGCGAACAAAGTCGCTGGCAATAGTGTGCATATATAGTACAAAATTTGTATCTCGTGATGGAATGCCAATGTATGTGTGTAAACAGTGAAATGTCGTTATGAAGGATTGTTGACCTAAACACGATACAATCTTTTAATAGAAAACGACGAGACGATGTGTACGTCATAGAGCAATTATACCTCATGCCTCATTCATAATGGAAAACTAACTGTCTCTGATATTGTACTATACCTATATATCCTCCCTACTATAAAAAATAGAAAGTGAGTTTGTTTGTTACGTTTTCACGCAACAACTACTTAACCGATCATCATGAAACTTGTACACATATTTTTGGAGGTACTACAAGTAACATAGGATACTTTTTATTAAAAAAAATAAAATTGTTTTTGACTATAGTTTCCAACTGACTATAGTTTCAGCTGTTTAGAATCATATTGATTCATTTCTATTGATCTCTGATACTTATTTAATGACTTAAATGCGAGCGAAGCCGCGGGTAAAAGCTAGTATTGTTGTATATGTAAGTTATGATTGCAGTCGTTAGGTTATAGGTTATATATACAATTAAATATGAAAAGAGAAATTGAACATCCTTGTTTTGTTAATAAAAATTATCCCACGTTTTCTCTTCGACTATATATCTAGATTCAATTGATTGGTTCATGTAGTTCGGAAGAAACATTGCTGGTTACGACCACACGTGTGGTGACAACACTAACAGCTAATATTCGTAATAAACAAGATACAGAACACGTCTTTGTTAGTGGTGAATACGATACTATGTTTACGAAGGAATGTGGGTAAAGAATCTACTTTAATTTTGTTACATATAAAAATTGGTGAGATCGATCGTTGTGGATTAAGAATTAAATAGTTTAAAAAACTAAAAAAACACGCGCGCTAGCTTTATCTCTTTTACTCCACTACACAGGATCTATAAAAGAATTTATAAATCCTGGCGGTCCTAATAAGGATAATGGGAAACTGTTATTAAATTATTGCATTGTCATCGATCCTTAATACGTATGCAAAGTTTCAAATTAATCAGACTTCTGGAAATTGGTGAAAATTATGCTCAAAGATTCCGTTACATACATACATACATACATACAACTCAAGCTAATAAAAGCGTGTTAAAAAATAAGGATTAATATACACAATATAATTAATGTTTTAAATATTGGGGGAAAAAAATCGTTCTTCTCTACTAAATAAAACTCAGTGGTTAAAATTGAACGTTTTAAAGTATAATCAAGATTATTTTTAAATTTATTATACTTGTCTTTTTATTATTACTCTATATTGGAATTAATCTAATCATTTTCTCTGTTATTTACATGACCGATATTTCGTTCATAAAAAGACTGATACTTTTTTGGCGAAGGAAAAAGCCTTAATATAATCATAAAAAACTGATTTATATGTATTTATGAATAATCATATTGCAATGTAATATTATGTAATATTTAGTTGGAATATTTAGATGTAACCTTATAATCTCCCTTTGGTAGGTATTTTTTTGCGGTATTTTAGCCCTAGGGTTCCGCGGAACACACTTTGAGAATGGCTGAGCTAGTCTTTACTATCTTAAAATTAAATTCGAACGGTAATGTAACCAGTACGGTCTGTAACTAGTCACTAGTTCGATGTAGAAAAATAGAAAAGTATTCAATTAATTGTATTCGAATACATAACTATTTTGTCTATTGCCTGAAATACGACAACTGAACTTCCTAAACTGTTCTATTTTTAAAATTGACAGTTCTTGCTATCGTTTTAAAGGCTTCTCCTCTGAAGACTTGATAAAAATTCGAAATCTGAATAAATATTTTTAACAGTAAACTTTCCTTTATTATTCATGTATTCTAGTTAAAAAAAAGGCACAAAGATAACGGTCTAATGATGATTCGAAGAATTTAGTTCATTAGTTTTGATAATTATTCTATTAGTTTATCTATACTAATATTATAAAGAGGAAAGATTTGTATTTTTGTATGTTTGTAACGAATTGGCTCAAAAACTACTGGACCGATTTTAAAAATTCTTTCAACATTTGAATGCTACATTATCACTGATCAATATAGGCTATATAAATTACAGGAAAAATAAGGTTCCTTACTAAAACTACAATAATGTAACCTAAGGTTTAATAGTTTTTTCTAAAATTCTAAATGTTTTAAAAAAAATTGTCCACCCGTGTGAAGCCGGGACCGACTGCTATAATTTATAATTATTGCCATAGGCTTTTTGCTTATTATTTTTTTATATACTTTTATTAAATCGATTCTAATTGATGCTGAATTTAATTGTTTTAGATTTACTAAGTAATAAATATTGAAAAATAATAAAAATTAGAGAGATTGCGACCACGATGTCTGTGAAGTTGTTATAGTGTTGGAATAAAATATATAATAATTAAAAAAAGATTTTAAATAAATATATTTGTTTACACTTAAGGTGAAATGAAATGAAAATAGTTTATTAGCATAGACACTAAAGGCGTGCGCTTGCTCATCGTTAGACTCTACCATGACTTCGGAAAGGCATATGACTAGAAGAATACCACAAGAAGCTCGTCAATCATTGCCTGTACATAAAATAATTGACAAAAAAAACTAAATTTTAATTCAGAAATGTAAGCATAATTCACAATAATTTATATTACTGTGACCTCGAGTTGTCTGCTTAGAGTAAATCTTGTAGTGTTTTATAATCCGTTGGGATGTATTATATGGTGATTGTAATAAAATAACTGGATAAGTTCAGATGCATATATTCAATAGACTGTACTGATATGACACGTTACAACAACCGAACACACAGGTTAACCATAGAGTAGGTTACAATACAAGACCATAGATTATAACTATTAATCGATTACTATTTTACTATAACAGGATGTTCTATATATATGCGAAATAAAACATTGATATCTTAATTTTATATAGGATCACTAACCATTTAATAATCACAGAATTGTATACGCACGAGATGTCGACCAAAAAAGATAAGATATAAAAAGTGTCATTGACCCCGTGACGTGTTAAATGAAATACATCCGTGAGAAAGGCGATGTCGGCCGGTTAATTAGACTGCTGGTACTCGACTATTTTAAGACTGAAAGTTTTTTCAGCGCTTTTGGCACATGTATCAAGGTGTAGTGTTGCTTTCAATGTGCCTAGCCTTTCATTCTCTTTTGATGTTTCTAGACAAATTGTTTTAGATTGATTAAATATCTACAAGTATTTGTTAAATTAAATTTATATGCTACTCGAGCTTGCGTCAAATAAGCGATCGAGTATTATTTATTTAGACAAGACACGTGTACATGGTCACGTCCGCCCCCATATATATATATATTTAAACTATAAATTCATAATTTTTTTTTTATTGTTGGACACGACATGTGACTTCCAGTGGCCTGTGGGCTTATCACGAATTTACTCTGGCTTTTGAATCGAGCTGTCACAAGTAAAACGGATCCGTTAGCAATCGGGATCATGAATTTTTACTAACGACTAACGAGCACCAGCAATCTATCAAATGAACGAAAGATCGAGACGTTCGAAAATTGACAAAAAGTATCTAAATTATTGTAGTTCCAAATCCGCACGCGGTGGCGCTGCTCAAATTTCCATACAAATCGCTTGAAGCGAACTCGGTTCGAAAGCCACACTAAAATTCGTGATAAGCCCACTGATGTAAAGCTGCACTGGAGGTCCATGAGCGCTGACGACTGGAAACCAAGTATTTCCAATTGAATCAAATAAAAGCTAAACAATTGAAATTAAATTTAAAACGTTTTTGCAGGCAATACTAGAATCGCTTGATATTTTATAACATCGAAAACGTGTATTCATTGTAGTATAGAGGGTCAACCATTTGGTATATTTATCTTACAAAAAGACGAGAGTAAAGTGCAATTAAGAGAAATCTTAACCTAGTATTGTTGGTTATTTTTTGGTATGTCACTTTCTTGGTTGGATGTTTCCAATTAGAAATGTAGATATTTAATGACAGCTTTGCCAGATGTGCTTATGATACAAGGTAATGGTGTTAGTCCTTTCTAAAACTTCTATCGTGACTTCTCAGTTAAAGGGAAATATTTTGCTTTGGACTGTATAGGGGTCACATACTAATATATCATAAATTAATAATTAATCGCATTTAAGTCATTAAATAAGTATCAGAGATCATTTTAATAGAAATGAATCAATATGATAACTATATTATCTTGCTTGGCTGGGTTTATCAATTTAAAAAAATTACTACGCATAATGATGTTTCAAAAACTTAGAAAATTTTTTTTTAATAAAAAGTATCCTATGTTACTTCTAGTACCTCCAAAAATATGTGTACAAAGTTTCATGAAAACGTAACAAACAAACTCACTATCACATTTATAATATTAGTAGGGATATATATGTATATATATATATATATAGAGGTTTATCTCTAAGGAATTTGTTAAATGTTCTAAATAGAGATACTGTTGATTGGCATTTTTTTAAATTGAATTACGATTATTTATTTACGAGGTTATCGTTGATGTTTTTATGCTTCTGTATAAGTAATTCTGTTTTACGGTTATTTCTGAAAAATTGTTTTAATTCACGTCTTGTTTTTATAAAATAAATAAATAAATGAAAAGGCATATTTTTATCTATAATATATTTAATTATTGTTTTATTTTAAAATTACAGTGTATTGATTTCCCATATCAATCCTCTTGATAAAAATTGAAAAAAATCTATTCTAAATTTGAATTTGTTAGTTACTGTAAAAAAGTCATTATCAGTGATAATAATGTTTTATTCATTGTGTTCAGTGTAGATGTATTTCACGGATAGATGGCGCCACTGTTGTTGTTTAAGAAAATTAAAAAGTTAATTCAATACAAGTTTTAGTTGCAATGTTAATAATTAAAAGTTTTGTAAGTGATGGGTCCCACGTGACAGGCAATGCCTAGTGTGGGACCATCGAAAACTATATTATGTAATATTATTCTTAAATAAATAAAAATAAATGAATAAATAAAATTATACTTTATCAAGTTAATTTTTTTTTTTGGATTTATTAGAACCGAGTCATATTATTTAGTTTTTTTCTTTTGGATTTCTATACAACCTTCTTGTATAATATATAATACGAAATCATAACATAATATTAGTGGCTAGTAGTGGCATAAGACAATACACTGAGCGTTCCAAAATTAGATGATATATATTGTGCGTTCCTATTTCGGGCGGTCTAGAACTCGCGTCGGCTAGATCATACGCGTTCGCTCTCAATGAATTCTTATTGGCTAATCCACACTATTATGTCACTCTGATAATTTTATGATCTTGACCGTTTGTTTTTTGTTTTTTGTTTCGCCTTACATCATCCATATGTTCATCTTGGAGTGCTTGGACTTGTATATATATATATATATATATATATATATATATATATATATATATATATATATATATGTAATAGCGGCTTGTTCACTTCAATAATAGACATAATAATATTAACACTAGATTTACCAGAGCAGTCAAAATGACTGGTCTTGCAAGATCAAATTAAAATTCCTACTGTGTGTAACATTTTCTTTAATTCTTCTAATCTTCTTTAATTTATAACAGAAGAATTAGTTTTATGAATTTTATATTATTTTATATATATTTGTAACAAATATATACTTTTTTGGTTTTGGTAGAAATAGGCATATTTAAGCTGGTAAATCTAGTGTTAAATATTGGATGTCATTTGTAACTTCATTTAAATTGAAATGCATTGTTACTTATTATTTATAATTGTTATAATTGTTAAATTAAATAAAATTCTATTTAAAACTGCGCTATTTTTAAATATATATAGCAGCGGTTCTCAAACTTTTTGGTGGCGGAACCTTTATGAAAAGCGATATCTTTTATGGAACCCCAAATAATACAAAAAACAAGAAATGTATGATTGGAGAAACTGGTCACAATGCTTTGTAACAATAATAAGGGAAAGAAAGACAATAAAGATGACAGTGACAGAATAAATGTAAAAAAATTAGAACTTTAAATAAGTATCTTCGGTATGTATGTATGTATTTAGAAATAACCTATTATTAAATTCACATACATTCGGACCCACTTCGAGTTGTACATATATGTTATCAACATAAATTGAATTTAGTTTATTGACAGGTCTAGAACGTGGACTTTTACATAGTTTATACAATGTTTAGATACGGCATACTAGAAGTAGTACGTTTTATTTTAATTTTTCTAGTACTTTTAGCTCTACTATATAATGAGGCGTGTTTGTGGTGTTTTTATTAGGTCTTCTATGGTTTGTGTTGTCTTCTATTAAATTACATTTAAAAAAAATTCTAAGTCTATAAACCCAGAGTTGGTCTAAGTCAGTCTAGTTATGTATGTATAAAGACTGGGTTTATTGCACCATCTTAGTATTGGTAAATAGGATTATTTTTATAAGAATCCTGCAGCCCGCCAATGGAACATGCTACCACTCAGCATCAGACAGGCTCCATCGTATCACATTTTTAAAAATCTTCTGAACAAACATTTTATCTCAAAACAAAATATCTCTTAATTCTACTATTTATTTAATTCACTTATAACTTTTCTTTATAAATATGTATGTATTGTGTAGATTTAGTTATTATTTTCTTTTGAATATATCACCGCTCACACCGACAAAGGTTAGCTGGTAGATAATGCCGACGGCATTAAGCTCGCCTATGTGAAAAAAATAATTTTTGTTTTGCAATAAACTAATTTATTTATTTAAAGTAGGCTTTTATTTACGGGTCTGGATGTTATTTTTATAATACCTATAAATAGTTTTAGGTTTTTTAAATAATTTTATTTGATAGCTGTATCTAGAAATATTTAGTACTCTTAAATTGTTCAAGCGTATACCAAAAATGGTAACCCACGTGCGCGTGTCAACATACTTAAATGTTAAACGACTTGCCTCTATACGTCTATGACAATTAGGATTACATTCCTATGAGTGTATGTGTTGAGTTTGGACGTTGTTATCTCTTGTAAGAGTAGATTAGACGCAACTGTCCATCTAGGAGTCTCGTCATAGGCGCGTTATGATCGATAGGAAATACTGGAATCGTGTCAATCGTATACTTTTGCTCCTGTACTGGAACCGAAGTTGCCCATATCTCTATATTTTAACTAACTAAATTGTTTATTTTGATTTATTAAGAGTTTTTAAAATATGTTTTAAATGTAAAAAGTGTAAAAAAATGTTAGTTACTGGTAAAAAAGCTTGGGCATAACCAATGTCATTTTATGTTTACCCTTAGGTATACAATAGGATGACAATGCCTCTATACAGCTGCTATTCTTCTACATCGATCAATTTATTATTATGACATTAGTATGTAAGTGGACGATGCCAGTATACAGCAGCTAAATCAAATTAATAATTATTCAAATAATAAATTTATTTCATTTATATTTGTATTGACGAGTAAAAGCGCTCTATTGGAGCCCATTTGCTAAAAGTAAATAAATAAAAAAATCGAAATATTTGTCTATAAAGAAAGTTAAGAACTCTGGAGATAGCAATAATATGTTTACGGTTTTTGCTATACTATTTGAAAGTTGACAGCAGCCCAGTGGTTCCGGGTTCTATTCTCGGTCCGAATAAATGTTTATTTATAAATATGTATGCTATTTCGGATATGGGTCTTCGTATGTATATGTCTTCATTCTAATGCCTATAGCACAATCTTAGTTTGGGATTACAGTATTATATAATCAGGTTCTGCTGACATGAATCTATAAAATTCTACACGTAAGCAATTTCTTCTTCTTCTTTTATTAATGGCCTCAGATATCTATCAAAGACAATTCTGTCAATGTCGAGTATTCGGGCAGCAACCCAATAATAATAATAAATAATAATAAAAAAAATCACAAATGGCGAATTTAATGCCAGTTAACCTTTGGTAGATGTGAGCGGTGATGTAAATCGTGCAGAAAAATAAAATAATACAAAATAATACACAAATAATTTCGGTTATTAATAAATGCTTTCACTAATAAATGTAATATAATAAAATAAAATAGAAATAAGAAATTATAAAATTTTAATTGACACGTAAACCCTCATGTCAAAAAAAACAAGTGAACAATTTAAAGTCGTTATTGTACATAGTTTATTTGTGTACAGTAATACCCCCGCTTTACGCGACCCCGTTATGCGCGGTTTCACTATAACGCGAAATTCAAATGTATTATTAAATTACGCGAAAGAGTGCGTATAAACATAATGTAGTCATCAACTTCTCTATGGTCGCGGGAATTTCAGTTAACGCGATTTTTTCCAAAACATATCCCTCGCGTAAAGCGGGGCATTACTGTAGTTTCTTCGTTGTTGCTTTTCATATGAATTATATTTTGTAGCGATTTCAACAAAAATAAATAAATATAAAACTTGAGGTTCAACTAGATTGAAGTTAGGTCGATGCAGTAATCGGAATTCCTACTTTACCATTGTTATATGAATGTTTGACAGGTCAAGAATTATTTTGCTTGTATGTATAGAGTTATTACATTTCAAGATTTATTGAAGTTCAATTTAAGAGTGAAGTTAAATAAGTGAACCTTGAATAAAATATAAAAAACAGAGTTAGAAACACGTGTTGTCAAATTATACAATGACAATGTCAGTGTTGCTGATAGTATCATAAATTTATCCCATAATTTTACCTTTAAACACGGGAAAACGTAACGTGTTTTTCTGGTAACACTGAATGTATAAAAATTAGAGATGTTCCGACTAGTCGGTCACTAGTCGGTAAAGCCGACTATCCGGCCACTATCGTAGTCGGCGACTAATCGGTAAAAAGCGCCGACTATCCGGCTTCTTACTTTGTGTCTATTTCTCAATAAAATGTATGTGTTACTTCCTTGTAAAGAAAATATATTGATGACATTTATCAAACAAAATTAGTATCTTAATTAAAAAACAAATCAACATAATATTTAATGACATATATTGCAATACTGCGTGATGATATTTGAAACTATTGTCAAACTAGTGAGCTGTAAAACTTTTTTTGTTATTTATATTTGTCCACATGTCAGTAGTGACTGAAATTGCAGCGAATCAGCTGTAAACGAAGCGTCACGGGAATCTCCTAAACCGTAATCGGCCAGGCCGATTAGTCGGCCGACTAGTCGGCTTATTTACAATCGACTAATCGGCTAGTCGGCTAGTCGGCCAAAGTCATAATCGGCACATCTCTAATAAAAATGTAATTACAATGCCAATATATTTATTTTATAGATATATAAATGTCAAAATGAACACATCGTTTAGATTAAATTCTTGTGTCGCAATAAGAAAAAGTATCAAAATCCTTTTCACTGAATAAATATTACATAAATGTTTAAATTAATACTAATTAGGTAAATATTTAATTTAGATTTACAAAGATAAATCTTATTAATGCCCTTGGCCTCGTATTTACGAGACAATTATACTTCCGAGATTAGCGACAAACGGACAAGCTTTTCGGGTTATTAGTTAATTAATTTAAAAGGCCTTTTGCGGCTTACTATGGCGTTTATTTTGAGCCGACTATTCAATACTTCACCGTACATGGTGGGGCACGGGAAACTCCCACATTTCGAAAGGCTGGTAAAAATATATATATTTACATTTAGTATAGATTTTGTACTAAATTTACACACCCGAGACAAAATTGTTGTCCGGTCGGGAACACTAGCAGGCAACGAATTGAAATGTGGGAGGTTCCCGTGCCCCACCCTGTGTTCGCAAGTACCATGGTTACATTTAGTGGTTAATCAATGTTTTTTAACTTGAGATTAAGTCGCGGTGTTTAAAATTTATTTTCATCCTAGTACGATTTCTTTTTCGATTGTAACTAGTAATAAAGTTACAGCGATTGATAATTATATGAAATGAAATGAAAATAGTTTATTAGCATAGGCACTAAAGGCGTGCGCTTGCTCATCGTTAGACTCTACGATAGCTTCGAGAAGAAGACCACAAGAAACTCGTCAATCATATATGTAATTAGTTACCAACAAAAAGTTAAATTGATTCAAATAATCTTATTTGAAATAAATATTGTCGCAGCATTCAGAACGAACATAAAAGTCGTTCAAGTCGTCAGCCGTCACGTTAAATAATAATAATTTGAATAAAAAACAAGCTCTTATAGTGATCGGGGAAAAGTTCGCGTGTTTTTCTTGTTACAGAGATGTTTGTTGAAAGTTTTATTTTACACATAAAATGTTATGGTATTCTACTTTATTATGCGATTGAAATAATTTATTGAAAATAAGAAAATAAAGATGGCATGTCACACAGGGCCGTGGAAGTTTTAATTTAGTTACATTGATATATATACTAGCATTAGAGGTAATTTAACAAAGTTGAAATAATTAGTGTATTGTTATATCAAGGGTAATACCTAGAAGTTATCTATTACAGTGGTTCCCAAATTTGTCTGGGCTTCTATCTAGAAAAAAATTTTCTAATCTTAGAACCCATTTCTTGGGGTGTCTTAGAAAGATGGGAATTATTAAAGGAAATTATTTTGCTTATAATTCCCGCTACATTAGGTCGATGAAGGAAAATAACCTCCACCAACACTCAATAACTTGTCTCGACACGTTTCGCCACTTCACGTGGCATCATCAGGATACCTGTGGTCGCTTCGGCTTCGCCTCGACTACTGATTATAAATATTGGTACTTAATGCCGTGTATTTGTTCTAATTGGAATGAAACGCGTTTCCAATATGATTGAAGGAATATTTGGTCTCGACCCATTGGTGGTAGGCAGACTTTTGATGGGTATTAGTTATACTTCGGAAGTGATCTAGCGTTTCGGTCTATTAAAATGGTCTATTAGAAGTATACATTGGTCTCCTCAAGCTGGCATTGGTGCTTATGGATTACACTCTAGCTTAACACCAGATGGATATGGATGGATAAAAGCGTGATTCACCAAGTTTATTTTTATATAATTATCCACGTCAAAGGTCCGTGACGTCTATTGATTTGGTTTTAAATTCTTAATTACCAGAAATCACTTTCGTTGACCCGAAAGTTAAACTCGCCGTACCGTTACTTAGTTTTCTAACTCAAATAAAAACCGATCTCTCTTTGAAATGACCTAATGATTAATTACTTAAATTTATGCCCTTTTTCATATTCATTCTTCCATTTTAATTTCATGCTACGTTAATATCGGTCTCAATTTGCTTTACGTTTTAATCGCTTGACCTTAAGACGACTAGCTCAGTGTTTAAGTGTGTGCATAGAAACTGACACCTGTTATAAGCATAAATTAAGCATAGATTCACTGAGTACAGTGGGATTATCACGAATTTTAGTCTGGCTTTCGAATCGAGTTCGCTTCAAGCGATTTGTATGGAAATTTGAGCAGCACCACCGCATGCGGATTTGGAACTAGAATATTTTAGATACTTTTTGTTAATTTTCGAATGTCTCGATCTTTCGTTCATTTGATAGATTGCTGGTGCTCGTTAGTCGTTAGTAAAAATCCATGATCCCGATTGCTAACGGACCCGTTTTACTTGTGACAGCTCGATTCGAAAGCCAGACTAAATTCGTGATAAGCCCACAGTTCAAAACTCCTAATCTCAATCAGCCGTACGAAACAACGTAGACCAATCACATGCTTGAAAAATTGTTGACGTGATTTTTGACCAATAATAATAATTTATTGCAACTGTCTACTGTTACCTAGCTGTCATTACGTTCTGTTACACACATTTATAAGAAAGAAGAAAAATGCAAATTAGTGTTTAAACTGGATATTTCATATGTAAATATTAAATATATGCAACAAATTACTATTTTATTTCGATTACTGTCTAATGGTTGCCGTGTTTTAAGATTTATTAGTAAATAATTTTGACTGTGTAAAATGGAATAAAATACATTTAAGTAATGATCAGCTTATTAATGTAGCTAATAGAGTCAGTCAGTGGACTGTATCAATGAAACTCTTAAAATTGTATTTACACTATATTACCAATCTCTTATAATCTAAGCACACACATCCGTTCCCATTCGCAACCAACATCCAAGTCCTCATTCGAACGTCCCTCGCGTTCCTCTTTTGTTTCATTCCAAATTCAAATTTACAGTTTTATTCATAAAAATATATACACTATTAACATCGCCGCCGCAACCTCTTTTCTGTCGACGACAAGGAGCTTTACCCTTAACTACTCGGAGGTTTTGCACCTGTGAACGCTTAAAAATTGCTCAAGCCACTCTAAAAATGTTTGTGTATTTTAAACACGCAGAGCATTGTTTCGGAACGAAATAACTCACCAAAACACACCCAGGAAGCAACAAATTGTTACCCATAGCTATTTTACGATAGTCGTAATAACCCATAACATTATTATTCTCCTAATTAGAAGTACAACATAAACAGTCATTGTAAAATTATTTAGTGTTTTCTAATTTAAAAGACTCTTCTATCTCATCACATCTATGATAGCTGCAAAGTTCTCGAAATCAGAATCGGATCAGTGGGCTTATCACGAATTTTAGTCTGGCTTTCGAACCGAGTTCGCTTCATCGATTTGTATGAAAATTTGAACAGCGCCACCGCGTGCGGATTTGGAACTACAATATTTTAGATACTTTTTGTTAATTTTCGAACGTCTCGATCTTTCGTTCATTTGATAGATTGCTGGTGCTCGTTAGTCGTTAGTAAAATTCATGATCTCGATTGCTAATGGATCCGTTTTATTTGTGACAGCTCGATTCGAAAGCCAGACTAAATTCGTGATAAGCCCACAGAATATATGAATATTCGGAAAGGCATATGACGAGAAGAAATCACAAGAAACTTGCCTGTACAATATAATGTTAGTATTAGAAGACATTTTTGTTTAATATATATTAAAAATCTTTAAAAATGTATTACAATAATGTCTTTTAAATTAATATAGAGAGAATAAAGTAGTCATAACAAAAATTCATTGGTCGAATTAGAGTCGAATATGGGGTTATCTGTTGGCAATCTGCGCCACGTATATATCGCGACCAAGTCGGTCAGGGTCGCTCTCGGTCACTATGTACTACATAGTCAAAAGAAAATAACTTAATATTTGAGATCGTACGTAATAAAAGTGCATTAGGATCGGTTGCGCCTTTCAAAATGCAATATAAAACCAGTATACGTTGCGTAATAACCAAGGCCTTCCGTAACTAACATCTTAACCGTCCATGTTTCACACTTTTGAACGCTACAATGAGTGATGCACTCCTGTTTAATCGATAAATTCACACTCTTGCTTGCGTTAGAAATATTTGTGTGCTTGATCTATGCACCAATAGATATGTAAATGGTTATGATATGAGGTGGTTCATCTTCCCGTAAATACTGTTGTAATTATATTAAAGCGTTTATAAGTAATAGAAAAAATTCTTAGTTAAGTTATAACCTATCGATAAATTAGTGAACTAGTAAACAGCGCATCACTAGATTCCTTTTTGACATCTAATGTTTTACTTTTATTTGTAAATGTCGTCAACTTCCGAATACCTTTATAGTTTTACATATACATGATAATACGTTACTATTTGAACGATATTTACTTTAAAGAAAACAGGTTCTGTTATTTACAAATTATATTACATGTCATAGCGGTAATTCTGTGCATGCGCATATGTCAAGTTGTCTTTCATTCATTTCAGATGTAACGCGTCGCGGTATGACATAATCGCTGACAGGTGAGATCAGGAGCAGGATGCGCTCGCCGGTATCGGTCCGCCCAACAGACAGACGAGCGGAACCATAGAGGGCAGAGCGGGGCGGCGACGGAGCAGTGACGGCGCCGTGCCGGTCGTCATGGGCGCGGCGGGCCGCCCTCGTGCCGCGCTGGACGAGCTCGCTGCGCCTGCTGCTGGCGCTCGTGCTGCTGGCGACCGTGACCGCGGCGCCGGGCCCCGAGCGACCGCAGCGCTCCGCCAACCTGAGCCACATCACGGGCACCTCGCGCAACATTCAGATGTTCCTCAAGAACCGCTATCTGCAGCTGCTGCCCGATGGCACGGTCAACGGGACCACCGACGGCACCAGCGCTTACAGTGAGTACAGCTGACTTCTATTATGAAATATCTCCGTGAGAATATCACGGCCACTCCTCTTATTGGTATTTTTTTATCCGAACATCGAGACGAATGATTGTTCTCCGAAGTCTTAAAATTTGATCGCTCCAATTAATATTGATTCTTTCTCTAAGATAAGAGCGTCGATACGATTGTGACTGGAATTACCTATTATTAGCCTGTAATAAACCTCACGTATATTAGCAATTAATTAAACAATATCATACTGAGAGATAATGATAATTTGGATGCGAAGGTGTGTGCCTAATTGAGTCGATCCCGTGTGACCCGAAATCGCGTAATTCGCTCAACATTACCAAATATCTACTCTACTGAGTTCCGTGGTTCTAAGAATGTAGGTCACACAGGCACTACGCATTAGAAGATCGTTGCGTGCGATTAAAAACAAAAAAACAAGTACACAATCTAATTACAAGTCTGTCCAAATGCTAGACACATAAATAGCTCCGTAATAATAACATAGCCTTAAAAGTCTTTATTTAAAACTTGATATAATTATATGCTCCCAAAATAATGCATGCAATCGCTAGGCAATCTGTTTAAGTCAAATTATCAGAACGACTCAATAGAATTGGAAACTGCTTCGGGGCAAATTAGATCACCACATTTGTGTCACTTTAAACGTATTTTTGTGTCCCATTAGTGTCTTTGTGACCCATCTTTTTTTCTACAACTCATTACATGCTTCTTCCAGCATCAATTATAACGTAGCAGTTTCTCGTCAAATTTCCGAACATGATTTTTAATTATACAAATATTATAAATATGAACGTGAGTTTGTTTGTTACGTTTTCACGCAACAACTACTTAACCGATCATCATGAAACTTTGTACACATATTTTTGGAGGTACTAGAAGTAACATAGGATACTTTTTATTACCAAAAAATTAAGTTTTTGAAACATCATCATATCTAGTAATTTTTCAAAATTGATAATCCCAACCAAGCAAAAACATATAGTTATCATATTGATTCATTTCTATTGAAATGATCTCTGATACTTATTTAATGACTTAAATGCGAGCGAAGCCGCGGGTATTAACTAGCTTTTTTTATAAAGAGGTAAAATTTTGTAATATATATGGGATCTAAATGCACTAAAAGTAATTGGGACAGAACGTAGCACGTATTAGGAACAAATTGAAGACCGCGCGTCTTCGTTTGTAGTTACGACGGCTTACACACATAAACTCTAATCACCTGGAGAGCCGAAAGGTATAGCGTTTGCAAAAAGTGACCACCTCGGAGAATCGTATTTACAAAGTAAACTTTATGATTTGTATGATTGTGTGCTAGAACTGTGGGCTTATCACGAATTTTAGTCTGGCTTTCGAACCGAGTTCGCTTCAAGCGAGTTGTATGAAAATTTGAGCAGCGCCACCGCGTGCGGATTTGGAACTACAATATTTTAGATACTTTTTGTTAATTTTCGAACATCTCGATCTTTCGTTCATTTGATAGATTACTGGTGCTCGTTAGTCGTTAGTAAAAATTCATGATCCCGATTGCTAACGGATCCGTTTTACTTGTGACAGCTCGATTCGAAAGCCAGACTAAATTCGTGATAAGCCCTGGTCTAGTGTCTAGAATTTTATTGTAGACTAGAGGCTCGCCCCGGCTTCGCATGGGTAGACATTTTTTGAACATTTAGTATTGCAATAAAATAAATGAACTCGTTTAAAAAACATATTTTTGTTATTTCAATGTTGAATTGATGGTTTCGGCGAATTCAAAATATTTTATTATTTTATTCCGTTATTGGATGGTCAGGTCTCGGGTTATTTTATGCGGTCATGTGTACGCCTTTGGAAAGGATTCTAATTACATGGGTTTTAATTTTCTGTTGCTGATAAATTATATTTATTTATTGTGTTACTGTTTCTGTTACGAGTTTATCATGGGTATATATTCATGGGCGTAGCCACGGTGGGGCAGAATGGGGAGCTTGCCCCACCTTGGCTCTGACCTGTAAGGTACCTAATCAAACCTAAAAAACTTAATTATCCAGGTACTAACTACAATACTTAATATCCGTAAGAAAGTTCGCACTCGACAGTCGTCAGTCGACACAAAAAAATTAACAGGGATAAGACCGCGAGTATTTGCTAGTTACTGTTGCCCCACCCTGAGCCCATGTATATATTGGTATATAGGAATATTTGAAGCAATACATACTTAGTAATTTTTATATGAATTAAATTACATCCGGCTCGAAGGACCATAATCGTTCTTAAGTCAAATGTTTCAATACACTAATTTTAAAAAAGTAACAGTTGCATCTAAAAATTGCAATAACAACAATACAACGTTAAACAGAAGCGGGGTTAATATTTGGCACTAAAATGTCGTGTAGATATTTTTATTCGCAAAAAAGGCCGCTGTTTCGACAGGCACTTGTTATCAGAAGCACTTACTGACATAGAGACATGAATAGTCTAGACACGGCTTTGATTTACAACAGGTCTTTGGCCCAATTTATACAGTACTAGCTGTTGCCAGCGACTTCGTTCGCGTAGTAATGAAGATATAAAGTACTATGAAGTTTAAATTTTAACATGAAAAAGTAGTTATTGTGACATAACTGTAATAGTTAGAAATATGGTATCGCAGACTTTTTTGTAGATATTGATGTCCTCTATAAAACTGTAGTACATCACTTTGCTCTATTGTCAATAATTTCCACAGCGTACGCAATATAATGATTTTTTTTTGTATTTTTTTCACACTTTAGTTTTTGAAAATATTCCATAGCCTATGTTCATCAGGGATAATGTAGGATTCTAATGGTGAAAGAATTTTTCAAATCGGTCCAGTAGTTTCGGAGCCTATTCAATACATACAAACAAACAATCAAATGTTTTCTCTTGATATATAGACTACTAGCTGTTACTACGTCTGCGTAATAATGAATGAAATAAATCTAATAAGATTTAAACAAATTTTCATCCCCTATTTTAGGTAGTTGATCAAAATCCTTTCTTAGCGGATGCCTACGTTATAACATCTATATTCAGCCCGATCCGTCCAGTGGTTTGGGCTGTGCGTTGATAGATCACTATGTCAGTCAGTCACCTTTGAGTTTTATATATATAGATAGATAGGTATATAGTAGGCACTGTATATTAGTTACCTTCTAAAACATACAAATACATATATTTGCTGTGCGATACCAATATGTGGTATTTTTAAATTATAATTTATTATGAAAATATAATTGTGAGATCTATCTCTTTTAGAAAGTCTACGGTAATTTGTTGTATGTTTGAGTAATTTCGTGGTTGTATCATAATATTTATACTACAACTGAAGGTATAGTCGGCTGCAAAAGTCATTTCTATTTTATTTTTCTGACATAAAATAATAGCCTGGTTTGGGAAGCTTCTAATATCCCCACTAATAATGCGTTATAATTATATTGTATACCATTGTTTCCTGTTAGATTTAAATGATTAAATGTGAACGAAGTCGCTGGCAACAGTTAGTTATATATAAATAAACTTTTGTTAGTGATTGTCCTGGGTTGTATAGTGCACATGTCGGACTCTTGCACGTTATAATCTACCGACTTGATTGTGTCAATTACTTGCTGTGTTTTTGGTAATTTTGACGTGTCTAGATATTATCAATGAAACTTTTAATATTTAAGGATGATGGATGGCGAAAGCAATTTATTCTATAAAAATATCCCTACTTAGCTCTCAATTCACAATTAGATGTCTGCCTGTTCATCGTGACATCCTACGTCAAGCCTTGGATGCAACGCAATTGAGCAATAAAAGCACCCTACCAGGACTTGTGTTTTTAAAGGCCATGAAAGCTTACGAATGCATAGACAAAAGTTCCTCGAAAGCAGCTTTACAGAAGTTCTGCTAGCATTTATGGTATTTGACAGATGAAGTGGCTGTCTTGTTCTTATTTGACGATGAAGTAGGCCTTGGAACAAAGGTGAAAATGGTCACTAACTTAACCAAAGGAAACCCATCTGCCTACAGTAAACGTTACATACCATCGAAAGAAGAACTTTGTGGATCACTTTACGGTCAGTCTCACAAATAATAACTTTGTCTTATTTTATTACATTAATTATGTTATGATAATTTAAATGTTCTTTCTTTTTCAAAGAAAAGCATCGACGACTTTGTGTCAATCAAAAGCAAGTTTTTGTTCAATCAACTTAAAACTTAAAGTTTTCTCCAAGAGTGTCCAACTTCATGGCCATATAATTCTTTATTTCAAGCTACTATCACTTAGAGCCGTTAACAATACAGCTGAAAGGACGGTTAAGTTAATGCAAGACTTTCATGGCTTGATCACCATTGAAGAGGAACAAAAGCAATTTTTACTACGTTGTGTACAAGTGCACAGACAGGTATACCCTGACTGTAACAAAAAAAAATTGAAAAGAAAATTTAATTAATATGTCCTTTTAATGATTAATGCTAAATAAATATAAGACACACATTAAACATGGTTTTATTTATCAAATAAACAGAAAGTTCTATAATCTTCTGTATGGATTCCATACTAACTTTTATTTCAAACTTTGACATCAAATCGGCACGGGTTATCATTATGCGATAGCGATAATATTTAATATTTTAATTATTAAAGTCAATTGGAAAAAAATTAGAGGGTATGCGTATCCAATTTCGCAAAAAAAATTTTTGCCCTTATAGCTTGGGACACCCTAATATACATATATTCTTATCTATATATATAAAAGGAAGTTGTGTTAGTTACACTAATTATAACTCGAGAACGGCCGAACCGATTTGGCTGAAAATTGGTGGGGAGGTAGCTTAGGGCCGGGAGAAGGCTTTAGGATACTTTTTATCCCGTTGGATATAAAGGAAAATCGTATTAGTGGCACTATTTATAACTCATGAACGGCTGAACCGATTTGGCTGAAAATTGGTGAGGAGGTAGCTTAGAACCAGGAGACGGACATAGGATACTTTTTATCCCGTTTGACCTGGTTCGTGCGGGGCGTGTCATAAAACGTCAAAGAGAATAAAAGTTGTTACATAATTAAAATACAATTGTCACTTATGTCATTGTGGTTGAAAATAAACAGCTTTTCATGTTAAAACTGCATTTATATTTTATTAATAATGCAAATAACGATGTCGATCGGCAAGTTTAAGTTCGATGTTTTCAACCCCTACAATGAAGACTGGGATTATTGTATTGAACAATTACTATGGCAAGAAAACGTACGTACTCTCGGAAAAAGTGTGTTTTGGAACAAGACATCGGGAAGAAGGTGAAACAATCTACCAGTTTTTTTTACAACTACACCCTTGGAGACTATCACGATAATTTAGAGGAATGTCCAGCCAGAGGCAAACGCTGTAGGTTATGCGGGAAGAACAACCACTTCTCAAAAGTGTGCATTAGTAGCGGCAAAGCAATGCATAAATAGTTTCGAACGAGACGCCTAGCACGACACAACACGTCTAGCGAATCAAGCGACAATGAAAGCAGCCAGACATATCCAGTGAATAAAAAAGATTCGCCAACTAAGGTAATGATACCAACTAAGTGAAATGTTGTTTGGAAGATAAATGCGCACTACGTTTGATCTTCTTAAGTCAACTGTTAAGGAAGATCTTGAAAGAGCTGGGTTATTCCAGGAACTCAAGCCATCAGTTAAAGAAACTATTCCGCCAGAATATTCGATTGGAGACACGGTCTGGGTTAACAAATCTATAGGAAAAGGCTCTGAACCAGGGAATACATCAAAACGCACCGGGCCTTACTCCTATCAAGTTGAAATGAACAATGGAGTAATCAAACGGAAACACTCTGATCAACTTAGGCGAAGGGAAACTAACGATGAGAACAACGATGATAAGGATGTCATTCGTAACGATAACAGTTTGGAAACGAAAAACGATACTGTGAGTAACAACAAGAAGCCGAAGAATTATTCCTATTATAGTCGTGGATTAAAACGAGGTAGGGGTGACGTCAATGATCATGTATTACCGGACGCGATGACTTATCAACCTGGTGCATCAACTCAAATCACACAACAAAGTTTATCAGATGGACACGGAGACAAATCAGCTGGGTCTCCTAACGCTCAACAGTAGAATCTTGAACAGCGGGAGCCTCAACCCTCAACGTCTGCAGCATTAAACGAGGCACCACGTCGTTCCACACAACGACGTAAACCTCCTGCACGTTTCGGATATTGAGCTTTCAGGAGGAGTAATGTTACATAATATTCTAGGCTTAAAATACTATTGCCAATTATGACATTGTGATTGAAAATAAACAGCTTTTCATGTTAAAACTGCATTTATATTTTATTCATAATGCAACAAAAGTCATTATAAAACGTGATATACCAAAAACGTATCTGAGATGGAATAACAAAACGGAAATGACAACTAAACAAATACAAATCACAAGGCCAATCTTTGAAAGTTTGTGGTCTGAATCTGGAAAATCCATGTGTTTCCATGGTCAATTTTATGTGGCATGTTCACGGGTCGGAAGACCATCTGCGTTGTTTGTTCTTGCACCTGATAATAAAACAAAAAATATCGTGTATCCCAAGGTGGTTAACTAAAGAGTGCAACCTATGCAACAAAATACATGAATAATAAAGAATCATTAAAATACTTGATTTTTTTATTTGTTTTTCCTAATAAAAAATTGAACTTAATCAAATCCAAAATCTGTTTATTTATTGCTTATAAGGCAGAACAAAGTTCGCCGGGTCAGCTAGTTCTAAATATATATAACTCAAAGGTGACTGACTGACATAGTGATCTATCAACGCACAGCCCAAACTACTGGATGGATCGGGCTGAAATTTGGCATGCAGGTAGATGTTATGACGTAGGCATCCGCTAAGAAAGGATTTTGATCAATTCTACCCCCAAGGGGATGAAATAGGGGATGAAAGTTTGTATGAAACTTTGTCAATTTTAAACCGATCGGGCTGAGACTTTGCATGCATAAAGCTACTATGACGTAGGCATCATTTGAGCAGTATAAAACTATTTGAATTTTTGAGGTTAGGTGTCATTTTTATAGTTAGATGCCACTTTATTACAGAAGTGTGATAGGCATTGTCTGTTGACTGAAATATGAAACATCTTCATTATTACGCAGACGTAGTTGCGGGCAATATATATATTTATATACCTGACTGTTAAATAACTGAAAAATTGACTTATTATACAGAAATTAACACTAGATTTACCAGCTTAAATATACCTATTTCCACCATAACCAAAAAAGTATATGTTTGTTACAAATATATATAAAATAATACCAATTCTACTGTTATAAATTAAAGAAGATTAGAAGAATTATAAGAAAATGTTAGATGCAGTAGGAATTTTAATTTGATCTTGCAAGAGCAGTCATTTTAACTGGTCTGGTATCTAGTGTTAAACACAGTTTATCCGGACATCGACGTTTTTTCCTAAAAATCAGATACCCGCCAAAAAACTACAGTCAACGCGTCATAGAATTACGTCACAAAGCTCATGATAGCCCAAAAAAACTCACGAACAATTCGACCACTTTATTTACAATGAAAATTCTAACAATTGATTTATAGGGTGTTCCAAAATAACATCAAAGGCATTAGTCATAACGCTGACAATACAGGGTGTGTCATAGTTGAGATGACATCCTAATGGAGGGACTTATAGTGTGTTTTTAATAAAAATATTCAAATAGAAATTTAAAAAAAATGTTTCGTGTTGGTTCAAACTCTTGCGCATGGTTAGAATCCATCGTGAATCCAGGAGGTCGGATGAAGGAATGATAATAGTATATAAGAATAAATAAATAAATAAATTCTTTATTGCAAAAAAACAGTAATATTTTTTATACATAGGCGAGCTTAATGCCGTCGGCATTATCTACCAGCTAACCTTTGTCGATGTGAGCGGTAATATTTGGTGCAATAAAAATAAAATAATAACTAAATATACACAATACATACATTACATAAAATAATAAATAATAATATATACATACATATTTATCAAGAAAGGTTATAAGTGAATTAAATAAATAGTAGAATTAAGAGATATTTTGTTTTATACTAAAATGTATGTTCAGAAGAATAGTATATAAGATCAGTAAAACTATTAGAGTTAAGACAGTGCTGTTTGTCAATAAATTATTTTTAAAAACACGTCCGCATTTGTCCTCGATGTAACTCGAGAAAAAATCACAACAAACTCACCTATATTATGTAGTAAAATAATATTTTTATCAGATGATGGTCTACTATTTAAAAAGCCTTTTTTCTCCTTTTCTCTAATTTTATAATGTTAGGTTATAGCAAAGCGTCATAGTTTTCTTTCTAGAACTTCATTCCATTATATGAATCACCGAACCTCCATATTTTCATGTTAGGTGCGCCAATAAAACCCTTAGTTCTATTTTGGTCTGCTAAACTACTCTCCCTTTCAAACCCCTACCCGTTTTAAGGGGTGTAATGTATACAGTTTTTGTTATTAAGTTCAGAAAACTTTGTAAAAAAGCCTTCTACGTATATACCAACCTTATACCACCAAATACAATGGTACTTGTAAATAATTTATTAAATAACTTTTGCGGCTTACAAGGGCATTTATTTTTCATTATTATAATTCATGTTGTACTGCTATCACA
>JAPWLS010002305.1:0-95459 GCA_028551675.1 Tineola bisselliella
AAAATTAGTTATAGATCCAGTTCTATATGAACAACTCTTTATTTGATTTCATAAATAAACGTTAATAGGTGTAACTACTACATCTTTGTTACAAAAGTTTGACATTCACTAATAAATAATAAAAATTATAAACTAAAATAAGAAATAGGGTTAGTCACTTGAATAGCCTCAGAATAATAAAACACAGAAACATATCGATTTAAATTACTTTTAATACTCTGTGTACTTTCCATTATTCTTAATAATGTCAGAAATTCGATTAGGAATAGATTCATATAATGAGCGAATGTATTTTATATCTAAATTATTCCAAGTATTATGAATTTCTTGTATGAGATCAACACTGCTAGAATATTGGCGTCCACCGGCGAATAATTTACGAGATAAATAGCCCCAAACATTTTCTATAATATTTAAGTCCGGAGAGTTCGAAGGCCAATCTAAAACTTGAATTTTATTTTCTTGAAACCAAGTTTTTGTTTCAATTAACAGACGGATTAAACTGTATATATATATTAACAGACGGATTAATTATAAACTAATGACAGCATTTTCAACAACTGCACAATACAAGTTAAAAATTGTGAAAATATCCGTAGGAATATTTCATAATTTCAAGGTGCAATAATCAGTGAAGCATGTAACACGACGGCGATGTTTTGTTCGCACCATATTTTACTAATAATACGTTAAACAATACTAAATATTGTTTGGTTTTCATTCGTAATCGCTATGATATCACAATTAAACGATTTCGCATACGAATACTCATGTTACAATATTGCATTGTTTTTTATTACGGTTATTACGAATGATATCGCTTAATTCTTTCACTCTGTATATAAATATTTTGGTGTACAGTGAAAACGATAAGTTTTGACCTATGGCGCAAAGGTCACATTTATTTCACCCACACTACTTACAACTACCTATAGCGTGATTTTTTAACAAAAAACAAAGCATTAAATTATAAAAAAAAATAGTTTAAAAAAGTTGAGTCTTCGATTTTGTTATAGTATCTATACTTATACATATATTTATTATCTTCTAAAAAAGAAGGCAATTAGATTTATTAATTAAGTAAATTGGCATGGTTTGTTTTTTCTTTTTAATTCAATTCGCGAAACATATTATATATTCTCTAAACATTTTTCTAAGCGACGAATCGGTAATGCGGAAAATAGCCCAACATGCGACATTTGTAATATCGGAAGAATGTTAACAAATGCAAAACATTAATCAAATATGCTACTAATAATCAGCCCTCTAAGTTATATCCAATTGGCTACAATTAAAATCTAAACTAACACCAATAGATAGACATTTTCTTTATTTGAGTGCGATCGCTACACATAACTCATGCCGGATAACACAGAGCGATCATTAACCCTCACTATTGTCTCCAATCGCGTGTCAAATTTATCCGGATATTTGGACTTTGTTGACCCAAAATACGCATTGGCATTAGCTGTTTATTTAAAAAAGTTTTTGGTGTTATTAATTATTACGATTCACAATTAACGGAGTGTGGATGGGCATTGAGATTAAGTATGTAAGTAAAAAACTAATGAAAAATAATTAACTTCCAATTATTTAAATTTCAGTTCATTGATAGTACGTATTATTGAAGACTTACTTTCACTGATGAGAAAGCCAATTATACCGTCAATTTGTTCTTTTATCGGACATTATACTAAAAACAGGTTCGCATTTTTTAAAACTAAAACCTTGAAACGCATGCCGTGATAGGTGTACATTTTATAATAGATGTTAAAAGTGATTTTGCTTTATTTATGTATTATTTTTGGCAATTGTAGCTATTATATATATATTAATAAAATATAAGGCATCTACAAGAAAATGTAGGTATATTTCAATTGTTATCACTAAAGATTATATGGAGAGTAAATAAGTGAGTATTAGGCATATAATTAAGTTTAATAACTTGATTGTAAGCAATTTCAACGATTTATCATTTCAACAGTCGCTATCTTAAATACTGCGATTATTTTAAACTACATTAAATGACTAAATTGTATAAAAATATATAATACAAGCATATGAATGAAGAAAAAAGGTTAATATTAATTAATTTCATATAAAAAAACGCATATATAATTGAAACTAATATTTACGATGTCCGTTTAAACTTTCGTGAAGTGTAAATGTTAATTACTTCCCAACACGAAACGAAATCAAATATATGCACCTACTTTTAAGCATACGTTTCCCACTAATGCTTTCCAGGACACCTTCATGCTTCTCGAGCACAGATTCCCAGTCTTTTATTCGTCCACAGTCTCCGTACTAGACAGAAACAGGTCCAATTCACCCTATTTCATCAATTTTCTAACCAATAATATGTCTAATGTTATATGCATTGCTTGTGTAATTATTTATTTAAACTTTAGCCCCCCATCTGTCGACGGGGCCGCTATTGCCCTCCGGAAAACCGAACGCCCCCATTAGAAACCTAATATCTAGAGTAATACCAATACAAACAGTTGTATACATTTTAAAGTATTTTTTCTGTCCTTTTCATCTGTTTTGTTATTCTCTTTACTTTGTTAATTGATTAATAAACAAGTAAAGCATTCACTTTCACTTACGCGTTGGCATTAATATTACATTACAATACGTTTTGCATATTATGATATTTTTTATTACTTAGAACTGGTGGGGTGTTACAGGCGTTGTAACCGAGCTATTTGTTAAATAAAAGAACTTATATCTTTCAATACAAAACTTTTTTTATTCGAGGTTAATTTTATAACACGTTAAATTAGTATCAATTAGGAACATTGTTAGAACTAATACATTAGGTATTTAAAAAAACGTACTTGTTATGTAAAATGGGTAGACAAACGCGTGTTTATACTCCACGGTCACTTAGCATCTATTGTAAATCATTATACTGTAAACTACGTGAGAGAATTGTTGCTATGTCTGTTAACGTCATAATGCTGGCTTATGTAAAATGTAACCGAACCTATAAATCTTATTTACAAGTTTAAGTTGAAATGCCGGCCCCAAATACGGACATATCAAACGAAGCTACTTAATATAAGCGACGCGCTAAACGTTTTTTACATAGAGTACATGCTGAGTAAACCAGATAAACACAATGATGCTATTGAATATTAATTTATTTATACACTGGACAAATACATGATATTATTATAATGCATTGTAATCTTTGTGTGATAACGTGTATGAACTTTGTATTTCATCTAACTGTAGAGCTTCCAATAAATAAAATTACAGAATGGTCCTTCGAGCCGGATTTAAACTTTGTTCTTGGTGTCTTTTCTAATAAGTTTAACTCATTGCTTTATACCACAGAGGCCAAATACCATGTATGATATAAATAGGTAATATATACATATTTATGTATTATAAGCAAGGTGAACAAGTATGACAAAGTCCTTGCCAATGTACATCTCATCCTTGCTTTATGACTAATGCTTTATTATTTTAGGTGCGTCTTGTTAATGATTATCCAACGGAATGACAACCTTATTTCTTTGCTATAATATTTAAATCCACACATGGTTCTGAGATTGAGTTTTTCCAACTTTTCTTTGTGATTGCGTCGTGTGGAAAAATATGAAATAAATGCCATTGTAAACAACAAAACTCGTCCTAAAATATTTTTTGTTAGGTCAAAAATTCAAGGCGATTCGGTGCAAATATAGTTCTTGTTCCATGCTTATCTATGATTACGATTGAATAAATTATCTTTTTTATATTATTATACCTACTACTTAACATACGAAATAGGTTTGCTTTTTAAAAATCAACGCAAACAAAATATTGCAAGTGGTGACCTCAATTGTTGCAAGTACCAAGTTGCAACTATGTGATAATAAACATAAATTGCAGCTTCAATATAACTCTATTCTATACATTTTTAGTAAGTTTTTACTCACAGCTTTTAAATGCTGCTTGTAAGTCATATCGATACCATGTAAATATTCTAATTAACTTTATTTTAAGTTATATAAAGTTGTAGTGTATAGGTAATATTAAAAATATATAAAATCGATTACCTATTCGAAACGATTTGAAAAATCATGTATCGAAGCTGCCGGTAAATGAAAAACAAAATTGCTGTTACATATAAATTACGTATTTTTTTGTAAAAAAAAAATCTCACCTAAGATTTTAAAAACATTTTTTTTAAATTAAAAGAAGCGCAAACTTTATTTAATGTTTGTCACGTAATTACTGCACTACAACGATTAGTAGAAAATCAATGTTACAATAATTATGTGGGCACATTGTTTGAAATAATTTCTCTATTGTTAATAATATCAGTGGGAATTGTAGAATGAATTACCTACAATTAGTTAGGATTCGCAGAACTGAGATGACTTATTCCCAAATGCTTATAATTTTTACTTTCAGTAACAGATTATATACAATAGTATAAATTTATTGTACTTTTTATTGTTTCTATTTGAAGGCATTAGGTAATTTTATTAAATTATGAAAAGTAGTGAGAAAATTTAATTGTTACGTCTAGTCTGTCCACTTTTAAGAGGTTTTAGGACATGCTCTTTATTTTTAAATAGTCCTTATTGTAGTGATTTTTTATTCATGAACATGTCTTAGGACAACTGGGACGAACAAGACCACAATGTCTGAAAAAATATCGAAATAAACGTATTTAAGTCGTCTAGTTTGCGTTTATCGCTAAAATTATTCAGCACGTCGGATCCAAAATGCCTAAAAGCCTTCTTAATTTGCCTTTGTGTGCAATGACTAAGTAAAGGTATTGCTGACATGATGTGCCGTAACATAGTGTCTTTATTGACTTAGAATCATTTTTACGCAACACGTAGACGTAACAATTTCACAATACTGATGATATTATGAGATTTGTGTTCACTTCAATTCTAATTATTGTAAAAAAATGCTTAAATGTTTAACCTGAATATTGTTATTGTGTTTAACACTAGGTTTACGGGACGCGTCAATTTGACGCATTTTGACTTTTATCAGAGAATTACCAAAAACTGTTTATTTTTTTATTTTATCTCTTTGTATGACTTTTATTCATTGATCGAGGGAAATATATATTGAAGTCTATTTTCTTTAAAAGTGTTGAATTACTGAACTTGTATATGTGGTATACCTATCGCTACGATATGCGTCAAATTGACGCGTTTTAGTAGAAGTAGGTATATAGAAAACGTCCGTAAATCTAGTGTTAATGCAAGCGTAATATCAGTGCTAATAATAAATATCCGATCCAATTGAACATTTGGAGCTGAAGATGTGGTAATCTTATACAAAGTACATTCATCTATTTCTTTTGCATTTTTGATGTAAAAAACTTCATGCGGCTAACTATCGCGTTTACTTTGATTTTTTTTCTTTGAGACAGCTCTTCAGATATGAGGTTAGGCCTCAAAATATTTAAATAGATATTACAAAATCTGTTTTAATGGCTTAAAACATTTGTTTTAATTGCTATACTTTTAAAAACAAATTACCTGCAAATCTTTATTCATGTGCTATGTAAATTTATTTCGTATGTAAATTATTAGTCGTGTTAACTCAAGTGGTTTCAATTGTTTTGTTTGGTGTCTGCAATTTTTTTTTATTATTTTTCGAATATTCTTATATCACCCTTATTATTATTGGTTATTAACACAATATATTATTTTATTATATATAATTTTATTATAATATTAAGTTAGTGTCTGCCCGATGATCCGCATGCGGGAACTCTGTTTAAAATACTCTACATACAACAATTGGTACACGTATTCTCAAAATCGCTGGTCCTTTCTTACCGACTAATGTAAGTGGTTCCTCGAATACGAGTCCGTTGACATACGATTAAGAAATCTTTCGCGCCCCGTCTGCGGTAATTGAGTTCATGACGTATATTGATTATCAAAAATTATATTAAAGAATGAATAAGACTAATATAAAAATAAATAGATAAGGAACTTTTTTTAATTTTATCTATGTAATATAAAGTGATGTATTGGTTACTTAAATGTAATTAACTATCTAATGGACTATTAATTGTTATTAAACACAAAGAAATGACATCGATAAATAAATTGTTAGAATGGAAATAAAATACAAAAGTAGGCTATCAAAACATTTAGGATTAATTAACTGCTTTCTAAGAGGCCTTTATTTATCAAAACCAAAGTAATAAAGTTATTTATAACGAACTATATTGCCTTTATTCTAGAACGGAAACTTTACCATCTTTATTCACGCCTGATTTTTTGCACTGAGCAATTATTTAGCTCTGATGTACAATGCACACATTATGTGAATCATAGACAATGATTTATTAATGCACTAGGTTACTTTTATTAACATACTTACTTTTGTATTCTAATTATCATTGACTTGTTAATGTTAGAGTTTAACAAAACTCTAATTTGACTTCGAAAAACTTATAAATTGTCTATAAATATTCTTTACTCGTACACGCCCTCAATATCACAATACGCGATACCATAAATACATTCAAATTTCAACTCTTAACAAAACAATTAACCACCAATCTATTTGCAATTTAGTTTGCGTAACATAAGGTGTTTCACCTTGACTCGGAAAAGGAAGCGAATACACTCGGATGCGCCAAGCATGAGTGAACAATTCAAATATCTACTACAATTATGCATTTAATTATTACTTAAAAAAAAGTTCGATGTGTGTGTTTTATAAAATTATTCTTTTAACTATTAAGGAAATATTTTTACTTAGACGTGTACTAGACCGTTCAATACAAGATTCAATTTAATTACATACTTCAAGTATTTTATAATTAAATATGAATTTATGATATAATATTAATGGGAAATATGTACAGATACAATTAGATCATGAAATAAAAAAATGATTGCAATAAGTAGAAATTAAACTAATTTAAAACTTAATTATACGATTAACCAGGGCTTACTTTTTAGTTCGCTGCAAAGATTCCAATATCCCAAATTGATTTAAATAATAAAAACTGAAAATGAAAATCTTGTTAGCGCATGACCTCTCTCTGATATAACTATATTAAATTTAATTTACTGTTAATAATACAATAAGCATGAGCTTGTTTTCTATAACGTATTCATATTATCACAATTTAATTGTATCATTATAATAATTTATTTAAAAAATTCATTCTTTTTTACATGATTTATCAAACTATAAATAATATGATATTCGAGGCGCAATAGTATATTTTACGATATATATTGAACAAATTAGCTGGTATGCATAAAATTATAACTATATAAAAAAATATAAAGAAAAAAAAACATGATTCCGGCCAGGATCGAACTGGCGGCCTTCTGCGTGTAAAGCAGATGTGATAACCACTACACCACGGAACCCACGTGAGAGAGCGCTTAAATTTTGTCCCTTATTCTTTCTCTTTCCCATATTTATTATATAAACACTCCTATTAACTTTTCATTAAACAAATAAAATATCGCGTAAGTATAACTTTTTTATTTATTGTATAGAAACCGAACATGTTTTTGTCCATTATAATATGTGAAAGTGAATTATATTTGTTACGCACGACGAACAATAATATCGCGCAATAATGGTACGAACGCCGCGTATTTTATAATACTAATATGGTACTAATATCACATCAACCAAGCGCATTATAGGATACGTGAGAAAGTATTCCAGCATCATTTTTTTCACAAATATATTTTCAGGCATAACAAAGTCCGGTGATCGACATCGTACACGCCGATCTATTTTGATTAGAAACTGGAAATATTTATTTATGAAATATATTTAAAAGTATCATAAAATAAAAAACCAATTAAATAAAATTTGTATATTTAATTCTTACAAAAATTATTTACACCTCCGTACTATGCACATTGTCATACAAATAGAAAACCTTAATATTGACATAAATTAACATTAATACCTAAGAAGGCAAATATACAGCGCACTAGGCACACTACAGCTACATATAAACTAGTTACAGATCAATCATTTCTGAGGCACATGTTTTATGAGGCACATTTATATAAGAAAAGCAAAATGACTATAGTTTTAGTATGGTTATCTACTTTTATAGCACCCTGGATATGACTTCGCCACGCCTCATAAACTAGAGTAGAAAAATCGAAGACCTATTTTTAATTTAAATAATTAAAAAAAAAAAAGACAATTTGCAAGAGAATTCGGACTACTTAAGTAAATCCGGATTATGAGGTTTTTGAATGAAAAAATTTTGATTAGTGAAAAGTATAAAAACAAGCAGAATGGATAGTGTATCAAGAAAATGAAGTAGATAAATATATTTTGCTTTTCCATTATAAATGTACTTTTATTAATAATGTATAGCGAGAAAAACTTGGACATTTTCCTATATATAACAATTTTAATATAAAAGTTTTTTTAACTTAACAGTATGTCCAAATTTTTTCTGATACATTTTTCATTATACTTAGAAGCCATTCGTCGTCCCATGGCGCACACACGTTTTATTACTACATTACTCTTTTCTAATAACAATATTACTGTTGCAAATCTCTTCCACGTAATCAGAACTACTCGACACAAAGTTGATAATATAATTAAAATTACAGTAATTAAATGAATTAAAAGAGGAAAGCCCTGACGACAGTTCAAATTTAGTTACGTAAACAATGCGAACTATTTGTGGAAAAAGGTCTAGTGATTGCATGTAAACACATTTGTTTATTGTTTTTTTTTTTGTAATTGTAAGAGAAAAAGAGAAATGTACACCATATACATGTTTCTTAGAAGTCTACAAAGAAATTTGTAACAATAATATTGTAATTGTTTTCATCATTACTATACATTAACAATTTTCAACAATAATTAATTTTAAAGAAAATTTAAATAGTCCACATCATGTTTACATCTCATTAAAATATTAAACAAAACTCAGGCTTACAAACCCTGTTACACTATTTCGTTTTCATTTGCGAATACAATTCGACTGCGCACAGGCACCTTAACATGAGTATCGTGTTAAAAATTAAAATTGGGATAATAATAATAATAAAAACTAAACATGAAATAATTGTTCTAAAGTGATTAACCATTCACAATACAGTTTAGTAAAATAAATAGTAATTTTTATCATTATTAAAAAAAAAATGAAAATATACGACCGTCTCTTATTATTTAAAAAAAAAACACGATAAAACGCGAACAGTATATAATTATGAATGAATAAAGGAATGTTATAAAAAATATAAATATACTGTCAAATAGAAAAAAAAACTTATTTACAATTTAAAAACAAAAGGGAAGTAATTATAATTTAAGGGAGAAATATTATTAATATTTACAATTATTTTTACACATAGTACCTAAATTAGACTTATATTACCACGTCCAGTAATACCATTGTTTTTACTAAAATTATTATTATAATAAATCGTTATATTGAACTAAATAATAATTTGGCCAAGTAAACGTTTATTATTGTCAATGTAAAACTGCAGCATGGCGTTGTCGTATCAAACGGCGAGTAATATTCTTGTTCTTGTATTTTTTTCAAATTAGAAACACATTAGAAATAATTTTGAGTTGATGTATAGCATAATAAGCCGGGTCGTTTCTGACTCGTTGACCAAAGTGATTAAATACGACACGTACATTGTCAGTCCACATTTATAACAACTTGGTCACAGTCAATATTTATTCATATATTTCTTGTAATTGAATTAAAATTGAATATTACATTTAAAATACCGCCATAAATTTACATTTCAAAGTGTACACTTTACCTACACTACCACGTCAGTCTTTCCATTATTATTGGACAATACCTCACCTAATGATGTATAAAGAAACGCACATTTTTTATCGTCAAATATGATATGCGTGTTAAGTTTGTCTAATATAAATTATTCTAAATCGCTTCTACAAAAAGGGCAATCTTTTTCATTCTTAACTTGATCATTTTCATCAACTTTCATCAATACAAAATAGACACCTAATAAAAGCGTTGATATAAAAAAAACAAAATGGACGCACATATCAATGGATATGTAATAAATAGTATATAATTAATACTATATGGCTTTCTTCCATAATAAAAATAATTACGGAAATTATGAGCTCAAATACTTTAAGATTATTTGGTGTATCATTTTAGGTCCACTGTAATTTTAAATCTATACTTTTAAAGATACCATTATTCACATTAACGTCATTTATATCTGTTAAACTATAGGTGTAACCAGCATTAATAAAACAACCAATCAGCGTCGTTCAAATGCTATGCTCTAATTGGTTATCTACACGAATCCTTCTCCTGGATTGGTGGATACTAGTTCGACTGACATTTAGACAAATAATGCATGCGTACTAATGCGACCCCGTATGTAAGCTGTGTTGAGCTTTCTTCTTCCTTTGCGCCAACATATCATAGAACGGATTGTGACTAATTGACCGACGCAAACATTCTATCCATTCGTTTCTTTCCTCTACAGTCGATGCTGACATTCTGGAATGTAACACAAAATGAATTTTTTATTGATTATTATCATACTAGCTGTTGCCTACGACTTCGTTCGCGTAGTAATGAAAGTATAAAATACTATGAAGTTTAAATTTTAACATTAAACATTTAAAAAGTAGTTATTGTGACATAACTGTAAAAGTTAGACACATGTTACCGCAGACAGTACATCACTTTGCTCTATTGACAATAACTTCCGTAGCGTACGCAATATAATAATTATTTTTTGTTTTTTTTTCACACTTTGGGTTATATTATTAAAGTTTTCATACGGATCCCTAACGTTTTTGAAAATATTCTATCCCCTATGTTCATAAGCGATAATGTAGAATTCTAATGGTAAAATAATTTTTCAAATCGGTCCAGTAGTCGGAGCAAACAAACAAACAATCAAATGTTTTCTCTTTATAATATTAGTAAAGATATTTAACTCACATTTCAGACTTATTAATGAAAATATAATTACCTATAAACAGTATGTTTTCCTTCAACAACTTTCCCTTCCGAATCAGTTTTGCATGCCTTGATAAGATCAGCGCCACCGCTCGCGTATAATTCTAAACAATGTGGCCTTTGTCTGTCATGCGCTGGTCGGACCTGTCATACAATAATATTCAATTTGAATAATTTATGAAGCCGTTAATTTTATAGATGTCACATTATGTAATGTAAGTAAATATTTCGTATAATATTGGACGATGTAAAAAACTATAATAAAATAATAAAGGCAGGGTTTATTTTAAAAATTTGCCTCGAGAGGGGCGCCCAAGTTTATTATTAAGTATTATAATATATTATATTTTTAATATAATATATTATAATATAATTTAATATACTAACAGATATATTTTCAAGTGGTATTATTCCCCGCGGCTCCTTGTCCGTCGTATATTCGAAGTAGTACAGACAGTTGTCGTTCAAAATAAACCATCGTCTCTTCCACGACTTATATCTGAAAAATATTAAGTTATTAAAGCAATCCTAGGCTAGAATAGAGCAGGTGCTGCAGTTACGAATTGGAATGCTGTCTATGGAGGTGAAATAAAAATGTCAAATATAAAAAAGCAATTCATCTCCTTAGATCGGTAAGTTCCACAACTGTTCACTCAATAGACATGAACATTTTGGTAAATGGCTATTTAAATATAGTCATTCGTTATGTAGATGCTGCTACAGTGAAATGTCTGCGTATAAGTCAACTCCGCTATGCCGACTTGGAAGTGATTCACAAACGCGACTAAATTACTAAACCTAAGCGTGTAAAATCGACAAAATACTAAATTTTATAAATTAAATAGTTTTTATGCGGCTAATTGTTGAATTTGTGTTTCTTCTTTCAATCAAATGAATCGAAATTTTTGAAGCTAATCGTGAGTTTATTAGAATTCAGTTGCAAACCATTCAAAACGTCAGATTATAACAATCAAAACAGTGGCAATAAAGATATTACCACAAACCTTAGAAATTTACTTTGTAGAGATTTTACTATAAATCAATATGAAAGTTTAAAGACCTACCTTCCACCCTGTTTCCACAACCATCCCTCCTTGTCCGGATTAAAGAATGTATGCATGAGATCATTACCGTCGTCTTCGGGTATTTTGAATGGCTCCGTCTTTATAGACTCGTATAATGACTGGAAAGGAAAAATTAAAATATATATTTTTATTTATTCACCATTATATTATTAATAAATTATAATTATATATGTGTATGTTCATTATATATTTAGTTTACTTATATTTATGTATTTTATTTATCTAAATTGCATTGCCCAATACTATTACTGCTTCTTCTATGACAATTGGTTATCTGGAAGAAATTACTTTTAGTGATAAGATCGCCAATTGCTCTAAATCTGCTTCCTATTGTTGTTGTATTGTTATTATTATGATTTAAAGCAATAAAATATTTATTATTATTATTATTATATTAAGAACAAATATAATGTATTTTCTACAATCTTAGTATACAATGCGTCGACAGTGAATTTAGTATGGGTATCAAGACAAGGACAAGACCATAACAACCAAACCCAAAACAAATATATATTTTTCACTAAGAGTCGAACCCGTGGCCTCCACATAACACACCAAACTCGGTAACTTCATAACTCCTCATCTATATAATTCACACGCCTATTCAAATAGATTAGAAATACATAAAGTTCATTGATCTCCAAATAACAAAACACTCTCACGAACCTGGAGTAATTCCTGTGGTAAATCCCCTCCGTTATTAATTCCTCTATTCATGGCCACAAATTGTTCTGGACTAGGTTTGTCTTTCACGCTCGGATTGTGCAGCGATGTGTTCAACATTATAATAGCAAAACTTAATACATAACAAGTGTCAGCATTTGTAAATATATCAGGGTTTAGTTGGCAATATCGTTGTGCGAAACACTCCATCATGCGATCTATTTTCTGCGCCTCGCCTGGTAATCGGAAGCTCCAAAGGAATTGTCTGAAATTATATTAAACAATTGCTATTAAAAATTATTGAATTATACTATAAATTACTTTAAAACGGGTCAGAGTGTGTATTACCTTAACGCCTGTACAAGTATGAGATCCGTGAAGTCGTGCAATTCAACAAATGCTCTAAGGACCGCCTCGTTGAAATCAGATCTTTCCCCGAGATAGTCTCCTATGGCCGTCTTGCTCAGCCCTTCCCCTTTATGCAGAAACTGTGCCACGTCCTCTGGTGTCCGTTGTAATAATCCATTCTCGTAGAGATATTCAATACCTGAAATAGACAATAATTTTTATTTAACAATGAATCCCTACTAATATTATAAATGTGAATGTGAGTTTGTTTGTTACGTTTTCACGCAACAACCGCTTAACCGATTATCATGAAACTTTGTACACATATTGTAGGTACTAGAAATAACATAGGATTCTTTTTAATAAAAAAAAAAATATTTTTACTATAGTTTCCAACTGACTATAGTTTCAACTGTTTGGAATCATATTGATTCATTTCTATTGAAATAATCTCTGATACTTATTTAATGACTTAAATGCGAACGAAGCCGCGGGTAAAAGCTAGTAAATATATAATACTATACGTTCTTATAAAATCTTTGAGATGTATCTCATTATTGAATTAATGTCCATTTTTACAAGGCGAGTAATAGGTAGTAATTAAAATATTATTTTTATAATTGAAATCATACTAACAGATTTCGAGAAATTTAAAAATAAAACTACCGCATCGATGCTATAAATAACAACATATTAGAAGACGCATTTTTAATGATTTATTCGAAAACAATTGGGGCTAACACGCGAGTGTGTGAAATGGGTGAAATGGAATAGGTGTATATTACGGTGTGAAATTAGAAACAGTTAGATGCAGATTCAGTTTGAATGCATTATAGATCTCCATATCACACTTTTACTTTAAGAGATAATTAACTTTCCAATATTAACAATTATTTTCAATTTTCAAATATACAATCGAACAAAAACACTATCGGTTGCATTTGCTAAAGTATTATATTATATTCATAATTAAAATAACGGTATAAGGGAACATAACTCAAAACCCGTGCGCACTGAGCACATTTCCGTTTTGATTACTCCGTCACTGCCACATTGCAATTTAAACAATGAGCAACTCGACATTCCGCCGCGATAATTTAGAATTCAAATGACCGGTCGGTCAGAAGCAGCGAGCATTCCGCTCGAGCCTTCAACTTCGAACATTAGTGCCTAGAGCGCAGACGTCTAGCAATGAGTGGGCAGCCTGAATAGCTAGAAACATTCGCTAAAAGGCATTGTTCTCTTTTTCTTAGCTTTTAGTACACTTCCGTATTTGTATACGAAACCATGATAAGCAAAGAAAATAAACATATTCAGTAAAAGCATGTTTGTAAAAGTTGATTGTGGATTGTAAACCTTAAGCAAAAGCTTTTCGAAGGTTACTAAAAGCGTGCTCCCAACTATGCTTGGCATATATTTTCGTATTATAAAACAGCAGAGTGTTAACGCCCACGCATTCAGCCCCCTGACGTCACCCACGCGATCGGGTAGTTGCGTAGGCCGAAATAAAACCTTTCACGTATCTCAGCGACTCTTATTTGATTAAAACTCTCAATATCAATGTCTAAAATGAAATTAGGAAGGAATATTTTCAGTACAACAAAAACATGAATAAAACAGAGTTTGAATTGGACGGAGTTTTCCATTGTTTAATAAACGTAACTAAAGAAATAAATGTATACTGGGTAATATGGCAAGAACAAAAATATTATAATAAAGTCTTAACATTAGGACAATACGAGAATATTCGTACCCTTTATTCTCGGGTCGTACAGCGGTTGAATATTTTTATCATAAGTCGTGATATTTATTATATGAATGAAATAAATGATAATATACTAAGTAAGGTTTTATGTGACGTTCCGAATTTTAGTAGACGACAAATTTTATATAAATAACAATTTCGTATATATAATATGCGTACTTTCTTACATATTTCCTCCTCTTAGAACCAGACGTCTTAGAGCTTCTAGAAGATCTATTTTTAAAAACGAAATTAATTTTATTGCATTTCCTCTAAGTTTGAAAGAACCTCTCTACACATGCACTGTAAAATACAAATTCTTCGTTTGAGTTCAACAACAAAACATGTCAAAGAAATAAGATTTTATGAAAGCAAAACACTCACGTCAGAAATCGTTAAGACCGAGTTTTCATACAAACAAGAAACGAGAAGTGAATTTTGTCGTGTCTCGGAGGAGTGCTTGTAGAGCGAGCTTGTTGAGGGCTGTATTCATAGGACCAAGTTTATATCGTTACTTGTATACTTTTCCACTTACAGAGAGACAACTTTTGAGAAAAAGTAGACAACACCAGCGTGGCCTAATTAGTGCAAACCTAGAAACCTAGATTTCTAGACTTCTCTGTTATTAAAATAAGCACTTTATGCCGTCAATATTTATTCGTTATTTTAAAACTAACAACTATAATGCCTAACAATTATATAAACTGATTATTGAAACAATATGTTTTAGTAATATATTATACTATAATACCTCATATAAATATAAGGATGTCAGATATCTCCCTTAGAGGCGCATTCGATTCCACTACGTAAAATAATGCATGCAAAAATAAACATAGAATTTGTCCCCAAACCTGACGAATATGAGAACCTGTGTTCAGGTATTATGAAAGATATGCATATGCAATTGAATCTATTGTTAAAAAAGTAAAATCTATTTAGTCCTTATGTATTTTATTATAATCCCGCTTTTAGCATGCACAATCAATAGTTTAGAAACAAAATATTTACGAGCTGATGTTGAAATATGACAACAACTTATTTTTAATGAGCCACCCATATTTATTGGAACTCGTAAATCTTTCATCAGTTAAATATAATGAAAGTAAATATTTATACCTGGTTACGGTTACGAATAAAATTGTGAAATTAAGAACGATGCTCGGATTATCAATATTTGTTTAGGTTATTTAGGTTTAGGCTGAAGAGCTGTTTCAACTTTTACCATTTTAGTAGAAACAAGTCAGATTTACGAGATTTATTATTAAAACACATTTTTAGTGCTGATCGATGTTATAAAAGTTCTCAGAGTTAACGCTGCGCAGGTGTGGTGGCGACACACAGGAACAGCACAATTTGCAATGTATGCCGTTTGTCTGGTTGCCCGTGAGAACGTCACACCTGCACTTCATACAATGCAGTAGTTGAACTTTGTATAGCGCATTATTTCGCTAATCAATATAAAATATATATTTTGTTATCCTGTGATATAAATCCGTACACTGTATAAAAAAATATAAATTAGCAAAAGTATTACCTTTTTTTGGGTCCATATTAAATTTCTTTCTTCCTATGCTCATCTGTTTGGCTTTGCTGTTCTGTTTACACTCCTCCTGGCCGTCCAGAGCTTCAAGCTCCGCGACCACCTCTCCCAGCTCATCTTTAAGTTGCTGCAACAAATTAATAACTTTTAATATAAAATGTATATATCACACTCATGAATCCAAATCGATATAATGAATTAATGTTCTAAAGTAACTCACAAGACGATAATAATGATAATGGAAATTTAAAGAGACTCGAAGAAACTAAGCTGGGCTCAGCCGTTATTCATTACAAAGGAATTGAAATCTCTAGAGTTGTGAAGATCAGACAATGGGAGCACTCAGCGAACATAAAAAAATGTCTGCCACAGTCAAATCGGACAAACAGTCTCTGGTGGGTACGGCAATAATTCAGAATCGTTATAAACATAAATATTATTAAAAATGAGGTAAAAACTTCAGTAGCTCACTTATCATTAACATTTGACTTAAACATGACTAGGGCTTTTCTTCAATTTTCTTACATGATTGATGTTACAGTCAGGACATTGACCCCGCTGAGTATAACAACATTTTAATGTATATATTAATTATATAATACATTATAAAAACACAAAGAAAACACCACGTCGTATTTCATTAGAACAGATCAAATATCAATAATGTATCAATAAGTTTAATTTATATCTAGAACGCGTCCTGAATAAGACATTATGAAATAGAAGACGCCTACAGACTACGAGATACTACATCGACAAAGTGGCTGACAAGCACGCAATCAAACGGTCTCAGTGGCAACTAGCAGCATACCATGGAGCGACAGCCTCAGGCCACAAGGCAAACCGCATCGCACACACGCTATTGGACCCGTTGGAATTATCAGCATTCAACACATTACAGATCACTATAAATACCTAATTCAGACAGTATTGTTTTAATGTCCTAGTAAAATTTGCACGTAAAGGAAAATAACTGAACAATGACGTCAGCTAAAGGACAAACACTAATTACGGCTGTGATAATATACTATATTCATTATCGATTTCCGTATATAGGTAAAGAATTTTAATTATTCAAGCGAAAAGGTTAGAAAATATATGAATAAATGTGTACGATGGAAAGTATCCGTAAAAGGTTACGAAAGGAATGCAACATTGCACAGGTGGTACACTATTCAAACATGAATATTGATCAGCTATTGTTACTAAATTACTTCTTTAATAAGCTCCACAAATTAACATAACAACAAAGTTAACAGTAGCTAGCAGTATTCTGAGCACTCGAAATGTGTTGTCGTCGGCTATAAAATTAGCAATTTAAAGGTTTTTGGCTTTACTTGTAACTATTGTTTTCAATATCGAGAAACAAATTTTCCATGCGACAAAAATAACCAGTTTCGCTACGACTGTAATTATAATCTTTATTATTTGTCTCTTTTAAAATCTGGACTTTTAAGTGTTTTTAACGAAAATAAACGAGCATTTATTCCAAATAATACTTGTAAGCGTCTACGCAGGCATCGTAATTTAAAGTTAATGTGGACAATTTCCTCAATTACTGCAGGCAAAAAAATTGTAATATTTTATACACATTTGACAATTAATTTAACCCAGCATAGCGGTCGGTGTGCATTGGTCACTAAATATTCCCAGAAACATTTATGTTAACAAATAATATTATGTTTTGGTTTGCCAGACAATGCGACCGCCACACCGCGGGATCCCCGTCGACACGACACGGTCTGCTTGTTCTAACGCAATTTGCGGGCGTAGTCTCGCAACTTTATTCCCTGTAGAACTTTATTTAATATACCTTGCGGCTGTCTAGACAAAACGAATATATATATGTCTACATAAGCGAAAATTCATTAATAATTATTGAAGTGAATTTAAAGTGCTAATTAATAAATCGACATAACATTGAAGTATTCAGAAAAGGGGAAGCGTTATTCACTATGTTATGTAGCCCTATGCGATATGGATCTATGAACAGGTGGCTAACAAGCGTGTTTCATTGAATAATATCAACCTCTCTACCCGAAGTATTCATTTGTAATACGTATGGCAAATACACGGATGCATGAGCGTAAACTACGTTTTATGTGGTATGTCTAGACGGGTTTTTAACAAATAGCAGGTGCGTGAATTCCAATGCGAACAGGGAAAAGTCAAACACAAAAGCATCTCCACTTTAATATGGAATGAAAGTCGTAAAAAGGAAACATGCGCATTGAATCGAAAAGGGTAGGAAAAAGGGCATCGGCATACCACATTTTTAAAGCCAATGATTCCTGCCAACATAAAAGTGTAATGGCGGGAACCTTTAACTTTATTTGATTCTATAAAAGCAAACCAATATGCATACAACTGGTAAAAGGATTAAGACAATAAAATTGAATAATGATAGTGAATGCTCAGATTATTTACGCACATAATTTAACTATTTTAAAATACTTTATGTGGCTTATATTTCGTAAATTTTACATTAGACGGCTTAGGCGAGACATAATCAGTCGAAATAAAGTTTGTTTTTTTTTAACTTAGTAATATAAAATATTTGATAATTTTTGGATAATGGTAGGCAATCAGTCCGATCAAACACAACATTACATTTTTAATTAAAGCTACAACAGGCGGCCCGCAGCTCCAAATCCGTCACACCAATAACTGATAAAATACACAAACGCCCACACATCAGACACACAATGACCGAACATTTCCAATTTCGATCACCAGTGTTATTTGCGGACAATACAGTCTCTAGTGAACGATTTTTTTATTCATTAAATGGATAATATACGCAATGAATTCAGCAATAAAGATTATAATTATTAAACGTAGTTTTATAATGCAATAAAACCTTTTTATTAATAAAGCTGTAAAATAAATCGCTAAAATTATCAATAAAATAATTCATCTCGTAATGATGTCAATTTAGCTACATAAAAGCTACTTTCGCCGTAAAGATTTGCAGTTGAACCTTTCACCGAATTCGACATCAAGAATTTACAGTTAATGGAAAAGATTAAAAAACACTTATAATAAATCTCAATATTATTTATTATTCTTCATTGAAGAAAGAATTTAATAAAAGACAAAACAATAATGAATTTAAAATTTAAACCAAATTTATACCTAAGTTGTAGGCTAGTTGCAGTCACTAGATAACATAAAGGATTATTGATTAATTAAGTGCTAGCGAAGATCAATAGGTGACCACCCCGTCTAGACGCAGTCTATCTCGACACTTACAACTACAATCACAAATTGTATGTAGTCGCAACATTTGCATTTTTGTAGAGATAAAATTTAACAAACAAGGAAATATTTTTGCTTAATCATACGCCAAAAATATTCCGCAATGTAGATGCTTACCGGGTCGAAATAACGAGGAAGTCACTGGCGTTTCAAATTTGCGGAAAACATCACTGGTCCGGAATTTGAATAAAGTGTATCAAAGGATTCATTAATATTCGCCGCGGACAAATTGTTTAGCAGGCTAGTGGTTACTGTCGCAAGTCAATATAAACAACCGATACCGACGCGTCATGGTCGTGCTCTGTTAATTATTAGGAAATGGGTTCATACATCAAGAAAACGTGACAAGAATCATATTATTTACACCATTATTTTGCACGATATTGCGAAAACGCTGAAAATAACTGAATTTAATTTCCGGTCAAATGTATGACGGTCATATTAGAGATACAGTCTTAAATACACGTCACAATAATAATATTTGCCTACGAGTATTATAAAACTAAACCTTGTAGCTTATTACTGTTAATACTTAATGGAGGTTAACACTAAGTATGTGTAAATATTAAAATTAAAAAAAAAACAGTATTTATTTTTAAAATCCAAATGTCAAAAAATGTTTATTAGTTGTCATTTTAAAAATAATAAAACCAAAAAATGACACAACGACGACAGCTGTGCAGTGTATGTCAACAAGTCCTTAAAAACTTCGATTCTATTTTTAGAATACAAAAACACGCGACAATCGTAGAAACAAAATTAAAAAACTAAAGAGACTTTTTAAAGATGTAATGTTGTATAATTTTATCTTAAGTAGAAATAACACATTCAGTGGCTTTATTGTCACGTTTTACAAGAATGACTGTCAAGAGCAATCCGTCATTGCTGTAAAGAGTAATAATCGAATTAGGCAGTAAAAGTGTAACCCGCGGATTACATAACGACACCGTAATGCAAACTATTCAAGAGCAATCCGTCACTGTAAAGAGTAATAATCGAATTAGGCAGTAAAAGTGTAACCCGCGGATTACATAACGACACCGTAATGACAAACTTTCTCTTCATAGTTTAAATTTTGCTTATTGCAGACAATAATTACAATCGGAACGGATTCGTTTAGGCTCATGTCACTATTGCAGTCATGGTTGAAATGTAGTTTATTGTTGTAACCGGAAAATTCGACACAATCGCTAGACTTGTGTTGTTAAATATTGCTTATTATATTACTTTTTTTTTAATTAGAGAAGAAAAGGAGAAAAAAAATCTTGAATAAAAAACATTACCAAACTTCATTAGTATAATACAATGAAGCATAAGATTGCATATCTTGATATTTTATTTTTATTTTTGATAAATTTTGAGAATTATAATGACTTTTTTTATTGGGTCATTACAATAAAAAAAGAGAACTGTAGTATCAGTATTAAATAATGAATCATTGAAATAAAATCCACGAAAGAGACTCCATGACACGTGAATAATTTTCAATTGATGCATTATTAAGGGCTCAATTCAGTTCGTCGATGTGTCACAAAGAGACAAAGGGCCCATATTGTAATAAATTTAAGCCCAACTATTGACATAGTGTTCTTGTTACACTTTGACAAGCGTTAATCAGTCTTCTAAGTACTCTGAAGAAACTCTTCTCGGTTTGATCCATGTCTTACACGTACGTAAAGTATACATTTTTATGAGTTCTCGGTTTACAGAATTTTATATAGGCACACGTGTGAAGCCAAACCGAGCAGCTCCTATGACAAATTTACATTCCATCTCACGTCGAAAAACCTGAGCCGAATGAATTATGTGTCCCTTTAGCGAGAGTCCTGTTCTAAAACTTATTTTACGTAGTTACAATAAATTTATTTAAATAGGGTTTCTTGGGACTCGGGAAGACATTCGTGATTAGCATATTTGTGACAACCGACCTGTGTCAAAATACATTAAAATATTTACATTACGTAACAAGCTTCATGTTTAACATCTTCTTCAGCGTAATTGCAAGTAAACTTTATACTCATCCACATACATACGTCCAATAGCAAATAATGACTTTCAAAAGTGCTCGTCTAAAGCCTACGAGCAGAGGGTGCATTGCTAGAGGCTAATAACACGTGACCCACATATTAGAATAACTACCCCACATTCACTTTAATACGTGGCACGTGCGGTTGTGCCAATAGTCGAATGCTTTTAGTGACATTAAAAATAAAGCACGAAATCCACTTTCAATGTGTTTGTTTTAAGTATTAATATACCTTTAGTACAACAACGGGCCACGTCCGCTCGGTACTCTGAATCAGTAAGCGAACCATAAATTTATATCAAGCTAAAATGCAAGAGTAATCATACAATTTAGCGCTGCAAAGGCACTAGCGCAATTCAAACATTCCTTGAGGTTATTGACAAAGGCGATACAAATGTGAGTTCCTATTAGCTGTATTCAGGCTCACTTTACTAAATAATAAAACAACATTCCTTGGAAAGCTTCTTTAATTTAATATAATATAAACATGTTCATCAGCCATAAAATATAAGTTAATGAACAATAGATTTTTGCCTTGGAAAGCTTCTTTAATTTAATATAATATAAACATGTTCATAGCTATGTATGAACTTTGCCACGCTAATAAAACTATAAATCGTGTACTTAATTAACCACTTGCAATAATTTATTGAATAACATGTTTCGGCGGGGTCAACGTACATTCAAAAACCGTCATATCGTGAAAATTATCAAAAATACCACGAAATTTTATAAAATATTTCATCAAGTCACGCCACGCAGAGCTGCTCTGATCTGGGGCTCACGTGAACAAATAAACTTTATTTGGTCTCGTTGTAAAGCTGCTCTTGTTTACAAACATCCCCTAGCTCCATAAATATCATTACCGGGGACGAAAATATCCATTACTCTCGCCTACGTACTAAAATAGAATATCACAGATTGAAATAGAGAATTTTAAATTCCACTCTTCGCTTGTTATGCAATAATTGTCACATTATGCGTGTGTTAAAATTTAAAAAAAAAAGACTACACCTCTCAAAGTGGCTAACAATAGATTCCGGGTCATTAGTGCAGTAGTAAACGACGACGTTGGCCTCATTGACCTAATGGGGGTCCAGTTAATGTATGCCGAGCTATAAATAATACACATTTACTATAAGGGTGGTTATACGATACAGGGTAACAACAACAAAAGAAATATGTCGCCGCAATAAAGTATGAGACGATTAATTAATCCACTTGACGTCAATACGCTCGTAACGGAGGAAGACACGAAATATTTCGACAATGAACAGGGACAAGTATTTGTATCAATTTGTGAATTGGATTCAGCATTTTTATTGTTTAATAAACAAATATGAGTTTAACAATAAGCAAATTTAATTATGGAAATGTTAACCAAGCAGTCATTCAGCTAATTATAAAATTAAACGTCACAATGTGAGTCAAGTAGACTATTTATTATCACTACATTAATAAACATAACTTGTCCGTATAAATAACAAGTACCAATGAAAACACATCTATTATGTATAAATCAAAACCGCCCCTTGTTATCGAGATATACTCGTAGGTTTGGCATGCAATATGCTCTCAAACGACATTGATCCACCCTCATGTAACCGAGGGTCAGCCTTCGTGCCATAGACAACACGTTGCTGGCAAATTTCCCGATAATACAATGCGTACAGTAGAAACAAGTAAAGATTGAAAATTATAGTAATTTTCATAAAGATTTTCCACAATAACTGCCGGATAGGTGTAACTGTGGGCATGTTCAAGAATTACGTCACATGTAACTGTCATTCTTCATTCAATTAGTGGCGTGACCTATTGTGACACGCGAAGAGTTTTTGTAAAAATAGTAGATCTCCCTTTAACGGAAACAACATAATGAACAAAATTGTTATGTAATTCTGTTTCTTTGAATTAATTAATGTATTTAATGGTGATGAACTGAACCGTTTGTTTTAAACAGTGCAAAACCAAAATAAAAATATTAAAAAGACAACAATAAAGCGAACATTATTCAAATTAAAAATCATAAACTTAAATAAAATTCCGCCTAAGAATTATTCAAGTTCGCAGAATGAAATAAACCTTTCAAAAAAGCAATAAACTTGGCAACTTTTACGTAAAGAACCTGGAATAAGGCCAGACAGAGAGAGCGCACCAACGGAAACTGAATAACAAAAATATAGTTTCACGCCTACATAGAGAAAATACCGATTTGGCAAATATATTACACGAGCTCTGAATGACAAAAATATATTAAAACTTCAAGCTATTACGTAACAAAACGAGTTAGAATGAAACAAATAGAAGGAAATAAACTAACCAAATATAATAACACATAAGGTTCTTAATACAATTATTTAATGAATTAACAGTTGATGAATATCGGATCTATATCGAGAGAGCAGTGGCCCAGTGATATTTACAATTGTGACACCGGTATGTCTGCCAGAGTAACTATAAACGGAGACAGCTATTTTAGAGTTGAACTCTGATCTTTACTTCAAACTATATCAATCTGATAAGCGATGTAATTCAAATCTCATCCCTTGTCTTTAAATATTTAAAAATACATATTATTTTAACTTACTCCCCATGCGAAGTGACAATTCAATTATTTTTTCAAAATTTAAGATTAATTAACTCATTCAATAAAAATGGTTTGTTGAAACATCAATCGATTATAAAACTAAAAATATCAAGAAATGATCATATAAATTACATCATTTGAATGACATCCGCAAGCTAATAAATAGTTACCAAGTTCATTTTAAAACCGGTCCCCTAGAATTTTACCTCATACACTTGTAAAAACTAAAATGTTAGACGAACAGCTACTCAATAACGACCTATAACATTAAAAGAACCCATTATTTATTACATATTGACTGTTACTGCAATGTGTTTTATATTACCATTGAATCGAGTAATAAAATGTTCAGGCTATGGAAATGCATCGATGTAATATTTAATGATGTCATAATAAATATAATATAAAGTAAATGAGACGTATTAATAAATAAATTAATATACATTGTAATGTAATCCGACTTAGGAAAAACAAAAATAGAAACAGTATAATAGTCTTAATTTAGGCGTTCTGTGATAGTGGATCTGACCTTTGTGAGCCGCACCGGGGTTAACTAAATTATATATACATTGAGATTCAATGGAAAGCGGGCGTTAATGAACTTCATGAGATTTCTATTATGGCAATCTTCTGTGACAACGGGAGCATCTAAACATGGCCAGGTGTGAAGATTCGACCCGAGCACATGTCTCATTAAAATGTTCCAATTGAAAGATTGTACCTACAGATTTCGGTAGCTAAATGTCCATAACAGTTACACACTTAAAAATTATAATAATAACGTATATAAAACTATAGAATAAGAGTGTTATTGACCTGTGTGGTAGTGAGAATTAGTCGAGTGTATTAAAAATCACAGAGCGTGAAGTTTAAAGATTTTGCAAAACCAACCCGATATACGAGTAGAGGAGCTAACTTCAGCAATCTCTGTAAGCACCCAAACAAACTTTATTGATGACAGAACAAAGTTATATCCTTAGAAGGTTGTACCTAAGTTTCGGAGTTAGATAAACAATTTGTACCAAATAATTAAAGTGATAAGCTTCTAAGGGGGACGGATTGGTACTTTGTTATTAGGAGGCAACCACACTTAGGTGAGTTACAAGTTGTTTTGAATAAGAAATGACAAGGTTATAAAACATAACATCGTCTCACACATTTTAAGGAGATATCTGCTTATTTAATTCACAATTCTACCGCGAGATTCACAATTTGAAATTAAACTGGACTTTTCGAGCAAATAATAGCTATATTTACAAACTGGGTTATTATCACAGCGTTTTTTCCTCAATGTCAGTGTTATCAAAATATTCTTAGTAGGCAATGTACGTAGATACAAACTATATTATGAACGGAAAATAAATACATTTAAGTACATAGTTAAATATTTGAGTTAGTATTTATAACATGTAAAGAACAGACTATTTAATTCTCACATTTCACTAATAAATAAGCCAAAAAATGTAGCATAGCAACAATATTTTGTCTACAAATAATGATGCTTCCTTAATTATCAGGCGACTTTAAACTGCAATTTCTGTTAGAATAATTTGAGGAACATGTATGAACGTAGAGTCGTAATATATGTACGAGATTACTTTAAATCATAATCAAAAAACGTAGTCAGAATCTACGAGATTTCGGAAGGACATGTGACGAGAGGAAATCGCAAGAAACTCGCCAAAAGATACAATTATTGCTTAGCTTTATAACGCAGTCATCAATAAAACGACCTTAGTCTATATAGAATCTGACTTATGAGAATTGAGTTAGTTGCATTACAAGAAAAATTTGAACTAATCGTAACTAAATCTCCCGATACTAAACATTGCGTTGAAGTAATTAAAGTTCTAATTAAAGGAATCACGTAATCTCATAAACAGTACTTAGCTTACATAAAAACAGCCTGAGTTACTTTATAAAAAGCCGTAAAGCTTTAAGAGGTGTACATTTATTTGTTTACCACACGTGCATACCAACACTTTCATGCCGACCACATCGTCTGCTACAGTACAGGAAGAACATAAATCATTTTAGGTATTAGTTTATTTTTGTATTATAAACAGATTTGAAAAAAAAATGTAAAACATAAACCCATGCTATTGATTTCATAATAAACAAAACGTTGTGACATTGTAGTATGTTCATAATATTTCAAAAAATCAAGCCGAAAATGAGAGCTAACATCTGAGTTATGGATAATATTTGTGCATTGATTTAAAAGTTATTACTAAGTTAGCATTGATTCAAAAATACACGAATCTCCGACTAGACCACTCTTTTCTAGACGACCTATATATTTAGGTATAGGCGTGTTGTATTCTTGCAAACCCCTCTCAGCCTCACCTAACAAAGGTTTCTTTGATAGATAATGTCTAGTTGTATTACACTTTTGTTCGTAGGACAATAAAGTTGTTAAATAAAGTAATAAATATCACGGATGATTCACGTAGCAAAGCATAGTGAGCACTGAGCACTCAAAAGACATTATAAGTACACCATTAACATTTCCAAGAAAAATATTAAACGAGTCGGTTGTGTGAAATCATTCGCCACGTCAATTGCACTGAGACCCACTCTGCCCACAGTAATTACTTAAACAAACTGCTGTATGCAAATAAAACATTGCAAATGGTTCAAGGCACGGAAAAGAATATTAGTACCTACTACCTATCATCACGCAAAAATTAATATTCATACCTCAAACTGATAACTGTATAAAAAGTAGAAATGACTTTTCAAACATACCTGAAAACAAAATAAAATAAATTGTATTAATATACCTTAACATATTGCGAAAATTATTAAATCTACATATTTAGCATGACTAACAATAATATTAGTCATTGAAAGTGTATCGAATGGCATACATAACGGAAACTCCTATCACGACATCCGATCCGGTTGCAGGCAGTGGATGAACGATATATGTATAAAAAAATTAAAAAAGACTAAATTTGTCAAATTAGATAAGTTTAAAAAAACAAGAGTATCTTTAAAAAGTGTATAAAATTCAGACGATATAACGTTTTTAACACTCGAACGTCACCAGACAACAATGTATAGCTATTTACAATGGTCCGCATTTCCGTTGGGGTTACACGAGATTTGTATTGCGAATTGGTACTACTCTCTCCTTCTTTCCCATTCACTCGAGTATGAATCACATATACTAACTATCACTGTGGGTAAAACATTTAAATGAAATGTTGGTGTATTGGAGAAATTTCAATTTGCGCTGGCAATTCGAAGCAGACTGGTTTCCCTAGTTTGTAATTATACGCATAGTCAAGTATTCTCATTATTATAATTGATGTTAATTCTAGAGATCACAAAGTACAGGAGTTTCCTCGGCATATACCTAGAGCATCAATTACAATTCAGGGTCACTAGGTAATAAGAAACAGTAAACATTTTTAACACGCACGAATAATACTAAAATGAACTATGTAACGAATATGCATAAGAAAAATTAATGTAACGTGAGGTCATTCCAATACCGAGGGTCGGGTGAATTGAAAAAAAATACGAGCAAAAAATGATTCTTCGGGTTCTCTCTAAATGAGACGATTTGTATGGGAGTGGCGTGATATGCGGTCGTCGCGACACATGCAAAGCCGGCCAACGCCCTCGAATTTAAACAACGCCATCGATGTCCGACAAATGAGATTTCAAATATCAATAAAAACTCGTTTAAAAGTAGCAATTTGCAACAACAGTGATACCTATACTTTTAAATTTTTAAATAATATTTATTAACTCTGAATCGCTAGTGAATTTTCCTATATAGCACTTTCGTAGTCCCCCCAACCGTAGATATGACCAAATTGCCCTCTGATAGGTACTACATTTTCGGACAATAAATCTATTTCGTTTATCTTTTTCCATCTCTCATATATAACCTAACAACCTCAAAAGAGACGAATCAAGGAATAAAAGAAAGAACACGAGTCGAATTATTTCAGAAAAAAATTAGGTATTCTATAACTTTCTCACGGTCGTTTGTGATAAATATAGGTATAAATGTAGTAGCAGTTGCTGTATAAGGCAAAGACGATAATTTTCTATTTGACCTGAGCAGTAATTACGGAGACGTAACGTTCTATGTTCTTCTAACAAGAGAAACATTGAACAATGAAAACGAGCACAATACGTTCATAATATCCGAATACTTTCCTTTATTCAGAGATGTTCTAAACATATTTGTAATGCAGAAAAAGCACTCGAAGGTGAATAAATAAATATGCAAAACCTTTTGGCAAAAAGCAAAAACTTACTACATAGATACAAAAAAAAAAACAAAGCTGTTAAAATTTCATCGACTTCTTGTGATGTTTTCAAGTATAAAGATAATTTAGGCATCTGGTGGGGCATGTGTTGTGTCAAGTAGGTATGCCCCCTGACCGTGAACGTAACTAACGAAGTTATTAATCCAAAAATAAACAACAAAGATTAATTACAAAAGAGATAATATAGCACCTATAATAACATTTAGTTTTATCCAGCAAACTAAATCAAAATATACAAAAGCTACATCAAAATGTCAAGTGCAAGGACAAAAGAAAGTAAACCGAATAACAAGACACGAGACATGTGTTGTAGAAAATGTCCAAAACGATGTAACAATGTCTGTCAACTTCTATTAATAGACGAAATAGTAGACATTAAAAAATGTTCGGCATCTGTACGTCTTCATTTTTAGATTCGTTTAATTATTTATAGTTACAAACGAAGATACATGTCATGTTTTGCAAATACTTAATAATGTCAAAGAAATAATAAAAAAAAAGTTCTAAACTCTACGCCTAAACAAATATGTAACATAAAAAGCAACAACGCTGAGAATCTCACAATGCGGAGGCAATTATGTGTTTAGCGCGGTTTCAATAGACCATTAGTTCGCCCCTTGGGAGAGATCCAAGCTGTTGCTGCGACTCTTCAAAAAAGGACACTCCTCGTTGAGTGATTTCGTTACGCATCACCAACAACTGCCATATTATGTGTTTTAATAATTTAAAATAAAGTTCATTTTCCTAAAACATGGCGTAGGGAATAATTGAATAGAGAGTGTAAGCAAAAGTAATGGTTGACGTAAAGAAATAAGATGAGTTTTCGTACGATCAAAGAATCTTCATCTGGAACTAATCTGATTGAAAGAACACGATTTCATTAACTTGAAGCAACTTGTGGTAGGTTGCCCGTGATTTATGTTTTTATTTGCTTTCTACATGCACGAGACAAACGAAAGTAAACTTTGGATGTGCCAAGTTAAACATAAGGTGCTTAGTGGATTTACTAAGTCCTGATCGTTTAATTGGTACTGCAGTTACTTTAGTTAGAGACTGTATAGGTACACATTCAATAAGGAAATTGTAAATGAACGCCATATACGCGAAGAAAGTTCCTTCCTCAAGACTAAACTCGTACATGATACTAGAATGAAAGTAATTTCCCAAAACAGATAAATATTCGTATCACGTAAAGAAACACAATTTACATCAGGATCGAAAAAGTCAAATAACATCACACGATTTCAAATTAAGAACATTAAGTAGGTTACAAATAATTAAATGCTGATATTATGGGTAGAACCAACGAATCGAAAACGGTTACTTTAGCAAACAGTTCACATGAACCGTTTTCATTGATAACATATTGATGTCCCGAATTCAGAAAGATTAAAGGAGCAATAAGGTGATAAAAACGTAAACACTTCAATATCTGGAACTACGGCATAATATTTCTATTGGAGTACGTTGACTTCTAAAAAAAGTTATTTACTTTTAATCGTGTAATTTATGTTACATGGTTACTATAGTAGACATATAGGTACCTACATTTCCCGGAACAGCAACGAAGCATTTACCAACATTGCGTGTAAGTCACTGAACCAGTTCCTGAGACTCTTAGTTCTGGCAAATCACAGAAATCATGATAAAAACAATGTACAATAAGTTATTAAATTAAATTAAATATACTATAAAATTGGATATATTTTGCTACTTTGTTTTTTAAGTGGAAAAGTTGGGATCCATGTGTGGAAATAAACTGTAACAATGTCATGTATTATAGGGGTCTTTATGGCCTAGATGTAGATAGAGTTAGAAGAATAAAAGTTTAAATTTATACGTAATAAACCTTTACGAATCTCATTTGCCCCGATGTCCTTCGAGAAGGTCAGAAATGGGAAATAAACTCCAGGCTAATTTATTTTTTGTGACAACCGGTTGTATAAAAACTCCGGGTCGACGAATGCGACTAATATGAAAATAATTTTTCTTTCTTACTTTTCTACGCATGTATTTTTTGAAGGCTAATATAACTATTTTCTATAAAACATTATTACCTTAATCATATCTTTTCAACTGTTTTATTGAGTGTACAAACTTCATTTATTTGAATATTATTTTAAAAACGTTTCATATAAATCATACATTGTTTTAAAACAATTTCCTTACTAATACATTAATGTAATGACCTTTGTGTCCTTCGCTTTAGATAGTTTTATTAAATATAATTTTTATAATGGCCCTAATAAACTATCTCGTAATTTATGCTAATATGATGAGCTATCAATAAACATTAATAGCCTGTAAAGTTAGAAGCAAAAACTGAGCAATCATTATGGATTGATGTCACAATGCAAGTAAAACCAGTTAAATGAGTCAGTGACCGGACGCAAAGTGCAGTTTACTCTGGGGAGATTCCCCCTCTTCACCCGTTGCCTTGGCAAGGTCAAGACACCCCTCGACTTTAAGGAAATTCTGGGTTATTTTGCAAAGTTTTGAACTCAAAACTGAAAGGACAAACTAAAACAAATTACTAATATAGGCTAAAAAATATTACTTTTTACATTTTATTTGTTATTCATAAAGTATATTTTAAAACAAAATATGCAAAATAATCTTACAAGTAGGTACATAAAAAAAATAATTGTCAAGTTTTAAGTTAATGCATACTTAGTCATAGAGTCTGCACATAAATTTAAATGATAATTTCGTTCCAGGCGACAACGTAATCTATTTGTGTAATTCAAAGTAAAACTTGGTCACGAAGAATTTAGCAAACACTCCGGCCAACTTGTGTAAATGTCGTGCCGGCAGCCGCTAATAAACCTCATTTGTACACGTACTCCATCCACTCAGCTGTTTTAGCCTATATTAACTCAATAGTTATTAATTTAATAAACACTACGTAATATTCTAATATTTTTATAATTAAATACTAATATAATACCTATCTTTTTATTTATTATTTATTTTTAAATTGGGGTTTTTATCTGACAAGACATATCCCCATCGTGCCTTACCTAAATCTACAAAACTTAAAATTAAAGGAGGAGCCGCTGATGAACCATCCTGCAGAAATCCCAACACACATCCGATGCCGGTTCAGCCAGAATGGTCTGCGCTAAACCGACATCCAGCCCGCCGAGTGCTTTCTCATCAGCGCCTCCCTCTCCTTCTGACTTCGCAAACACTCCGTTAACAAATGCTGCTATAATACCTATCTATTCAGATTTATTGTAATGCCTTGATGTGTTTTTTTAAATATCTTTAAATGTCAGTTAAACTCATCTATCTATGTTTAGAAGTTGATTGAAACAATCCAGCAAAGTAACGAAGAAAATTATTATTAAAACAGGAAACGTGACTATTGTACATTTTTCCAAGCCCTAGTTAAACATTGCGTGTCACAGTAAACAACAAAACAGCCTAAAAAATAACAATGTATGACTCGAACACTCTCATTACTCTTAATGATATTTAATTAATGACTCAAGCGCGTTTAATTAAGAATTAGTGAATCCAATAGATAAAGTTACATTGTATTGTGTAATGAAAATGCGGTCAAATCACGCTTTACAAGTAGGTAAAATAAAAACACAAATGAAAAAAAAAAACAAAACATTTGTTTAGTTTTTTCAATACATTTCATAGACTGCTCGGGATGAATATAAAATTGTATGGACGACAACGTCATGCTTGAGCGAAGTTTTTATGTTCTCCTTTTATCCTAGCCCATACACAATGTACGATTCACATTATTCTGCGAACCGAAATCGAAACAAGAAACACGCAATGTAATTTGCGTTAAATAATTTAAAAGTTTGACAAATAAATGTCCACTATGTTCCACTAAGTACAACTATTTAAGTGAAAGTTAAACGAAAGTGGTCAGTACTCTGCCATGAAATAAAAAACATTATTATTAAATTATTATAAAAAAGAGACACTATCAAACGTTTCTATAAATAAAAAAAAAAAACAGAGCATATTTATCCATACAGTTACGGAAAGTTCATCGACCTTATTATTATTATCAAATAAATCTTTAGCAACCTACTAATTCGACGCAGAAGAGCCATGAAAATTAATATCACGGCATGGCTTACAATTATCTACAGAAGTTTGCAAAGGGACAATAACGCAAGCGGGACCGCCCGTAGCATTACCTAAATGAGATCGTTTGAGAACCTTATATAATATGTAAGTATAGTTGTAGAGCAAAGATCCTTCCAGTCTTTCACGTTGAGAGTAAAACAATTGCGCAAACAAAGACAGCCTACTTCTATAAGACCCGGTTTAAGTTGATACAATAGCAAATTCGTTTTTGTTAACACAGACAGATTTTATTGTAGTCCATTATTTCAATTTTAAAAAAGTTTGCAAATAAAACATTATTAATTGAAAGTGACTTTTTTTAGTATTCCAACACGTGACAACACTCCGCTTAAGAATCATCTAGGAGCAGAGGTAAGCTTTTCAGGTTGTACCTTGCTACTTCCAAGCTAATTTGTTAGTGGTGGTCTAACATCGTCATAAGCACTGAACGACATAAGAGCAGAGGCGGCTCATCCTAAAGAGCGCTGGTGCAGTGCACTCCCACGAAAATTACAGAACTTATATTACAGCGGCGTAGATATAGGTAATATAATATACTATTGTATAGGCATAGTAGAATAGAATGAATGTAATGTAAGGATAGTATGTATTATGAAGAAATATAGATCACTTTTGTAATTTTCGTGGAAGTGCACTGCACTAGCGCTCTTTAGGACGAGCCGCCTCTGCATAAGAGGTTATAAGTTCAAAGCTATATTGATATTTTAAGAGACTGGAACATGACTCTTATTCAATTCAATTCAATTATTTAGTTAATCAATAAATTACACATTTACAATTAATTAATTGACTTAACGAATTCATAAACAAATGCTATTGCTGATAATAACTAGCACTGAGAGAATGGTTCATGATTTAAATATTTACGTTGAACCTAATCTGTTACCTATAATGTTCAATACAAATGTTTGTAGTATGAATCAGTGTTATTGTGAAGACGGAACTGCTTTGAATACAAGGTGAAGACAATGCCAACTACAATATTCATTTAGAATACGTAAATACGTAATTATAAATTGACTGTCAAATTAGTTCAACGTAAAAGTAGGAATTCACGGACAAATTACACTAGTGACATTAGTCAAAAAAAAAGAAAAGAAAGTAATATCACAAACTTTAAGTAGTTTAAAATACTATATCGCGTTTATTTTGATCAATTTGTCGTTTCAAAAGTATTCGTATTTCGTGGCCAAGACGAGACTGAGGTAATGATTGTCATTTAAAAGTTAACAAAACTATCCTTAACGATTTTTATCTAGCAGCTGCATAAAGTTATTTTTAAATTAGATAATGTATCTTCTTTATGTGTGTTTATTTATATTCGCACATGTGGTGTAAATAATTAACCAAGTCTCACTAAACTCCAGATTGCAAAAGACATGGCGGCAGGCCCAGACAAAGGTGGCTGACGAGCTCGACACTCCGAATAACAAGATGTGCATTTATAGAAGTTATTGTTTATCTGGCAGTAGCAATTAAAAAAATACATTATATTTGTAAATACCGTGAGTAGTAAACCAGTTTAAATGAACCAAATTATGTAAAAAATAATGATAATACAATTTACTCAATCCTTTTTGGCATTGCACATCTTGTTACGTGCGAACTTCAGCGTATTATTTCTGTGTGAATAGTGTTAACATGTTCTGCTAGTCTAGATTCTAACGTATACATTGTTATGAACAAACGAGGCAACTAGGTATATTGTATTCTCACTGATGTCATTTTACATGTACACATAAGTACTACCGAATCGTTAAGCGATTGAATCCTACGCATCGAGACGCTAATTAAACACTTCACTACTACGTGCATTCAGTTTGAACTCATTAATAAAATGCATACATTAATGATATGATAAGAAACATACATGATTATATCTTATAATGGAATTTAAACAAGACCAAATACCTAAATGATCTCTAATTTCATAGAAGTGATAAACATTACGAAATTTGTTACATGGATTCTGGGTTATGAGAATTAAGGCTTATTTCACATGACAGTTTTGCATCTGATAACAGATACCAAAGGAGTTAAAATGTACAACACTGTCACTTAACAGTCTTACACTCTTATGTTTGTAAAGATTTCATATTTCCAAAGAGAAAAGAACATTTTCATCTTATAAAATGCATTATTAAAAAACACAATTCATCCAATAGTAATATTTAGAAATAATAATAATTGAACAATTGCAAGAGCACGCAATTATCAGGTTGTTTGTTAATCGAAACGTTGCGATAAAATACTTCGTAACTAAATAACAATTTTACTGATATTATTGCCAGAAAATTTCCCATTTGTACGTTTTCTCAACATTCAATTTATAGATATAGAACAGTTGATTCGTTAGTCCGAACACGCATAAAACGACATAAATATGACAAAAAATGTTAAGTCACCGTTCCGTACGCAGGCTCGGTGACTCGTCATCGATCCAGCTTAGTTGGACATCAGCCAAGAGTTCTCCAGTGCCCAATTTGTGCAGTAGTGTCCACTCGCATTAGAAGTAATCATCGTTGAAACAAAAAGCAGATGAAGTATACCAACCAGGCGAGTTACTGATGTAAGATCCCAAGCAGACCGAGTCTTGCCACGCGGCGGTGTGTCCTTCCTTCTGCCCAGCGATCCGTAACTGGAAGGAACCACAGATTCCTCGCGCTTCCGTCGGCCTACCCTCCTCAACGATGAGAACCAGTTCGAGACTGAACCCCTGCGTTCTTGGTCGGCCGGCGCCGGCCCGCCTTTTATGAACATTACTTCACATATGCCACATCAATCACAAGTCTCGTTGGTATTGTTAATTTTGATACCGAACGCGTACTTTTTAAGCTTAAAGCCACACACTATTTTAAAATAAAAACACTCAAAGCATGTAAGTGGAAATCGAAGACAATGGATGTATCAACGTAATGTTTTTAGGATTGCATTGTTGAGCCGAATGCCAAATAAACCAAGCGTATGACACGATTGTGAGCTAATACAAAGCTAGTATGCTATAGTGACAGACCTGATCATATCCGTCGTCGCAGGTGGAGGCAGCGCGAGCGCATCGTTGCCACAGCGGCCACCAGAGAGCACCGCAAAGAAGCCGAACATGTAAGCACATCGCGTGCTATACACCTTCGGCTAAGGAACGCACTCGACTGAAGATAGCCGCGTGATACTTGGCGCTGTGTCAATTATACGTAAGCAGTTTATCTGTCCTCAAGTCTATCTCAACCTCAGTCGCGGCGTCTCTCGATTATTATCAACAATGTAAACATGCTAAAAACTCACGATGTTAGTCATATGATTTTTGGGGGTTTGTTTTGTTTCTATTATCAATTACAATAAATTACCTAAACATGTAATAAACAAAGCTATCATCCAAGCTTTATCTTGTCAGTGGTTGACCATACACCGGAAGTCCACGCGGAAAACTGATAAGAAACGAATGGCAAACTTTGCTCATGTGATGAAAACATCCCTATAATATTGCGTTTGAAGTGATGTTGCCACGTTTATAAAATTCTACCAATAACAAACTTTAGCAAATTTACGACTCAGCGAATGTATATCGTATTGAAATTTAATTGTTTTTGTTTTATTAAATCGTTAAAATACATAATTAAATAACATGTAACAATTATATTATAAGAACATATAAACTTAAGAAGTATATAAATAACTATATTTATGCTAAACCCTTATAAAATGAAAGATAATCCCTGTACCAAAATATTGGCAAGAGGTCTTATATTTCCACTTATCAGCTTTATCACAATTGACAAACTTACAACTGATAACACAAGAATATCACTTAAATAGCACAGACGACGTCACTTATAACAACTCTTATATTATGCGATTAATCTGTGTCACATTTACGTTAAATATTTCTTTTACAGTGATAATAGAATTTGGGAACGCGTAACGCGTCCCTCCCCAGGCGCTGTCGGAGCAATACTAAACTTTAGGCCACACCGGCCACCGCGCTAGACGACGCAATACAATTACTACGAGTTGTGTATGTGTGTACATTGACGGTTATTCATTCATATAAGTTGTGTTTTTAACGCCTAAATCATACTTAAACCAATGTTAGTTCCTACATAGATAGCATTTAATATTAGGGAATTTCAGATTATTAATATGAAGAAAAAAATTAAAAGATTAAAACTCGTTGCTGACGCAAATTAGTAGTTTTTTCCCCTTATAGCCAAGATCGTGAACTAAAATATGCAAAGTTCAAATATTCATATTCAAATTAGTATAAATTAAAGCTACATTATAATATTTTAAAATAAACACTTTATTTGATTGAGCGATAGTTTACCGGTATTGTAAGTTGATTGAGATTTTTGGTAATAAGGTAATAAAAATGTATTACTAAATTTAAATTTTAATAAAATTTAAATTTTGCACAACAGAGAAATTTTAAAGTCACTGATTTATACGAATATTACAAACGCTGATGCCATAGTGACAAATTCTCATCAATTGAAATTAAGTAATATAAAATTATAATTCCTATATAAATAATATACTTCATCCACCCTGGTTACAACAGTACTTGAAATAGTAACATTTACTTTTGGCGGTTTATGGGGAAAGGATGAATGATGAAAAAAACAACAGATCAGAAGCATTCGCAGACAAAGTGCACACATAAGAGTAATGGATGTGGTAGAAGCCAAAATAGTATGTAAAGAGAGAAATTGCAGTGAAGACCAAGGTATAAGTTTCGTTAGTTATAATCTTAAGTTTGCACATGTGGAATGTAGTGGAAAACAAGGATGAATAATTATAAAAGTTTATATTACAAACATGCCACAAATTATAATAATAATAATAATAATAATTCTTTATTGCGCTTCAAAAAACATGGCACAATGGCATTATGTTTTGAATTTTGACATATCAGCAACTTAGATATGTTAATATCTCCAATAATATAGATTTGACAAAAGAAAAAATAAAATGTTATTGGACGGAATGCTTCTTTACATTTGAAAGGTGTGATATTTTAGTTGAAATAAATTGCTTTAGTAATGGAAAAATATATAGTCGATTACACAAAATGTACATATTTTTATGTAACTTATTTCTTTGTTAATAATACATCAGTTTTCTTTTTAATAGTAAGGGTTATATATTAGAATATGTATTCCTTAGTTAATCATAATAAATCTTGAAGTTTTAAGAAACAACTTAATTATAAGAAAGTACTGGATTTCTAAATTTTTGCACTTTGTAAGATCACTTATCTATTGAAATGAGAAACCTCATTAAATAAGAAACTAAAATAGTAAACAATAGTGAAACTAATTGCCCTGCAATTAATACTTGTTGAATCTAACACATATTTGTACAACCAGCACAGATTATAACACACTTAGTCATAACTGACCACAACGTTAGAGAAACAAGGCACTTTGTTTTTATTCAAATACCACTCTGGCAAACTTACCTGTATTTCTAACAACAACTCAGTTTTCCTCCGTCTAATATCTATCAAGGCCTTCTGTTGTTCTGGGGTCAACTCTGTAACAAACGGTCTCATCACCATATTTATACAGTAATAAAATCCAAGCCATTGAGGTCATGTATAATTGGAAAACAAGTTGTTGCTATGACTGAACACGTCAAAACATTAGATATTTACCGGCATGAGAAAAAGGATCTCCATGATTACTAGTGATATTAGTACCTCCTAGGGACAAATTTTCGAATTCACTTATCATTTCTTAAACTAAATAATTATAAAACAAGCAAAGTTTACATCATTATTACGACTTGTCCGCCATATTTATTTACTACTCGTTTCAATCAAATGAATGAAATTAATAGAACGTTGAAATAATTCATTCACTCTTTTTCTGTTCTCTATGCTAGAGATAAGCACTCTTTTTATTCATTTTCTAAATTTTATTTATTTATTATATAATTAACTATTTATTTATTTATTGCAGTGAATTGAAGTTTATTGAAACGAAACATAATTTAGTCACCTTTACTCTTTGACAAATGAGATAACTTTTACCTTGTCTATTCTGCTAAAATAATTGAATTTTCTGTGCTAGTCTTTGAAAGCCTTTGAAAACGCACCCCTTGTTCTCGCTGAATTTTTTGCATCTTTTATTTATCACGAATCTTGGAGTTTGTGAATGCTTTAAATTATTTTAAATATTTAATAAAGTGACCATAATGATATAAATATAACTTAAAGTTATAAAAGGTTAACGACTTACCTCTGTGCCGGTTAATTTTACCACGCTAAAATATGAATGACAATGGCTGTATACACTTAACTAATTTTAAGGCTGCGAAGGGCACAAAGCCTTATAAAATAGTGCACTCGTTTTTCGTAGCTTGCACTTCTGCCGATGCCCGGAAATACAAGGTGTGTATTCACTACACTGTAGGGGTAAAATATATTTGATTGATATTATGATTTTAAATTTTATCAATTAGAAATTTATTAAAAGTATAATTATGTTTTTATTATAAATTTTTAAAATTCATTGACTTTGTAATTTAAAAAAAAAGTGTATTCAAATTTCCAATCTAAACAGGGTTGATCAGCTGTTCAGTGATCTTTGACCTCAAAACAGCTGTTAGTCATTGGAATGATTTATATGTTTATATACTGAAGTAGTTCAATAAAGCTTGATTTTATTAGATTTCAAGATAACATTTTACTGAATAATTATCTGAAGAAACTATAATTTTCATTATTAGGTATACTTGTTATTTTATTTTAGGCAACGGCTTGTCTCTGTTTTGCCTGTGGGCATTCTGGACCACGACTGCATTCCTGTCTTCATTGCATTTACTTTGGCTGCTACAATGGCCATATTCAAGATCATTCCACAATAAAGAAGCATTTCTTATATGTTGATCTGAGCTTTGGAAATGTGTTCTGTGTCCAGTGCCAGGATTACATTTATGATAGGGAGTTGTCTGAGATCTCAACCATTAATAATTTGAAACAAGCACAGTTAGTATTAAAGTAAATTTTAACTATTTGTTGCTATCAGTATTCATTTCCCATTAACAAGAATCAAATAGACTGGTAAGATAATTAACACTAGATTTACCAGCTTAAATATACCTACAAACAAAAAAGTATATATATACGAATATATACAAAAACATAAAACTAATTCTTCTGTTATAAATTAAAGAAGATTAGAAGAATTAAAGAAAATGTTACACGCAGTAGGAATTTTAATTTCATCTTGCAAGATGTCATTTTGACTGGTCTGGTAAATCTAGTGTTAAACTAAGCTTGGTTGCATTTCCTTTATCAAATCTATAAAATGTGATGCGTAAGACTACAGTATGTAGATACACTAAGATTATTGGGACATGTATTATAAGTTCTGCAAACAATTGTCAATGTAAGATGAGCTTTATTTCTTCCGTAAATATGATATGGTTTTATTTTGAGATGTCATTTAGTTATTGCTTTGACCTGCTTGCTATCTTTGTACATTCCTCAAAATGTCATTGACATTATTATTTCTTACCTAGCTATTATATCAAAGATATTTAAAACTGGATATTCTTTTTAATTTGCTATGTCATCCTTTGGTGGTTTAGTAGTAGTGCTTAAAGCTTCAATCTTATGTAAGCAAAAATAATATATTTTGTACTGAATAAAAAGATCTTTGTTTTAATCCATTGTTTCATAAGCTATATAGGCATAGTCATGATAGTAAAACATGTAATGTCTTTAAATTATTTAGTACATACTCATGCAATATCTAAGACTTTGGTACTTTGTACCATCATAATTAGAGATACAATATTGATTTATACAAATGTATATCTCCATGTTATAATTATAGACACAGATAAATTAACCTCTAACTTTTGTGAATAATACAACTGATGTATGTGAATTCTCAGGTCATTAGGTTTGGCTGCACCATACTTATCCTGGCTCCCAAACACAAATGAAGCATTGGCTTTGCGGCGCATGCGTAAAAGACGATTCATCAGCCCAAATACTACTATTGGGCTGCGGGGACTTCAGAATCTTGGCTCTACATGCTTCATGAACTGCATTGTGCAGGTGAGAACTGTGTTAATGATGGATATGGAAATGGTTGACTAACAAATTTGAACATTTATATTGAGGAGGGTATAAGGGTATCTTTGATTAGTGTTAATTGGTGTATCAATAGTTTATGATATTTAAATCTAATTACTTGTTGCATAATTACAATCCTTCAAACTCTTTTACTATGACAAATAAATCTATGATTATGCAATAATTGGCCCTTTTATATTTCTTTATTAATTTATTTAATATTATCACATCTAGGACGTGGGGTAATTATAATGATATTTCAGACGCTAATCCACACGCCCCTGTTACGTGATTATTTCTTAGGTGAGATCCATAAGTGCAAGTCTCAAGTGTCTGCCAAGTGCTTGGTGTGTGAAGTCACCAAACTCTTCCAGGTTAGTATACACTTCATAAGTGTTTATAAATATACACCAGAACAATGTGTTATCTGTACCTATATTATAAACATGAAGGTTTATCTCTGTCTGTGTGTGATTAAATTTGTATGAAAATTTAAATATAGATTGTTGAATTCATAATAAAACAGGATTTTATACAGAATCTGCAAGTTGATAATAATCATCTACGTAACAGTTGAAAGTTTAAGGACTGTACTTATTCTGTAGACCTAATAGTGAACACGTGACAAAGATAACAAGGTATAGAAGTAATTTAAAAGATCGCGACTTATCGCGTTATTTATATATTTATTTTATTTAATCCAAATTTTTGAATCTTGAATTTTGAATATATTGAATATTAGGCTATGTCGCGAACGTAATTTTTTCGGCCTTATTGTCGCACTATTTTTTCATTCGTTTAATGCACCGCTTCGAAAGCTTTACAACCATCGTAGTAGTGAAGAAATATATAAAATAATGAAAAATAAAACTAAAGCCTTTTAAATAATGTTTTTTAATTAATCTCAGACAGTATTATTTCAATATTTAATGTAATTTGTTGAATATTGCAGGAGTTCTATTCAGGTGAAAAGACGCCATTGATTCTCCATCGATTGCTTCATCTTATTTGGACCCACGCCCGCCATCTTGCGGGTTATGAACAACAGGACGCCCATGAGTTTTTCATTGCGACGTTGGACGTTTTGCATAGGTGATATTTTTGTTAATCTTTACATTGTGACTTTTGAAAGCCAATTCAGCGCTGATAAAATTTGTTAGATAAACCCTTAGAAGTTTTGAGTTACATGAAGATGTTAATTCGACGTTTAGGAATCTTCACGCGGTAGTAAGCCTCAAAAGTCCTCAACTATTTTGTTTATATTATATTTACAGCTTATTTGTTGTCAGCACTACCACTTTAGGGGCGTACCCCGTTATTAAGACCCTACTGTGTGAATTTCCTTTGATGAGGTATACTTATAAAAATACATTAAGATTTTTGATATAAATTATATTAATATTTTCGTTATCGGTGAAACTATAATCTATGCAGCTCATTCCATTGCTGTTATTAGAAATGTTAAATTAGTAAAAATGCAAAATACGCCCAATTACTACTAAAGTATTGTATATTTAATGCTTAAAATATTTGTTGTTGTTTTCTTCTAATATGCTTAACCTATTTTACATGGAAACATCAAATATATTACACCTCTAGTTACATAAAATATAATGGAATTATTGAACAATTTCAGACACTGCATAAACGGCGTGGAAGGCACCGAAAGAACAGAGGGAAATGCTCGTTGCGATTGCATTATTGATCAGATATTTACGGGTGGATTGCAAAGTGACGTCGTCTGTACCGCTTGCTCTGGAGTATCCACAACCATTGATCCATTTTGGGATATCAGCCTGGATGTGGCTGGGCCGGGATCTCTGCAGACTTGCCTTGAACGCTTCACACGGGCTGAACATTTGGGATCTGGCGCTAAGATCAAATGCTCTAACTGCAGGTGTATATTTTTATTCTCTAGTATATATGACTAAAAATATATATGATTCACTTTCTCTCTCCCACTTAGACGAAATTTCTATTTAACAAAGCTGTCAGAGGTATCTCACTCACACCTTGTTAAAACCTTGTTAGCTATAAATTGAAATATCTAATTATTAATTATAACTATTTAAACTAAAATCTGACTGCAAATATTCTTTCAGACAATACCGTGAGTCAACGAAGCAGTTGACCTTGGAAACCCTTCCAATGGTTGCCAGTTTTCATTTGAAACGCTTTGAGCACTCCTCACAGATTGACAGGAAGATCTCTACCTTTGTCTCGTTCCCTGCTGAACTAGACATGACTCCATTCACTTCAAGCCACCGCCGTAATGTTGATTCTGGAGCTACTAATAATAATAACAATCCGGGAGGTATGTTTTATTTGTATGTGTATTGTAGTCCTTTTAAAGAAATCGCGTTTCTTAAAGCATTACTGTGAGATAATGGTAATAATATAATAGGAGAACACGTATATTTTACATTTTGAAGCTACTTCTGATTTACCTAAACTGATTGATTTTTCATAATACAATGGGCCAATACTGACGGTGACAATTGTATAAACAACAAATATTTTCAGGCATATTCGATGACAACCGCTACTCCTTATTCGCCGTTGTGAACCATCTCGGCTCACTAGACGCCGGGCACTATACTGCATATGTGCGTCAAATGAAAGGCAATTGGTACAAGTGTGATGATCATATGATTACCAAAGCTACTATCAGGGAGGTGCTTGAGAGCGAGGGGTGAGTATGGACAAAATCTAAAGGATTTTTTGTAGACCATTTATCTTTGTATATATTCCTCCTATACATACACATTTATCCACATAAAATTATTGCGCAATTATTATACAATCACCATAGACAATTACAATTTTCTTTTTAACCCATAAACATAGAAATGTTGCCAAACTCAAAATTTAAAATTGCTTAATATTCACAGCGATATGTTTATATTTTAGGTATTTGCTGTTTTACCACAAGACTGTGCTGGAATATCAATGCGATATTTTGTAAATTGGTAATGTGGAATTAAATTGTAATGCGGAGATGAGCAAATCATATGTTTCGCTTCTCCTTGGTCGATAGTGAGTAGGTAATCGCGATTATAATTTATTGTTATAATGTTTTTTAAATAGATAATTGTATAATAAAATAAAATGTAATAATTATTTATTTGTGCAAAATTATCAGTTGTAAAGAATTTTTATTTCGAATTTATCATAAAAAATGCTTATCTTATTTATTTGACGTACATTTAGGTTTAATAGAAAATGATATTTTTTATGATATTTATTTTTAGTTGAAATCAATTGTCGCGGTTACTTTTTCTAACCAAATTTATTTGTATATTATTATTTTAGTATAGGAATTATAAAATTAGACTCGTGTGCATTATTATTTAATACCTTAAAAGTAGCAAAGGATTTGTACTAAGGTCGTTTTCTCTGCATGCATACAGTTCAGTTAATTTTTGTGGAGTAAATCGTTAAACAATAATGCACATGAGGGTGTTCATTGTATTCGATGTTTATTAGAAGCGTAGCCTTTAAGCCGTGAATTAAAACAATGTACTTAGCTCTTTTAATCAATGGCTTTATAAATTGTTGTATTTTATTTTTTAAAATATATATGTATAGATACGTATTACTGAAGTTGGCGTTATTTGATCGCTGAACAGCGCCACTATTGGTTGTAAATGGAACTACAGATACCTATATAAAATTTGACGACTATGAAGATTCAATCTGAGTGAAAGTCTAAACATGGTTCAGAGGTGATCAGACAATTTCGGTTTTCAGTTTTTCTATTATATGTATGTAATATTATCATCATTTATCATTGAGTAATTTAAAAAATGAATACAACAATTCTAATAGGACTTCGGAGTCAATGTTTTTTCTCTCGTGATATTAGTGTGTAGAATCTTCAAATTGTAATTATTGTAATATTGTGACGTCACCCGATATATTAATTCATTCGGGATAATTAGATTCGTATTTTAAATCATAATAATGTAATGTATTTTTAATGTTTTATGTGACTTATGCTTTAGATATTCAAATTTCTAAATGCATTTAGATTTAGAAAGAATATACGCTCATAGGTTAATATTAAATTAGGTTTCCAAAGGCCAGTTCATGGGTATGTATTTATAAACCGCACTTTGAAATGACGAAAATTATATTAATTTAAAAAAAAACTGACAATCATTACAAACTAGAAAAAAATGCCAGTAATAAAGTGGCTTAGTCAGTCACTAGTTGTTTGAGCGAAATAAGTCACGCGCGTTCGCTTGTTACGTAATATTTCGTTTGTCATGGCTTTTAAAATACAGTTTATAAATACGTATCTAAATAAATGTTAACATATGCTATGAATAAAGACATTATCCTATAAGTAGATGATATGTCTCATCACGATTCTGGTGTTACACTGAATCCAACCGACTGTCATTGGATAGACGAAGGTATTTCTGGTTGTCTGTATTCGTATGTTACGAAAGTAATTATTATTGCTGCACCAAAGTGAAAATAAACGCAAACAAGTAATAGACCTTTTAGTATAAGTGTAGAAAGAAAATTAGGTATAAATCAATTCTTAAAAAATGTATATTTGCTGTTTTAGTAGGTATATAAGGCAAATTATTTAGGTATATATGTATGTATCATGTTGTCGCTTTTGTGTGTCATTTAAGAAAGAACTAAATGTTTGATTAAAAAAAAATAGCTCATAAGACGCCTATTTATTTATCTATCAGTTAGACAGCAACTAAACAGAACTGTATCTTTGTTAAAGTTCAAAGGACTTCTAGAACATTTAAATCACATCAGAGTTAAAATCCATGTCTATTTATTGTATGATGATATGATAGTATTTGATGGCTAGTTAAAATAAAATTAAAAACTAAGAGAATATCTTGATCAATTATCATGTTTTTATTCTCAACACTTATTTATGTTGACAGATGTCACGAAGTGTCAAAAGATCTTTAAAATATAGATACGATAATCGCTTGCTGTTTTATGTAGCTAAAAGGTTCGCGAGCTTTGCAGCCTTACTGTGAGTCGTCGACGTAGGATTATAATATACAAAATCATGATAATATTTTAGAAATTGCTAATATAAATTATGACATTGATATATTTCTATTGTTTTCTTATTAACATATCCCAGTATTTTTAATGTGTATAAATGTTTATTTATAAATTATGAAAAATGTAAATTATGTTGGAATTTTATTTTAATTAAGACAATCTGGATCACAAATTTCTATTAATATGTGTACTCGAAATATTTGTCTGTCCGTTTAATTTAGGTTAGGAATTACAATGTTATTTTGTACAAGATATTTAACTGAATATCATAAAATTGTTGAGCGTGTGTACTCCGAGCGTGTGGCAGCTTTGAACATTCTATTGGGGACACCAACTGTCAAGTCTGTTGGTGTTTGCTGTAGTTTTAAGGTGACATAGTTGCATAGCCAGACTCTTATACATGTTTTTTTTATTATAATATTAAGTATTAGATCGATTGTTAAAAAAATCATATAAAGCTAGACTACCATTATAATTTTCCAATTGAATTCAAATTGTTAATATTCTTCGATTGTACATAAATAGTCGCGCAAACATTAAGCTTTAAAATTAAATATTATTGTCCAATCTAATTGAACGTGTTAGGGCCAGTAATGTTGTCCTTACGGATTTATAAAGACTAAAAACTGCAATTTTTTACTCTGAAGTATCCTAAAATCTTTCTCGGGGTATTTTATGGTGTGTACATTAGTTTCCTTGTATGTCAGATTTCTCTAGATTACTGATAGCACCATACTGGAATATTAAATAATCTAGGACTATGTTAGAGTACTTAAAATATCCTAAGAAAGTGGCTTAAGTTACCTTCTGAGACGGAAATTGCAAGCTTAGGTTGCTTTAAAATTAGGGAGGATTTTTGTAATTCATATAATGTAGAAAACATATCGTATAATGTTAAAACATTTATAATATGATAGAATAGCAAAAGTTGTACAGTCATGTTTGATATTATATATTCGTTACTTTCAAAAATGATATTTATTGGGGGGAGAGGCGTTAGCGGGCATAGATGGTGGGGATATTAACACGTGGCGTAAACAACATTTAAATGATCGATGTATTATGTATTTCCGATTTATTATGTAACTTCTCAATCTCTCGATTGGTACTAATAATATTTTTTTTCGCATGACTGTACAAAAGTAAACGTAATACGAAATTATTCTTTTCTTGATATTGATCTCATTTTAGAACTTAGTTTCAAAACAATTATTCAAACAGAGGGTTGAAGCAAATCGAAGTTCTGAGTTTTATATTTATTACATCTGTAAAATAAAATATTTATATGGTTTTTATTATAAGTTATGATAGCTACTGTACTTGGGGGTCTACCTCTATTGAGAACTATTAGCCAAGAGCAAGGGAATTCACCTAAATTTAATCTCTTGTTTACTCTGTTTTAAACATTACAAAGGTGATTGTGGACAATGTTCATAAGCTTAGAACTTCGAACATAATTTACTATCTACCTCGCGGTTTATTTTGCACTTTACACATATGTATAATGGGACTTACGCTTTAGTGGAAATAATGCTTAAATGAAAGAGTAATTTAAACGTTATTTGTGTTTGTAGCGCATGTGACTGCGTCTTTGTTTCTTTTAATATTGTATTGTACTCACTCATTGCTAATGAACAAAATTGTATGTATTTTAATTGCTTTGAACTATCATAATACATTTTGAATAAGTTTCGTCGATTGATGACCATTAATTAATTAGGAATGTCTTGTGCGGCTTATCAATGTCGCATGGAGTTAATGTTATAAGCCGCACGACGTTTTTTAATTATAATCCAAAGTATGCTTTTGACTTGTTCAAGTGACAGTTTATTCATGTCATGACTTTATGTCTGTCAACTTTAAGAAGTAAAATAAGTAAATTTTATGATCCTAGGCTTCAATAGGCGCATGTGAGATCAAACAGTAGCTTATAGTGTATAGGCAATAGATTATTTGAGTGCGCAGTTACATGCGTCGTATGCACGACCTCCCTAATTAAAATTTAAGATTGTAGATTAGTTTGTACGTGTTAACAATATTTGACTGAAATTAGCTTAAATGTGATATTTAATATTTATATTTTGTAGTAAAAAGTTACTTTTCTGACAAACCCATAGTGCTTAAAAACTTTATTTATGCTAACTTCTTAAAATAATGTATTGAGTTCATTATATACATCTCTTTCTCCTTAAAAGACATTAATTTAACATAAAAGAGACATAATTTTATTAATAATAACAATTATTTAAAGGAATGGAACCTAAAATGTGTGTTAGTTATTCAGAAATGATTATTTGACGCGTTGTCTTGAAAATACGTAGCTCTTCGACTGTATTAGCTGATCCAAGTTGGAAATTTAATTCTACTTATTAAGCTGATTAAATACATTTATATACGGGCATAGTGTTGTCTTAGGTTATTCGTGAATATGAGTAAAACATTTTAAGACTATTTACTATTGCGTTTATTCTTATCTCGAGCGTAGATTCACTGAGTAGCCAGATGATGTGTATGTCGTAGTTATGGAAATAAAAGTTCTTCTTGCGTGAGATCATTTATGGGGCTTGTTAACAGTGCGGTAGTCGTCAGGGAAGGACTTACATAACTACTATACCTTCTAATCCTAACTTGTATATATAACAAAGTAGTAATCATGTGATCACAGCTCAAACTACGCTCCGGTGTCGTTTCGAAGACGGACCTTAGTCATGCAGTCTATAATTAAAATAAACGTGATAGCAAGTAGTCTTTTAAATTCTAATTTAACTTATAAGTAATAAATTAAATCATTGAAAAAATAATTGTGCTCTTATCTATTAGTTATTATAGGCAATTGAAGTTCGTCAAATCTCTCAAAAAGAAATGTTCCCAGTCTTTCAGTCCATGTACAAGTTTGTGTGATTGGAGAGGAATCGTGTTTAAAACGTCGTATGAACCTTTGAATCTCACAAATCAATTGTAGTACACAATGTTGTAATATTTATTGTATCGTAATGGTTTTTGTACTTTGTATTTAAAATTATTATTATTAGACATTTCAAGAGATCTTCTAAGATTGTAAAATATAATCGCTGAAATTATATCTTATCTGACAAACTAAGTCAAATACGTTACAAGTTCAAAAATATAATAATAAAATGTTTAAATGTTTGATGAAAGAAAAAATGATAAAATACAAAAAAAAATGTTAAAAATGTTTCAGTGTTGTTAATTTAAATAGGTAAACTATGTAAAATCTATAATCGAAATATATAAATTATGTATCAAAATGTACCCTTTATGTGAAAATAAACCTTGCATGGAGCTTTGTTTGCTGTTTTAATTTTAAACTATTCAAGCTATTCCAGGATCAAAATAAAATAAAAATTGTCAAAATAAATACATTTATTTAATCATTATCACATACATTAATCAAATGTTTATGCACTGAATCATAATAATTTAAAACTAAATAATAATTGCGTAGTTTATGACACAAATAATAATGAAAGAACCTTTGCAGGCAATGAACCTAAAGCAATTTTTTAAAATTTACTACACTCTGCATCCAAAAAATATATCACATTGTAAATTAAATTTTTTCCAAAATTTGAGTATTCTACAATTCTAAGCTCTAATTGAATACTATTTAAGTATTATTTTAAACTGTAATTTACAATTAACGATTTTTTTTTTCTTATCCTCAATTCTAGTTTTCTTGACTAGGTAACTCCCGCTCCTGTAACAAGTTAATAAATTTAAAAGATCATAAACCACAACAACACCTAATTCACAGATTTTTGCTTCTAATAGTCCATTCAAATCACCTACAATAAGACTTACAATCTCATCCACTAAGTAAATTATTCAGTGGAAACAGGCAAAGCTGGTTCATCTAGCAAAGTCTCCAGTTGTTTGACATCAGTTACAGGTAATGAGCATGCATATCGACGACAGACATATGCAGCTGGTTTATCACCACACGGCCTTATACGGCTTAGCACTGGAAATTAGTAATATGTCAACATTATATGAGAGAAACAGTAGTTCCATACGAACTAGTCATATCTCGAAAAATATACTATAATTTTGAGTGACGGTCATATATTATATATTTAAATGAAAGATCAAAAATGATTTCACATTAAATTAACTAAATGTAATGACTATTGGTTTTCTTCATACTATGATTATGACATATTTTAATATAAAATGCGACATGAATGATGTTGATCACGGGAGTATTAACTCACGTATATCTGACGTACCGGCCGGTGCTGCGTCAGTTGGATCCGCCACGGCCAGCACTCGACCGGGCAGCAGACGGGATCTCACCACACGCACTAGTTCCAACGTACGCGGGTCGGAACAACCGCCCGATATTAATACCTATAGAATTTTATATTTTAGTCTATCATTTTACATTATTTATAATCACATAAGTTCTTTTTAAAAACATTAAAAGGCATGCCATACCTGAGTTGGAGAGTCAGTATAAAACATAAGAGCCGACATCATTTCAGGTAATGCCATTCCATTCTCTGTAAGCTTTTTAGCGAAAGCAGTGAGTATCTGCTTTGCCATTTCTCTCTCATGATCCCCACCTTCTGGAGAGATACTCTTGTCAGCATATGCTGCTAATCTTAATAAATTATGGCATGATACACTGTTGCCTGATGGTTCAGCTCCGTCAGATGCTATCAAATCAAATAAAATATAAAGCTTGATGTCCTAAAATATATAGTTTAAATTAAGATGCATGTTTATACCTTCTTTCAGTCTCATAACAATGGTAGTATCATCAGCTGGTGAAAGAAAGTAACCCCCATCATTCTTATCCCAAAACAGTTCATCTTGTGTCTTCTGCAACTCTTGAGCCCAGCTCAACCACTGTAGGTCCAAAGACGCCTCATACAAATTCAACAGGCCTTTGATTAAAAATGCGTAGTCATCTAAGAATCCATTGATAGGTTTCGACCTGAAATCAAAGTCACAACATAAATTATTTACTAGCTATACTTATTTGCAACCTTATATTACTCATATTTTACTTAAATAGAAGAATGAATTGCCAAATTTGATCTAGGCAGGAGGCATGTTTGAGAAATATCTCAATTACTTACATCTGTGCAACAGTTCCATCATCAGCTCTATAACAAGAGTGGAGTAAATACTTTGTAGAGTCATCATACAAATGTTGTTTGACAAACTTAGCAGCTTTAATAGCATCCTCTACATAACCATAATCTTCTAATCCCTGTCCAGCATGAGCTAATCCAGCTATCATTAACCCATTCCAGGAGCACAACATTTTTGTGTCCAGGTGAGGCCGTGGGCGTGTCTGACGTGCTTCATACAAGATGTCAACACATTCTTGCAATATTTCATCAAGCTCTGCAGGAAATAGGTTAAATTTCTTAGCCGTATCCTCCTTACATCCATAAACAATCAAAACATTCTTAAATTTTAATTCATTATGAGGATCACTTTCAGGTGCAATGTTACCAAGAGATTCAACATTAAAATGGTAGCAGAAGACATCCAAAAATTTCACAGACTTATACTCTTTCTGTTCAAGTAAACTTTTCAGTTCTGCATATTGCCACACATAGAATGCACCCTCCTTCTTTTCATTAGAGTCTAAAGTTGGATAAGAATCTGCATCTTCGGCACTATAAAAACCCCCTGATTCATGTCTCAAGTCTCTATTTACATACTTTATTATATCCCTAACAACATTGGCATAAAACACATCTTTAGATGCAAGGTAGGCGTCTGTAAATACTGATGTCAATTGTGCTTGATCATAAAGCATCTTCTCAAAATGTGGTACATGCCATTCATTATCCACAGAATATCTAGCAAAACCACTCGAAATGTGATCATGAATACCACCATTTGCAATTTTCTCCAAAGTATAAAGACACATTTCCAAACATGTCTTTGCATCCTTATTAGTCTTGTCTCTCGCATAAAAATGGAAGAGGAAATTAAAAACAGCAGCATGTGGAAATTTGGGAGCAGTGCCAAAACCACCAAATTCAGGTTCATAAGTTTGCATGTAGTTTTTCACACATTTGGTCCAGGCTCTCTCGCCTGGTATAGTACCATTTTCATCATTTACCTTTGCAATTACATGTAGAGCTTCCATGACATTAGCGCCAGTTTCCATGAACTGCTCACGATTTTGCTTCCACTTTGAGGCTAAAGATAATAGTATAGACTTAAAACCAGGTTTTCCCCATCTATCCTCTGGCGGGAAATATGTTCCTCCTGTAACTGGTTGAAGATCTGGAGTAAGAAATACAGACATAGGCCATCCTCCACCACCTGTTGTTGCCATCACAAACAACATATAAATATGATCAATGTCAGGCCTTTCTTCTCTATCCACTTTGATGTTAACATAATTCTCATTCATCACTTGAGCTACATCTTCACTTTCAAAGGATTCCTTCTCCATAACATGACACCAATGGCATGTGGAGTAGCCAATTGATAAAAATATTAATTTATTTTCCGACTTAGCTCTGTCAATAGCTTCCTGACACCATGGGTACCATTCCACAGGATTATGAGCATGTTGAAGAAGATAGGGGGACTTCTCGTTTATTAATTTATTTGTGTGTTTAGGTGTTTCTTTAATGTTGGCTTCAATGTTGGATGACATCTTTATAATGTTGTCACTGAGACTACGAGTGAGCTGCGGATGTGGCTTAATACTGGTCGGGCTCGTTGGGTACGTTGATAACCTAAAAATATATATTACACAGTCAATAATATCAGTGTTAATCACATATTTATATTAAATGTAGCTACCTAATCTTATATAAACAACACAAATGTAGACACTTGTCAGAGAAAAACAGTTTTGTTGCATAAACTGAATTGAGGTCAACGCCCTTTGCATATATATTTAAGACTCACCTTGCCAAGTGTTACATTCACTAATGCGTAACTAATAAACAGAAACAAGGTCGAGATAAATTTTGGTTTGCGACTAAATAGAAAAATTCTCTAACTCAATAAAGAAACATGTACTAGTATTATAAATGTATAAATTATGCTAATTACCTCTTTGGCAAAACTAAATCACGGTGTCCGCTCGTCGGAGTTCCAATCTGTTGTTCTATACAATTTGTATTTAAATTAATATTTTTTATTTTGTTATCGCCCGATGACAACCTTCGCAATAATAAAACAGCGCGTCCATTAGACATAATAACATATTCCGATAAGATTCTAGTATTCCAACTGACATAAACGACCACAAGTTTCCTTGTTTCTTATGTAAGAAAATTAAATATGCAACCAAAACACACGAAGAGCGCATAGTTTTGACAGCTCATGTGTTACCACTAAAAAAATATTTTAAGTTATTTATTAATTTATTCTTAAATATACTTACATTAATTGTTGAATCATTTAAATATTTTTTCAAATTGTGCTATTAAAAAAGATGATATAAATATTATGAAATTAAATTGTGTGCTGCTTACATATATCATGTCACATTATAATTTTTATAGGCTGGCAATTTTAAAGACTGTTTTCAAATCCCGGGATTTTTAAATTACAAATAAGTAGTTAATATGTCTTAAAAATTAAATCATAGTTTCCAATTTTACAAAAACTATGTGTAAGTATTGCATTTTAAAAACAAGGCATTCTGTCTACTTTAATTTACAGTCCTTTATATTTTATAGGTACCTAGAAAATACTTATAGTAGGTTGTATTAAAAAAAAATTAACAAGGTTTTAAAAAAATCAGGCGCTTCCTTCCTAAATAAAACTCTTACGCCTGAAATATCGCTTAGTTTGGGTAAAGATAAATTCTTCTTAAGCCTCATCTCATAGGGGTTAAACTAAACCACTGGGGCTGTTATTAATTCACCCCGGTTTCGCGTTACGCATGCGCAATGTCCAGACGCCGTGTCGTCCACTTTCGCGAAAACGTGTTATGTTATCATTCTATGACATGTACACTTGTTTTATAAGAGTATTACTAAAAAGTTGCATTTGTAACGAAATGGCGTGCTTTTGTGATGGATCTTTATGATAGTGGTACATGATACATTGAAGTTTCAGTAAGGTTAGTTTGATTTGATATTTTTGGTTATGTTTTGTAAACATTCAACACATATTATTCACATATTATTATTATTTGTTAATCAATTTGTTAATTACATATTACTTTTAAATGTATAAATTAAAATTATTAAATAAACAAATAAAAGAAAATGTCAATTTTAGTTGTTTCTTGATAAATCACTTGCGATACTAATTTAATCGTATAATAATATGTGAGGGTAGGCAGAGGCTAAATATCTTTCTTTATTCAATTATTATAATATAATTATTCCGTATTACATTATTATTTAAATTTATATTTTGCATGTATTAATGTTGTTCACTAAGTCTAATAAGAAATCCAGAGTTTTGTCGACTAAGCACATTGAGAAAATAGGACAAGTAGGAACTTATGTGCGGTTGTCATGGTAACGCCGCGCTGAGGGGTAACCGGGATAAATAACTATCACTGGGTACTTCGATATTGCGTCTCCATAGGACATTGCTCCATAAGTTCGTAAAATGTATTGTTTTGATGTTCTTAAATTATTATTATGCTTTAATTTATTATGAATAGGAAAAATAATGTTTTATTTTACAAACGATATTTAAAAATCATAAGGCCTTTATAAACCATATCATTCTAAACAAATGGAATGTATTTATTGTATTATGTATAAAAACAAAATTTCTATTTGAATATGTTCATAAAGCTAAGAGTAGGTATTGTACCTTAACGTTAATTGACTAAGGGGCCATAAGCTACCCGTGAATTATTAAAGAAAAGCTCCCCTAACTTGACTTACGAGTTACGACCTCGACTAAGTTTTTGATTGAATAATTAAAGGTACAGAATTTTTTTGTATAGCAATCCAACAATATAGAATTTTGTTGCTATGTACACTTACGAAAATAGATTCAAATATTAATGCAATGAATTATTCACTATTATGCTTAGTGATCGAATAACTTTGATGTGATGAAACGTGTTGTTCCTTATTTCAGATATATTGGGTAACATGAGCGACATGGCACTACAGTAAGAAACACGTCCTTAGTGGATTTAAGGCAATAATTAATTCGTCTTATTAGATCGTCCATAAATTATAAATCTGTCCTCAATTCGGTCCAATTAGAGCTCTATATTTTATTAAATTTTATTAAGATGTTTGCCTTTTGGTAATTAGAATTTAAAAAAGGGTGAATGTTGATTGTGAAGAATTTAAACGCACAGACGAGATGTCTGTGTGGGCGCGTTCGCTGGGCTCTGAACTTAGGCCCCCGACCACCACAGCACTTATGTCTACAAACACTTCGATGGAATCAGGCATCGAAGCCGGGGTCATTCCTACCGTTACTGGCTCTTTGGCGTCTGCCAGAGATTCTTTGGGATCCATCTCAAGAGCGGCTGAACCTCTTTACGATACTGATCACACTGACCTTGGCTCTGAACTTGATGAAGCCGAAATCCGAAGGGAATTGTTACATGATGTGAGTGATTATAATAATTATTAAACAAAGTGTGCTTATGTGTAAATATTAAATTAACCTATACAATTCTATTTAAAAGTTAAGTATGATGTCTGAATTTAAAACCGACAATAAACTGCGTCTACACTGTAAAAAAGCGGTCTCGAGAAATACCCCATTAAAATATCAGAAACAATAAAAGGGATTGTGTTTAGGTAATAAAGACTTTTTTCTAATTTACAGAAATGGAGGCTGCTGTTTGACAGGGTAAGTGATATCAATGACAGATGAGACATCCTAATCACTTTTTAATCTTTCAACAACCGCTATAAAAGATTAAATCTCTACCTGTGACAGACGCAAAAAATACCCAAATATTGTATATGTATATCGCAAAAACAAAAGATTACGTGACGTGTTTCGCTGAAATGGTAATGTAAATTCAATGGCATCCAGTACCAGTTAATCACGTACATATCAACGCTACCTGATATTTTTTGTTGATAAAAAACGGAAAACTTTTCTATTCACACTCTCTTCACGAATTTATTAATTTTCTTTATTTTACGAATATAATTTTTACGCATGAAATTTAAATAACAAAGGAATGAGGTGTGTTAAATTAAAATATTATTCGGATACGTGTTATGGTGTGACGCCAGTGTTCTTATCCTACAGAGATCAGGAACAGGCGCCTGCGCATCCTAACGAGACCGTCAAAGGATCTACTCCCATAATAAAAGTGCCACCATGTCTTCATGTATGTACATTGCGATACGTGCTTTTGTACATTATATGCTCCTTTCTTATCCAGATAATATGAACTTATACATTTTTCAATATAAAGTTTACTAGTTTAATGTGGAATTATTGGTCTATGGAACCTAAAAGTGGAACATTTTCATTAGTGTTTTCCTTTAGTTTTAAGTCTATATTCGTATTTAATATATTTGTCCTTTACATAATTAATAATTATGTATCTAATTAGAAAAGATTTTAATGCAATATTCCGTAAAAAAAGGCATAAAATACATTTGATTAAACAATACTAGTTACAAATGTCAAACATCATCCACATTTTTATCACCCGGAAAGAAATTTCGGAGAAAAATGAATGACGGTTGGTGAATAAAAATTATATTAAAAGATGTCGGTAGCGCCCGCGTCTCAAAAGCCAAACTATTGTCACGTATAAACCATTCGGTATTATGAAGGGATAAAACACGGGTGATTTTTTATCTTCCTTATATGGAATATCACAAAATTATTGTAATAATAACTCCATCGCAAGTATTTTATAATAAAGATTTAATGTATATTTATATCGTATAGGTCATATTAAAAGATAGGCATTGAAGCAATTATTTTGTTGAAAAAACCCGATATAATAAAGACATGATTATTATTGTTTAAACTCACGGTTCCACTGTTGGACAAAACCTAACTATCAGTAATTCAAATTTTAAATTCAATATATAGATCAATGAATAAAAGTTTGCAAAGAGTAGTTTTTTTTTTGATTAAACTCACGGTTCCACTGTTGGACAAAACCTAACTATCGAAATAAATTAAGCCAGTTTAATATTTTTAATTTGCCAAAGTAAATTTAAAATTCACATTAATTTATTTATCCTTTATTTATTTATAATAAGATTTGATTAGAAATTAAAAGACTTATAAAATTTGGTCATATCTTACTATACTTAATCTCATTATATTTATTATTAGAAGCTGATTATATATTATAATTAATTATTAAAAATGTTTTAACAGTTCGACCCCGAAGGTTTCGGCGAGATACCCTGGCCGGACTTCGAACATACTTTACAGCATCCTGACTTTGTGGCGCACATTCCGCCGCACAAATTGGAGGTAAATATCAATACCATTACAAAATGTTATTACTAAAAAACCAAGCAGAATTCACTGCAGTATTGCGCTTATTTTTAACTTAATTTAAATTAATATTTCGAAAACTTTGCAGCTATCATTGTTTCGAGACCACGATAGCTGTAAAATCTCATAGATTTTTAAATAAATTTTAAACTTTTTAAATTCATAAGCATAACTACCGAAAAGTACTAATAACATATATCAAATGGTCATATAAAGATTAATATCGAATTATTTCTTATAACTTTCAGATTCTATTGGATAAAGTTCAAAGTGCAACCAGCGAAGCCATCACATTTCAGGAGTTTGTTAACGTGGTAAGTCTCTCCCAATATTTAAAACTATAGATCAAGTTCATATTTGTTGTGTTAGGTTATGTACATGTTTATACTTACCTATATGTATCATTCTACAGCCACAAACGCTGTGTAGTGTGTAGTGTGTACCCGCCTGCCTCCCACGATACAAGACAACTAAATTAAGATGCAACGCCGATTACGCTTGGCCCGTGTGCGTTCGAACCCCATTATACTCACTAAAAACTTATAGCAACACATTCTGGTTTACCATGTAAAGTTGTATTAAAATTGAAACGCAAACGAAGGCGTTTGTGTTTTTACAGACTCACAATTCAAAGGTCCTCAGCCTTATCTGGTCCTTATTGTCGCGTCTCGAAAGACGATAAGGTTCGGCACGATTTATTAGGTGGACATTTATTTTTGGATGGAAAAATATATTATCTTAAATGCGTATTAACACTGAGCACCATACCTTTTCAAATCTTTTTATTTAGATACTTAGTTTTATAGAAGTTTTTCAAACGGTTGTGTGATTAGATAGGTATAAATTTAGCTCCTGAGTTTTGCTTTATCAATTTTTGTATCACTGAACGAGGGTTCTACAATATAACGTCTTGTTACTTTATCTTCTCTATGTTAATCTTAAAATTTAACAACGTTTTTATTAGACAAATACAAATTTGCATTTGCATATTAATACTCGTAAAAATTATAAAAACTATTAATAATCTTATATTATCTTATAAAATAATTTGATTAACGCTCTTAAATCAATTTAATGAATCTTCGTGTCAAATAAAACCACAAACTTTATTAATTAGGCTCTTGAATCTTTATTATAAAAAACGTTTGCATCTGGCAACCTAAGAAGCGCCTCTGTCAACCTAATGTGAAGCTTGAATTTATTACGGATGCAATGACTTTATTAATTGATATGTTATTTATACTTGATTAAATTCATATTTATATTTTTAAGTAACTTATTTAAATTATAATTAAAAGAAATATATATATAGAGAAAAAAAAACGAAAGAAAAAAACGGAACAAAAAACATTTACACAACACAAAAAAAGACTAACCTAATGGAATTACGTACGAAACCTATTTTATCTTACACAAAGAAATAAACGCTCTAATAAGCTGCATCAATACTTCTCATTAGTTTGAATATTATATGTGTAAATATAAACGGTGTTTCTAGATAATATATTTCGATTTCTTATCTAACTAATCTAACAATGGTTACAGCGGTACTGAGGTGGACATTTAACGTTAATTCTGTTTTAAACTTAACAAAAGTACCCTATATAATTTTTAAATTGACGTTAGCGGATTGTTTAGGTTTTGACTAAAGGATGGTTTGTTGGATTTGTAAAGAATTAAGTAGAAACTAAATCATAGGACTTTCGCTCGTTTTTATTTTCATCATTTTAATCCTATGACGATTCGAAAATTTAATGGTCGCATAAAAAATGCTTCCAATTTGAAACAAATAAGAACTTTTTAAATAAACATTTTTAAAAGTTATAAATCAAAATTAAATTCGATGTATATGAGACAACGAGGAGCAGAGCATCAAAGGGTCGTGGGCGATGTTAGTGTGGCATTCTTATGCTAATCCAAGCGATCCATGCGGACACATACAAGCGGGGTGGGCCAAATTGTTATTTATATTGTCATCTGAGGCCTTTTTGCTTGTGGACATAAACACCTTGGCCATCTTATTCATTATAGTGCTACTCATAACGAACCTTAAAAAGGAAAAATAAATACGCGCTATTTTCAATTTCACGTCTCAAGAAAAAGCATCGAGATTTTTTATTTAATAATGTTTATTTACGTGTAAGCTGTTAACTGCTATTTATTATTTTACTTTATTACTGTGAAAACTCCAGTCATGCGCTTGAAAACACCACTGTAGTTTCCTCTGAAAAGCCTTTGTAAAAAGCGTGTCACGATTTGTTATGGAAATATGTTTTCCATTCGGCAAGAGCCAATGATTGATGTTTAGTTAGTGACTGGAACGGAGGCTTTTAGGCAAATCGAAAAGCAATTTCCCAGCAGGAAATTAGTTCTCTCCATTACCCGATTTTAATGTGAAAAGTTACGCTGGATTAACTTATACTTTCAGGTGACATTTAATGAGAAAGTATTCAATGAAAATCACACACACATCATTGATGCTATCTGTAGTGCACTCGTTCACAGGTTCGAGTGCCGATCGAGACTAATATTTAATAATATATTATGAATATCATATTAATATAAAAAATAAATACTTGTCTCGGCTCTGGGTGTTACGTCTTTGCTACCCTTGGCATAGGGACAGGATAAGATACTAATTTAGTGTCAGAGCATCGGATGTGTACCTACTTATATGTATTTATTTATTACATATTATTATCAGTATAATAATCTCATCTAATGAAACACTTATTGAAGTTTAATCATTACCTGACCCTACAGAAAAAAGTTTAGACCAACGTCGCCGCAGACCCCTAATCAATTTATGGGGCGCTAACTGGAACACGAAAAATGTATTAAAGCTCGCTGTGGGAACGAGCCACACGCCAACTCATAAATAAATATTTTGTTTATTAGGTACCTGCTGTTATATAACTTTTTACTTAAGCAAACTTAGCGCAACTGTGAATACTATTTTGACGCCTAAATTATTTATTTGATCGTTGTGAATAAATAAAAAAGCGTAATTTTATCCCATAATCTAAACATAATTAGTTAAAGTTATGATGTTACGTGTTTTAAATACAAAGTTTAAAGACTTTTTCATAGTTATTTTGACTAATTTTAATCTGATGTTTTGAAAGTTTTAGAACCGTCGTAGTTACGGAGATACCTAATTAAAATATTTATCAAAAGCTATTAGCCATCGACGGCTGCAAAGATTCCAAAACGTCGTAAATAACGTAAATAATTACTTATAAAACTTATTTCATCAAGTCTTTGTCCCGTAGACGCCACAAAATCAAGCACACTGAGAAGGTATGAACCGTCACGAATGAACACAGGGAACAAAAGCAATTAATTAATAAAACATACCTCAATCAAACTAATTCCTTTACGCATTAATATCTCTATCTTCCTTCACCTACAAAACAACGTGTCCATTTTACCAAAGTAATAGAAGCAATCATTCCAGATAAGAACCCTCTAATGTGAGAAAAGGTAGACGTTCGGCTCGGATCGTTAATTTAATTTGAAATAATAAAAGTTATATCCGTCATTTATCACTTTCGACAAATTTATTTTTAAATGCCCAATGCGACGTTCGTCTTATCTGTTGGTGGGGTAAAAACAAAAAAGCGTATAAATAGGCGTAGGCGTGCCGCTGTCAGCGAGGTGTCAACTACTCATCACTTCAAACCAGCATTGTCGCCTTTGCACCTCCTGAAAAACATTAAGTGCAATTACATTTTATAATATCGTGCTATATTTTTCATTTGACAACAAATTATTTAATTATTAACATTTTAGAAACCGACGCAGCAAAAAGCAGTTGCCTGACTCGGAGATTTAAATAATAATATTATCTCAGTGTATCTTAACATTAGTGATAAAAAAAATTAAAAACTAAACAAGAGGCGTTAAGTTAAAAAATGATATCACCGAAGCACTGACGATTCGTTAGGCAGAGCAAGGCACACGGCGCATTCCACTGTCGAGTAGGTTTTCGTGTTTGGGTCGCGGTGTCCGTTCGTAACTCACCCGATATCGCTGCCATCTAAATCGAGATTTTATTGACGATTACTGTCCTCATATGCGGTATCGTTGCGATCTCGGCGCCGTCCACTGGCGCTGCTTTTGGTTCATGTATCTATCACTAGCATTCATGTCAAGTTAGGATCTCTTCTAAATTTCGATAACTATTCAACGTAAGTATCGACAATACATATAAAACTTAAATGCCTGTCTTTTGTTTGTTGAAGAAGAATGAATAGTATACGAATTATTTATTTTTATAATTTGATCATTGTTGTAACTAATTCAAATAAAAATATCATTAGGTTATAAAGACATTTAAACATGGCCATTATAGCATTCGTTTGACATTGATCAAGACATCAATTTATATTGCCCATTGTTATAAAAGTTTCAACGATGTTCCCAAATTGACAATGTTGAGATTTCACAATAAGCAATTATGTATAAATTTTGTCATTCGAAATATTCTATTCTTTTTCATTCATTGTCTTCAATTCGTAATCTTACAAGCTAATAATTACTAATGATTTTTCGGTTGTACAAAAACTAAAAAATATCTTAGAGTCACTTAACACTTGAATGTTACAAAAAAGAGGGTTTTAAAGTTGGGTCTTGGGAGGGCACATGATGTTGGTCGGAGGTCACCGTGGCGAATTGTCCCCGGGGGTTGAAAGTGTGAGAGGGGATCATCATAATCGTCGTTTTTTGAAGACCACACCGAAGCAAATGTGTAGTAATTTCACGCACAGCAGGTTCACACGCACCTGTCCCTACTATTTTGTTGTTTACACTTTCCAAGACAATAGCAGCTGTTGGTACTGATTTCTCAATCATTCTATAATATGATAAGTTAACCGGTAGCATTTGGTTTTCGTTTATCTATTTATGCTTCTTTTTAATCAAATTTTTTTACATATTAATTTATTTGTCTACTAATTACCGTTTCTTTTCTACTTCTATACTACTTTTATTACCTTAGTAAAATAATGAAATATACCAATTCTCTTAATTCGGCCTCACTATCTACCTGTCTCAATTAAAGCCATCATTTATAGTGGGTGATAATTATGTAAAGCCATATTAACTTTAGTGATTTATTTACACAGAGACCATATAAGTGTATTTATAAAAAAATAGTCTAGTTGACAATGGCATTCACATCACCATATCTGGAGGTATTAGTTCATTGAACTGTTATGTTATGAGGTTGTGGAGGTGTATGTAAACTTAAAGTGACTAAAATGGGAAGCCCGTTTGGTGACATCATCTCATCATAAAAGTTTTAGAAATTCTATTCAAAAATGTTTAGTTAACAATAAAAATCCCATTAAAAACTTTCTATTAGAAAAATTTAACTATTTATTAAATAGAAACCAAAAAAGAAAAAACTTTTCTTTTAACACGAAAGTAATCTTTAACCAGAAGAAAACCGCCAAGTTATATTTAGTGTCGTTTGTGTCGAAATGAATAATATAATATAAGAGAACAGAAGTCGAGCGACGCGTATAAATTAGCAGATAATCGAGCAGCATCACCTGTCGATGCCCACGCGCACGCGACGCGAGAAACACTCTTCGCTAATATTATACATGAAACTTACCTAAGTATACAAAATGAAGTCAAGGATCTTAATACTCCCTGTAATAAGGAGGAATATGCCATTTATTGTAATTGTAAACGGACTATTCGCGGTTCATAGATTATACATATATTCACACAGCATCAACGTACGTATCTGCTTGGTTTTTCATTGTATTGAATGAATATGTAGTAAATCTATGGTATGATCTTGATAAACATTTTACCTATTTATTTATTCTATAAAATATATGCTTTCATTAATAACCGTCCAACGAGTTGAGTTAAAATATTAGGGAAGGCGCTAGAACAAAATTGTTACGATGTTTAGTCCATTAGCCCAATATTTCTTCTATTCTGTTCTATCTATTTTAAATATCTAATAAGTAAAATATTGCATCTGACTTTAGCACAGATTTCATCGTGTAACTTTTCTAAAATATTTAAATCAATGGTCTAAATAAGATTAAAAATGGCGAGATTGCAAAAATGTTCACAAACATTTAGTTTAGTTTTTGCAACTTAACTAAAATATGTTCAGAGCGATTAATTACAAGCTTATTTCTAATTTTGTAAATTAACGTTCATTTCGGAGTGTTGTAAATCAAATAGGATAAAATTTTGTATTATAAAAATATGGTTGTGATCATAGTTCAATTTATAAAATTAGAAAGCAATTTATAATAATATCAAATAAATACACATACAACGCCCTGGTCCGAAACCAGAATACCCTGTACAAACACCCAAGCCCAAAAAATAGGTATCTTTATTATTCGTGGGGAAATCCATTACGGGAGTGAGTATAGTAGCCAAATCAAATATCTACTTTTTAAATAATTATACTACTATGTTTATAATAGATATTTGCTTTGACCAGGAATACTCCCGGGACGTAACAGACTATGTCAATTTAATAAGGTAGCTGTTAATGAACTTATTATTTATTTAGACGTTTACATTACTTTATTTTACACTACATACTGGTATGAAACTTTTACCACCATAACTTGCAATTGATTTACCAGACTAGTTTTTTCTTAACATTAAATGTTTTTAATAGATGTTATTTATGTAACAGTTCTGTGTTCAATCAGAACTTTGTTATTTTAAAAGGTAACCAATCTACATTTTTAAACTGTAAATGTTTTGGTTAAATGCTCATATATTCTTCCGTGTCAATGTTTACTTTAAGGACCTGTATCCTGTCGAGTGTCGAAGCAATTTCGTTACCGCTTTTTTAGAAGTATCTTTCAATCGTAACACGAACGTAGACTAAAATTTAAAAATCTTGAGTAATTACTTACCTTTGTATATACTTTATATGTAATTTTAAGCGCTTCGCAGCCATCGTAGCTGCAATGAACCTAGAAAGAAAACTACAAAAAGTAAAATAAATAAATTTATTTAGTTAAATTATATTTTTTTATTTAATTATGTGTAATGTAAAAATGTATACAAACACAATGGTGCCTATGTCAATTATTAGTTGTCAAACATTATGTTTTGTTTGAAACTCATAAGAATATACTTACTATCTGCTTATATAGACATTTCCCTCTAATAAGCGTAGAATTGAATTTAAACAAAATCTGTATGCATTAAAAATTCTTCATAAAATTATACCAGATAATATCATTCTATAGCGCTTATCTCATAGCAAAAACTAAGTCGGTGCATAGAGTCTGACGTGGCTATTTATAATAACAACGCGCACAACCTTCAATTAGAAAAGGTATTCCCAAGAGCGTAACAATTAAAGGAACCACTCGCTGGAATCGAACTACGACCCCTGAGGAATGGTCATGTGTAGGGTCATAGATAGGGGAAAAGTTTTTTTTTTAAATCAAATGTATTATTCGGGACCTTAGTTGTGAACGACTATGTCGGTCCCATATATTTACAATATACATAGGTACTCCAAAATTACAACTACATACACAAAAAAAAATCTTATGCCTTCACCACCTTATATATAAATGTATTCAAAAGTTTTATAGCCATTGTGAGTAAGCTTTCGAAACCGTGAATTAGGATAATCAAAAATAAACGTGATATTAAGCCGCAAAAATAATTTAAATTAATTAAATCATAAGACACCACTACATATATAGTGTATCTATAAATATAAAGTAGAGGAGATAAGAAAATATTAGGTAGAAAAGGGACAAAATATAGAGGTATAGTGTTGAAACTAAACTTTTTCGTGACTAATATGAAAAATGAGTCGGTATAGCGGGAGCTACTTTTAATAATCGGGTGACAGTAGTTGAGTAGACTATTATTAGGTAAAAGTAAAATTCACTTATAGGTAGACATTTTTATATTTAATTAATTTAGCTGTGACTTGGCTACGAGCTTGGGCGTTAAGAGCGTTAGTCCTATGATTTAATAGGTAACCGGGAAACGTCAAGTAGTAATAATTCGTCACGGTAGAGATAAGCAAAATACTATCTTAACTACATCTACTTAGATTTTTAATGCATGTTTAGTGATAATAAATGGACTGGGTAAGAAATACATATGTTTTCTAACACCGAGATAAAGGAAAACTTTTCAGTGGAATACCATAATTTTGGAGCTCAATACTCGACCAGCCTGGTAATAATTTGATTCCAAAAAACTTTTGTTGAAAAGCAGGATGCGTGTTGTTTTTTATACAACATATATAAAAATAATAATTATAAAATTACATTAACATGATATGATTTATGTGCTATATTTGTTTCAAATATGTTATTAAAACCTTAAATCCTTTTTTCAATGTGTATAAATAATTATTAAAAAATTGTTAACCACAAACTTGATACATCAACTGAGCAATATCAAAACTTTAATCAACGTAAACTCATCTATTAAACATTGTTTTTATAAAATATGTATTTTTAAGTAATGTTATTTTATGCTCACTGAACTCATAATTAGTCCATCTGACATTTATCTCAAGATTAAAAAGATAGTAAAAGAAAGGCACTTCATATTTTTAAACCCTTTAATAATATTTTAACATTAAATCCCACTTTAATTTGATGGTTTTTGAATTAATTTATTCATGTCATAATGAAGTTAAAATTAAAATACTTTAGAAGACAATTATATTCTGTAAATTCAAGAAATACTTTCTAATACTATCTTTCAAATTCACTGTCACTTATCGAAAATAAATCTCACGACAATTAACAAGCAGACATGTGAAATAGGCGTAACTCAACATCAAACATAATAATCAAACTGAGCAAGCTTGTTTTTCGCATTAAATGTCAAGTAAAATTGCTAAGTGCAGTGATCAGTTGCGTGTTTGTGTATTGCCCCCGCCGCCGCTAGGCTTTCTCACGCCCACGTGCGACGAGATTTGAGCTCAGGCCTCCCTCTGCCAGGCTAGCTCATACTTTAATTTCATATTAACTAAAAGATTTTATGCGACTCACTATTGTAAATGGCTACGAATATTTCGAAACATCAGAATGAATTAATTAAAATAAACGCCAGTAAGCTGTTTATGAATTTTAAATTAGTTAAATTATGTTAATAGAAAATCGCAAGTTTGGAATTTAAGATAATTTTTTAAAATGTTTCTTCATTGTTTTTAATTTTTACTAAATATAGTTTCAATAGTAATAATTAGTAATTTACAATGTGCGATCTCTACCTTTCTTTTTTAAAGATCTTTTGTTATAGTCTAAAGCTCTTTAATCCCTTTAATATTGCATTCTTTCTTTATTTTATTGACATACCTTTGATTGTTTTACAATCTGGCAAAATCTAGATATATATTTTTGTGATAAGTTGCTAATTATTTCGTCAACAGAATTCTAATAAGCATGAAGATTGTCGCAAAACTTCAAATAGAATTAAATCAATTGTAACGCCTTGTTAACACATAAAATGTATTTTACCCTAACAGTAGTAAGTACCTGTAACTATTTCCGGTCGCCACACAAGTTGGGTTACTTTTACTACAAATCCGGCGAGATCGACTTAGGAACTATTGTTCCGGTATCTTTCAGAAGTAAAGCGGTTATTCTGTTGTAAACTAAATGCCCATTTTGGTAAGATATATTAAATCTATTATTTATTAACAATTTTGAATATATGTCTCTGATACAAACATTAATTTAGTATACAAAATCGAATAAAAAATAATAATACATCTATAGATTTGTCTACGATTAAAGCTTCAACCAAAATTAAGGAAAAAGAATTAACAAATACGTTGCAATTAATTCCTTACCTTCTGTTAACCTTTCATATTTTTTTTATTATTAACAAATAAAAAAGTGTAGTAAAGCCTCACAAATCATTGTTTACTCCACATTAGTTTCGCCACAGAAATACTCTCTTTTGTTGCAGAAAAAGAGGCGCTGGCAAAACTTAATCCTTTGCTGTTATGTGTGGGCGACATTGTACTCGAACACTGCAAATTGTTCACACGATAGTACCCATTCATAAATATGTTTTATTATCCCTTGATTCACTAAAAATTCTTTAAAAATACTTGGTGGACCGTATTGTATATTTTAATTTGCATGAATATTGAAATTCACACTATTCAGTTTATTAATAAGACTATGAGTCACCCTATAATTCATAATAAATATACGTTACAAGCGATCACATAACTCTACGACCAACACTGTAGCCAATAGAGCAAGTGAACTGTATCAGTGGAAACTCTTCAAATTGTATTACCAATCTCTTATAATCTAAGCACACACATCCGTTAAAAATCGCAACATTACCTACACACAGCTCATATTTTTAATACGTCCATCTCCTCAGGTTACTTCCCTGCTCAATGGAAATTAGCAAACATCATTCCACTTCCCAAAAAGATAAATCCGTCTTCTTATTCCGAGTTTCGTCCTATTTCTATTCTGCCCTTTCTTTCCAAAACACTCGAAAAGCTTGTTCATGAGCAGCTGTCCCGTTTTCTCTTTATGAACTCCCACATGAATCCTATGCAGTCTGGCTTCAGACCTGGTCATAGCACGACCACTGCTCTCACCAAGGTAACTGATGATGTACGAGAGAGCGTGGCTGAAAAAAAATTAACGGTATTGGCATTGCTGGATTTCAGCAACGCCTTTACAAATGTGGATCACGAAATTTTGTTAGCTACGCTACGCTCCATCAATTTATCCGCGTCTGTAGTCAATTGGTTTGGAAGCTACTTGGGTGAACGTCAACAACGTGTGTAACTTGATGACTCTTATTCCTCATGGTGCGCAATTAATGCTGGGGTTCCTCAGGGAGGAGTACTATCCCCTCTCCTTTTTGCCATTTTTATTAATTCCATCTCCTGTAATCTCCTTTCACATTTTCACCTCTACGCAGACGATCTACAAATATACACTGATGCGCCTCTTAGCTCTATTACTCAGGCAGTTGATACTATCAATAAAGACTTGCAAGAGGTTACCAGTTGGAGTCGCCAGCATGGACTATGCGTGAACCCAAATAAAACACAGGTAATAATAATTGGGGGTCCTAGACAGATCGCTAAAATTGATTGGACAACTGTGCCCCCCATTATTTTTGATAATGTACGTATTCCGTATAGTCCAGAAGTCAAAAATCTTGGCATTATTTTTGATAGGTGCATTTCTTGGGGTCCACAGGTTGATTCTATCTGTAATAAAATCTATAGAGCAGCTAGTGGACTGAGGCGTGAGGAATCTCACTTGTTCAGTCCTTACTCCTTCCCATCCTGGACTATGCTGACATTAGTTATCCTGATCTCAATGATGTATAAGTTATTATTATTATTATTATCCGTTCCCATTCGCAACCAACATCGAAATATTCATTCGCCCGTCCCTTACGTTCCTCTTTTCTTTATTTCCAAATTTTTAAATTTATTTATAAAAAAAGCTTATATATTACAATTTATTTAAATATTTATATTATAAGTATTATAAAATTATAAACTCAATAAAAAAAGAAGCTCATTACGAAATGACATCATTTTTCTAATCTTTCTATCCGTTTGTGGGTAGACAATAGGATGATGTACATAAACTCTACGCGATGCGGGTAAATGTCCGCGCGTGGGTGAACGATGCCAAAAGTCAAACCTACACGGTCATGGGCGACGTAGCCTCGAACTATGTGATCTAGCACTCTGCCATCATTATATTTTCATTCAGGAACAAGCGACAACTATTTATTTCATTTAGATTTACTGCTAATCGAAAATCGTCTCGCTTTAATGACTAATATTTTTTATGAATTTTGGTTTTCATGTATAGTTTTTATTATATTTAATTATTAACATAACAATTATTCTTAGCACTCTGTCTATGACGGCATAGTAACTATTTCTATATGTGCGTCCCAGTATAAAAATTTCTTCAAATTATGCTAATAATTTAATTAACTTCAAATACTCAAACAAAGTAATAGTAAGTCTGATAAAGTAATTTAAATTAATTAAATCGTGTTCGCTTTCTTATAACACCTCGTCTTGCCGCCTTACTCCAAAGTCTGCCTTAACAGTTAATGTATTGTAAATACCAACAATAACTTATAAGGTTTGTTTGAAAGTGTTTGTCATTCGAATTAGCCGAACAAAAGTGTTCTTACAATTGTGTAGGTTGCAATGTTAATTATTTATAAAAATAATCTCTGTTAATTGTAACACAACCGTTATGTTGTCGTGTTCTGTAATTCTACTTAATATCAGTATCTGAAATGTTTTTTTTTTTTGAACAAAAACACATACGATATAAATATAAGTGACAATTGTAATAAATATGAACAAATAGCGATACAATATATCTCAAGTTTGGTTTATATTTTTTATCGGAGAGGATGGACAGTGTAACAGCAGTGACATCACAATTATTACCTTCATTAAGTAGTGTTTGCAATATATGGATATGGTCATACAAATTTGTACATGTCTCTAAGAGATAACCAAAGAAAATGTAACTTATTTTATATTTTTATTCCAAAAACACTTTTATTTCTCTATTAACAATATTTTTATCGTTCCTATTAATAAGTAGAAACGTTGCAGGCAATATCTATATTATTCGAACTGATGCACATAATTTCAAAGTTTATGGTATATGCAAGCGCAGTTAGAAGCGGTGGCCGCCCCCTGGGGGCTTTGTCGGCGCCCCCGCTGTTTACGCCACCGACGTGAAAAATCCTCTACAGCATTCCTCCAAACAACCTAACACAAACACCTATTTACAACAAATTTATTTCACTGACCATAGCAATAAAATTTTAAGTTTAGGACTCGGGGCGGCGTTTAAGGCTTTCTTAACATACCGTTCGTAGTTACGTGTTTGTTTTGTCACTTATTCCTAAACTGTAAGATATGTAAAGTGGCATATGTCTCAATAAACCGGGACTCGTTATGCGCTCGCGCACGGCAAGTGGTCTCGGCTCGCGGTGGGTCACTTACACATGATTTATGTGCAACTCGACATTGCACGAGAATAAAGAATGACGCTGCTTCTCTTAATATTATGATTGTAAATTTATACGGCTAGATTTTTCCTCATTGTATTTAAATAAAGATTGTTTTCACAATTAAACAAACAAATCAGATAATTAGATAATATATTAAATTAACCAAAATTATACTTGATTACCAGAACCAAATCATAAACATATAAGTGAAGACATCAATATTTCTAAACAAATTTGTCTCAGGTCAATCGGGTGATCTATGTTAAAGACGATCACTTATTCTGAAGATTCGATTCAATAACAATTCCAATCGTCTCTTTCTCACACCGCTTTATCTCAGTAGGCGTGAAAGAGAAAGACAATTGAAAACTTGTTTAAATCGAGAATGGTAGTCAACTTTACGCTTCAAACAACTGGGTTACACACAAGATCGATTAAGAACTAATCGATAGTTTCGATGATCGAGATCGTATCAAAATGAAGACACAGTCACGTTGTCGCTCGTCAACAAAATAGTAAAAAAAGTGTTCTTTATTATTTCATGATCGATTTGGTATGCTATTTGGAAATCCCACCAAGACAACGGAATCTAGGAAAAAATATTGAGAGTCTTAACAGTCAATATTAAAACAAAATTATCAGATTTAGTTTATTTTAAAACGAAACACTATTTTTAAAACAAATAATTACCATATTTATAAGCAATCTTATGATATTTATTAAATGCTTAGATAGAAAGTTTCTGCGTACCGAACATCTCAATGCAAATGCACCTATTTATCATGATTTAATTTTTAACAAGGACCCTAAACCGATTATCGCTAACAAGGTGGTCCCACCGGATCTCTTCTTACTGCCCCTTTTGATATATTTTTATCCTTTTCGTGAAGATGTGTCCATACAGAGTAAACATAGACACGAGTGTGCCGATTATACAAAGAAAAATCTTCGAGATTGCCACCTTCAAAGTGATTTAAAGCTTCATCACAATATCCTAAAATAAATCACGTGCGAATAATGATAACTGGAATGTTTTTGATGTGCCGATGCCCAAATATAATAGATGTTTTTTTTTTATAACATTATTCTATCGATTTTGACAATATGTACAATATTAACTTTATTTAAAGAATTATTGCTTTATATTATTACATTTTTTAAATCAAAGGTAAAAGGAAACCACGATTTTAAAACTATTTCCAATACCAATTTATTCTGCCAAGGATTTAATACGGTTGACTAATCGCCCCTGTTTATAACAGCTTTCGCCTGAATGTCTGCGTCGCTATTCCCGTCTTGTCCAGAGTCATCGCTTCCTAGAAAGCAGCGGAAGTCGGGCGGAGTTGCAGCAGCCACCTCCTTATTAATGGCCTGTTTAGACGAGCTCCTTTGTTACTGGCGCACGTCCTGACATCTCACTATCAACTGCATACCTTTCATCTTGAATCGTTGTATTCTTTACATTGCTGTTTATTTTAAACATTTATATTATACTTGAATACAGAAAACGTAACCAACAGCATTTGAAGTAGTTGGATCGTTATTTTTTACATAGGCACATTGAGAATCCTTGTCACCTCTCAAGACAGTCATCTAGTATAAATTGACGTATCCTGTTGTCAGATTTCCTGGCGTTAATCCTGTGTATCTTGTGTTTAAATTAGTTGTTAACTCTTTGATGTTTTCTGTTGCTATTTTTAAAATTAAACTTTAATTATTCGGATATTTAATTCAAATCAAAATATTTATTTAAAAGAGAATAAATAAAATCTATAATAATGTAAATTATCTTCCAATGGTATATATAATTTAAACGGATTAATAATGCGAAATCATATGCGACGTTCGAATTATTTCCCCCTATGTATGAATCAGTGTCCGGCGAGACAGTTGGCATTCACAAGGTCATACCAGTGTCATTGCTCTTGCTGCTCTAGATACCCGTTTATTTTTACGAAGCCACTCTTCTAACAGGGCGCATATAACACATCACAATGTTACTCATAGTTGTAATGCATTAATCATTCAGATTTAGAGTTTTATTTATTTTATAATTATTTTTAATTCAATTCAATTTATTTCTTTTAGTTTTAATTAATTCAACAATATGTATTACTAAAATAAATAAAATATCATTTTGGAATGAAATAAATTCTAAACACGTTTTTTTATTATATTATTGAAAACAAAAGGGATTCCATATTTAGAGCTAGTTCCTTGTACCGTTTCTACGACGCGACGTGAAATACGGCAACTTGATTATATGTTGGCTGACTGCGGTCAAGCGACGGAGAAGCGGCTCTTCTGTAATGATTTGGATGCCCCAACAACGTTGGGGGTCAATAAGCCGTCCACAAAAATACCTAATTATTTTAATTTCATAATGTATTACGAAACCTGATTTGTTGAAGTTTATTCAATTGTTAATTGCCTTATAATGTAGTTATATATTAATTATTATTATATAGCAATTGTTTTTAATAATTATTTCATGTCATTAATTTCCTACAAGTACCTATTTATAAAAAAATAAATCCAAAAATCATTGGTTTGTAACCTAAACAAGCTATTATATTCTGTATGTGTATAAATAAATAAACACAAAATAGAACAAATAAGAATTTCCATTTATTTCGAATGCGTCACTCACAACGGACTAGAGCAGGTGATTGCTCAATTACCAGGACCTCCTTAGTCGACACATTAACAGCACAATATCGGCGAATACGAAAATTTACTCTACGCCGTAGACAATAAACATTGTTTTCCTATTTTTTATGTCTTAATCCTGGTCGGCAAGATACAAAAGCTGGCTTAGAGTCCGCGCCTTGTCATTAGCGTACAATCAAACATTATGATTAGGGATCGCCGACAGCTTAACTGGTGTTTTTTTTATTCATAATTTGTTATTTGGAATTATAGGGAACGTGCCGGCGAGAAAGACAAAGTAAACAGAACCATTGCTGCCTGAGGTACAATCTCAACATCACCTATTATCTTAACATTCGACCTATAAAATGTTTATATTATATTATAATTAACTATGGTTTCTAAGCAGTACTTAAAATATGAATTACTCATAATATTTAAGACTTTATGCAACTTACTATTGAGTATAATTTAAAGAGCAAAATGCTTACGACCGTTTTTAAATAAATAAAAGACAATATGAAAGGAAAACCTACTTATAATAAAATTCGAGCTTCCATGTCAATTGAATTTCTTAAGAAAATTATTTGTCGTGATTGAACTAAAGTAGGCCAAATGCGCGACTTTCCCACATAAAAAAATAATTAATCGCACATAGTATGTTCTTTACATTGCACCAATACAGTAAACGTGCTATTTAGTCACGCTACATTAATTTTATCTTTAATTAAGACAACCAACCGCCTCTGAATCAGGGAAACTGTCCAGCAATGGCAGTTTTAATCCTAAATTGCAATAACAAACTTTTAATGCGTTCCTCGTGTTTCTTATTCTATTTTAACTACATTATTAAATCAATACTAGTCTATTTGCGCTGCATAAGGCTGTTAAATTGTTTTTTAATGACAAATATAACCATGGACGTTTAATTTCACTAAAACTCTATACACATTAGATATATCTACATTTACCGTTAGTTGGATCTATGAAAACTATGTAATAATCTCAAATTTTCGAAAAGAAATAGCCCGCATTGTTTTAGCTCTTAAAATAATATAATTTGTTATAATTGAAAATGAAACGCGTATCAAAGCGGCTATTGTTTGCTCTCCGTAATGGAATTAACAGTACATTCTGTGTTAATTAGAATGAAGCGAGAGGTGTCGCGGTGCGTTGCTTCCTAAGATACGGTAGGTGGCGCATTAGTTCCGCTAACGCTATAACATAACATTTCTTCTGCAACTTTTAGACCAACTTTTCACTCGGGTTTCTTCTTATGGACGCGTGTAATTCATCACACATTTAAAATTAACTAAAGCAAGAATATAAATGCAGATAGACCCAACATTGGCTGCAAATCTTTCGGAATGTCGGAGTAAAATTGTAATAATAAAAGTATGTTGTAAGTCGCATAATGTCTTTTTAAAATTAGAATTACAATTATTTGATGATTTAAAATTTTTTTGCATTACAATTTTAATTTAACTATTATAAATATATTTTCTTACTGGAAACGCTTAAGTCAAACATCATGTAAATATGAAATTATATTAGTACCTATTTAACTTTTTCTTCAACATTTTTTGCGTAACCGTTCAACAATCAGGAATGTCGGTATGTTCAGACAGGCATGAAATCTTCTTTATGTTCTTATAATAACGGTAAGTAGGTTAGTATATCGCATATTGCGACCATGCATGAAAGGATTTCATCAAATCGTAGCAAAAACTATAATTGTGGGGCGAATTAAAAATAAACTTTAACTATTATTTAATAGTGACACATATTGTAGTTAAATATTTGATGATAGGTACAAAATAATTTATTAAAAATATTATTTCGTATGTATTTTATATCTTTTAATAGCATCAAAAAGGCTATAACATAAAACAGCTCAGCCTTCATTCTTTAATTCATTAAATATGAAACAATAACTATGAAAGTATATTTAATATGAGATAGATTCAATAAGTCATAAAACAAATATAAATATTTGGAGCAAAGCTAATATAAACTAATTCCTCGTGTCACGCAGCTGATACATTTTGACAGTTATCGCTGTCCAAATTGCAAATTTGTAAACATTATTGTTAATCACAAAAACTACGCATGCAACACAAAAGATCGTCCCGGATCTAGGCCCTCTACCTGGTGGCTTCCGAATCCACACAAAAAATGCCAAATTGATTCAATGGTTCGTTACAAAAAAGCATTTTACATTGTGTCCCCTGTATTTAGCTGTGCCGATAGAGAATCTCGACAAATAAGGTTATATTGCTTGGAAAAAATAAGGATTATTGGTTTGATGAGAATTGTTATTGCTGTGTTTGTTCGGAAGAATATACCCTCAAGAATTGCGTTTAGAAAAAAGTTGTTATTATTTGTTTGAACTGAATGTCTTATTAAGGTTATTGGTTCAGCTAGTTGCCTTGGATTGTTTGTTTATTAAGGGCGATGTGCGTAATACGATGGTCACCGCCACAGGATGCAGTTAATAGTATGATGAGACGCGGACGCTCTAAGTACATTGATGACGTATATTTCACGTTTGATCTAGATATTGTCTGAAAGCGAAAACCCATTAAGTGATTTTTTAAAAAATATTCATTAAGTATACCGTTTTATATTCTATTGAATAGTGTAATTCTAAGTTAATAAACTGATTAAAGCTAATATATATTACATAGGAATTAAGACAAAAATTACTCAAATATTCCGAATTCAATACTTTTTTAAAAACATTATTTGGACCGTTTATTTTGAAAGTGGTGTAAGTCCATTTTCTCTTGTTTCGAGAAAATTAAAGGTTTGCATATCTGTTAATTAAAAAATATAGGCAAATTATATGAAGTCTGGCAATGTTTCTGCTGTTTTATCGATATTTAATTTGATTATATCAATTTGTTTTAGGCGAATTAGACTATAATAATATATATTTATAGGCTGTAAATGGACTTACACCACTTTCAAAATTAACAATTAATAAAATAGTAATAAAATACAATGTATATTTGATTCGACTAGGAGTCAAACTTGGAATAGCTACGTAGACTGTCGAAGGTGGCCTGCAGTGATGTTGGATTTCACTTACGATCGTCGCTAAAAGCTATAGCTACTACATTTCGTATACGTTTTTGCAATAACAATAACCCTAGTTGCTGGTAATTACCAACCACCTACTGATATTTGGAATACATTAAGGAAATATTAGCTCAAAAGGCGGTTCAGTTTGTTTAATAAAAACATTCGATGATTTATTTATTCCTTGATTAAGATCTCTAGATAGCGTCGTAGTTTATTAGTCACTTGATCAAAGTTTGTGTAGGCGTTAGGTGCAGTGTAATGAGGAAACGGTTTATTTGTTAGGAAACGACATATTACATACAATTGGTTAAATATTTAAGACTTTTATTTACAAAGTTACATTTAAAAAATAAGCTAATTAATTTTGTTATTTATTCCAATGTATTTTTAAAGATTTCTAAAGTCTTTTTGAATTTATATTGAAGGTTACCCGTGATTTATCAATAATAAAATAATCAAACGGTAATTTTCATGTAATGATCGGAATAAACAAATTATAAATTACCTAGCAATTCTTTTCTACGTTAATTCCTTGTTGTCGTCATCTTATCATAACAAGTACCTTGAGAAAAAACTAGAATATTTCCCAGGTTTTGTCAAATGAGTTTATACAGATTTAAATAAAAGATATAGGCAGACAGATGAGAAAGAAAACCATGTGTCTTATAAGAGTCACGACATATTTCTCCTTGTTTACAGTTGTTCCTATTGTACTCAGAAGAAATATTCCCGCTTTGATACATTATCCAATTTCCACGAAACTATTACGGACGTGAATACAGCGGTTATGATAAACATGGCGCCAGAGTTCAATTGGATAATTGGGCAATCCCGGCTGGTATCAATTGAATGATTGAATTGTCGCTCGCTGCGATCCGTCGTCAGCCCTCACACATTGACAAATTTGTTACACGCGCCATGAACATTATCCAAACATTATAAATTGGCGTGATTTTTTGGATTACTTCAATAAATGTATGTAAGCCAACAAATATTTATATTTTTTTAATTAATGTTATAAGCTATTCGGAAGGACTTTTTTAAAATACAGGCAGTCCTCGTACTTACGGCATCTTAGGTTCTCGAAATAAGCAACGTAAACCGAAACGACGTAAGCCGAGACATATTTTTTCATATGTTTACATGTAAAATCCAAGGGTTAGGTTCAGAGATATAACTCAATCAATAACTCCTTGAGCCAATGGTTGCAACAATGAAGTCGTGTTTAGAGGAACAAAAGTTCGCGACAAATAAATTCTCCTATGCCGGAAATCGAAACAATTGACGTATGCTTAATAGTGTCAAAAAATTGTTTGACGTAACTCGAAACGACGTAAGTCGAGGACTGCCTGTACTTATAAAAACATAGTATAGTTGTTAATAATTATTTTAAAAACCTTACAATTAGCTATAATTATTTGTAGATAATTATAATAGATTGCTTTTGTAATACATTCTAAATAGCTTTCCCGCGATTTTCCATTTCTTGCTTAAGATCATGTTAAAAATGCTACGCTTGTTAGTTCGCCACGTGAACTCGGCTAATTAATCGCTGAAGAGTGCTTAATTAATGAATTAGTAAGGCTGAGACACTAAGATTTAATTGTTTTGAAAAAACAGTGCAGAGTTATGAAACTTTAGAGCGTATATTGTGAATTCTACAAACATTTGACGTAATTGTTGCTCTGTATAAAGCAACTGGAACGTAAGCACAGCCAGACCATTAGACACTCTCAAACTGCGAACAATCGATCCTTATTAAATTATAAATTACGGTTAGCTGTTAACTTAAACTAATAAGACAAACAACACCTACGACCACGATAGCTGCAAACCTTTCGAAATGTATTATACTATAACTAGTAGTAAGCTGCATAATTTATTAAATTAGTAAATTTGTTCACGAATTAGAAATCACCACAAGATCAAACATTTTCAATTAAAAATAATAAATAACCTTATCTATATAGCATATTTATTTTGCCTATTTTCGTCTAATCTATGAATGCGCTAATGCAGCATACAGGAAGCCGTCACGCTCGCTCACTACGCTTTCACGTCCTATTCAATTGTTAGGTGTTACTGTTATTAGTTTTAAAGCATCTACTTATATTATTTTTTGTAACTCCAAAAAAAACTATTAGATTACAACTAATAATTTTTCTTTTATAAATAAGAAAGGGCAACAATGGTTTTCACAATAAAGAGATGTGTCATAATTTAATTAATTTAAAATATTACTAAACAAGAAAGTTATATTCTAAATCAATATAAATTATTTAAAAAAAAGTGTTAACGAATAATGAACGAGTCAACCCTTATTTGCCGCTCATTGATGAGTATTTAAACATAATGTTTTCCCATGAAGTATTGTTTACTACCCTCGTATAGTATAACCGAAGCTGCGGAGGTTTCCCACAAAATAAAGCTCATATTTTTGGTGCGCGGCAAACTGTCAGTACAAACAGTTCGTGGTGAAATCTTTTAAGTAGGCAGTAGTCCCGTGTCAATATTTTTGTTAATAATTTGAAGTGTTCGGGTTCCCACGACCGGTAATGGATACGGCTCGGTTACCTAGAGCATCCCCGGCGACTGCTCGGACACGACACTCGAACTATATACAAATATGTTACCTACAATATGACGTGCTTTATATATAGGTGGCACTAAAACAGACATATATAACATTTGTTAGAAGGCACACGGTGAAAGAAAACAATTGAATCTAGAGCTATGTGATGAAATAGTGTGTGGGCGGATATTGCAAATTGTAAAAGAATATTTTAACAATGAAACCATTAAATAAACAATGTCCACTTTAAAATAATGATCTTGTTACGAAATCTACGAAATTAGAAATCTGTTGTGTCTTTCCAAGATAATAATAAATCAGCAATTACGAGTCTCAACTAATTTCGAATACACCGTCATATGCGATTACGTTATTTAATAAATACAACATATTTAAATAATATAATATTTAGATAATATTTTACACGTTTAAAATATTATCTAAATGGAAATAGAATAATGAATAACAAATAATAAAACGCTATTGTTATCAACTCACGTCCGTTTACCAAAAACGTAACAAACGGTTTATAAATATTTACAAAACAAATTTACGACTGACAAGAAGAATTTCGATAAATGCTATATCATTATTTATTATAATCGAGCTACTGAAATTCAGGGCAAATTTATAAAACAACTATGTTTTATCATATCTTGTAATTAGGAATAATGTAGGCCAAAGTAACGTAATTTAAAGGTTAAATGTATCAAACAAACATGGATTAACAAAACGCAACGGTGTTAAGTTGAACTTCTGACGCAACTCCGCGAAATAGTGGAACACAGCGAAGGCGCCAACTAAAGGTGTGAATGACAAACAAGTAGATATGGTAACATCCATTCCCACGACCGTCACTGACCGCTCCAGACAATGCTATTTAATTTACAGAAGTAACTATATAGGATATTGACCCTACACACATTAAACTAAATATGGTTTTAGCACTTTTAGTAAATATGCAAAGTCGCACGCAGACGAAATGTTACAACGGTAATCTTCAATACATTGTTTTTTCTGCAGCAAAAAATGAAATAGGCTACCAGATGTAATAAATACTGTCACAATTTAAACTAAAAAAAAACATTTACAAATCATATAAATTATGTAATCCGTATACAGTATTATTAACACCTACAATTAGACAAAATAATCTAACAAAAAATTTATTATTATTATTATTAATGGAGATTACATTTTATTTTTGAAATTATTAAAAAATAATTTACCATTCTAGTTAAATAAAAAAATCAGTTTCTAAACACGGATAAAATCAATCTGTTCTCTTTGAAAAAAAAAACTTGTAGACGTAAATTAACACTTCGCTAAACAAACACAAAATAACGTAACAAAGAATAAAAGATATGAATTACAGTTCCCATACACGAATATTGATATAATTAATAATAATGATTTCCGTATATGGCAGTCATGAATATGTATGTAGGAGTGATCGCCGAATAGGTGTTCCAACCACCTTGTGTAATAAAAACTTATGAATGGTTGGACTCGACGCATCCAAACAATGACAATTGTCATCACTCGCCTTCATGGCTACAGATCCATATACAATTATACACAAGGCACTTGTTTTTTCAATATTTTATGGTTGTCGTGATATTGGCAACTTATAGACGTCGCACGAATTATGTCTAGAATAAAAAGGGTTTTAAGTAAAATTCGAGTTTCTTTTATGTTTAGATAAAAGAAGGTAAAAACTAATGCCAATTATTTAGAAAAACGACTGCTTTTTTCTATTCCTCCAACAAATACAAATTGTTAAACACCGTTAGTCTTTACTGTCAAAATATTAATTAATTAATTACCCTTATCAAAATATGTGTCGTTTTGTTAAACTAGAGTGCAGTCGGCTCGAGGCAAATGTACGCGGTCCAGACAGATAAGGGGGGCTACTCAAGCATATCCGAAGTTTCATGTAGCTTACTTTAGTAGCCTCTAGCTTACGTGAAGTTTGACATATAAGCCCGTAAAAAATCCTGAGTAGCCTATCCATCGAGACGTCGCTGTCAAATCCGTAATTTTGTGAATAATTACGTATACGTAAGTGTTCCTGAGTAGGAAACGCCCTTATTTTCGTCCGAAGTTTGTGCGCCTGAGTAGCCCCCAAGGTACGCTTTTCTTGTTTTACCCAGCTACTTCCAACCTTATACCAACACGCAACCAGGTCACTTCACAGGTGTTCCGAAAATGGTGGAGTAACAATCATCCTCAATCTGCATATCCCTCTCAAATTTAATTATTTAATGTTTGTGTATTTGCTAGTTTGTCTAAAACACTGCTTATTCTAAATGCATGCAACATGGACACATCGTTTATATTCCACATTGTGACTATTTCACTCACTCACGATTAATGCTGTCATTGAACTGTGTGCTTTTAATAGAACTTATTATATTAAATCATAAACAACTAATGAATAACCGTATTTTGAGAGTCATTTGGAAATATTCGATTTCCGCATTACGCATGCATGGATAGCGGTGCTGAGTCAGAGTGGAAATGCATTTAGCGGATGTGCAGGCGCAGAGAACGGACATAGTGTGACGTAGTCATTTATAATGACAAAGATGTTAATTCTAGATAAGACTTATTATATCTGTCTGTATAAATTCATTGATTTCTTTTTAATATCATAATAAAATATTAATGATTAAAATTCATATAACCCATTTAAGTAAACCAATAAAATGATATATAAACGACAAATTTACAATACTTTATGCGGTTAACTATAGAGCGATCAATGTCATTGAATTATAATTATAAAAATTTAATTTAATTATATACCAAACATCACTACAAAAAACAACAAATTTTTCAAATTTAGAACTATTTAGAACACTTAATTACCAAAATAGGCCGAATTCCTTTTGCACGCCACTGGTATATTAAACACCTACTTAAGCAATTATAACAGTGGAATGTTAGTCTTTGGTAGGAGGATATGAGTGTTGGATCGCAACCGGTCGGCAACGATACGTGACGGAACTACCGGTGACGCGGATACCAGAATCCATTCATAAAAACCTGACCACCATACCAGTTCATTCATTATTATACGCACACTTTTAAATTACTATACCCGATGTCACAATACATCTTTTTCGTTACTCAAATTAAACAAAGTAAACTCCAATCCGTCTCTCGACTATTGTTTACAAAGAATACAAAACGTGAGAATTTTGGGCATCTTTATCCCTGAGGTGCTTTTGCTACGTGAGCTGCACAAAGCATGGCACACGCCGGACGAATTTGGTGTTTATGGAGGCGGTCTAATATAAAGGTGCCATAAACAGTGCTATATTGGCGGTCATAGAGAGCACCTTAAGCTGACTACCCCGCATTCAATCACGTAATGATTTTAGGGTGAGGAAATGCAATTACTCTTTTGTATTTGTCGTGGGAAAGAATTTTTACTTTTATTATTCACTTCCTTTAAATAGGAACGTTAGTTATTGAAATTGCATGTCCGGTACAGGTTACTTCTAATAACCATTAACTATTTTGTTAAGGAATTAAATTACTATTAGTTGTGTGTACCTTTGTAAATATACACTTAGAGAAACTTATTTCGTATGCAATCGATGTTATGATCGATAGTATGGTTATGATAAGGGCTCTATTACATGATGATCGATGATCACGCGGGTGGCGACATCCGGGCCTCACACACTGGGGCTTCCGCTCGTGCATTGTCTACAATGTCCTCTGATTTACACTGATTAACCCACTCTTTTATCTTGAATGTCCTTTGCCAGCTCTTATGAATGCTAACTCGATTATATCGATATAAAGTGTTCCGTTCATTATTTGTTTTATTACGCATACACTAATAAATTGTCGACTTTGTGGCATAAAGAGAGAAGTGTACCCTGTCAACAAAGCCGTATCATTTCACGATGCGATTTCATAAGTCGATATTACGTTAATGTACATTTTAAATTCATAAAAAATACTACAATTAAAAATAAAAATCGTGGAAAACTAAATCCTTAATAAACAGTACAATTTAATTTCTTACATCTAGCAAACTCAAAGAAAAGTATATATTGATACAGAAAATAACATTATAGCATACACAAGTAAATCAGATTCTAATAAAATATTGGTGCTCGCATTGTATGTAATTCCTTTAAGGGTCGAGCTTAATGGAAAAAAGATTGATTTTTAAATAAACAATTTACAACTACATAAATTAGCTCGTAGTTTATAATGTAATGACACTTACAAATGTTAGGGTGAACATAAATGTTAATTGGTATACTAAATACTCTTTAATGAGTGTAAAAACGCTGTAATTGCCTGAGTTTAATTGTTTGTTTGTTTTTAAAATTGTTTACAAGATTATTCAAATATGCAATCTATATGATTTCAAATATTTATGAGTATTCGTTTTAAACTACAAATCACATTATCACTTTTCTATTATAATTTATTTATTTTTGCTAGACATTGAAATGGTTAAGTTAAACAGCATAAGGTACAAGGTGGGGCATGGGAACCTCTCACATGTCAAAATGCTGATAAAAGAAAACTATGTGAGATATCAAAAATATATATTTATCAGAAAGGTTATGTACATTCGCATTTAGTGTAGATCCTAATGCCCTAAACTTGCACACTCAAGACAAAGTTGTTTTCCGGTCAGGAACACTAGAAGACGACGACACTGCGACACTTTGAAATGTGGGAGGTTCCCGTGCCCCACTCTCTATTTCAGCGGTTCTCAAACTTTTTTGGCGAAGAAACAAGCCTTAATATAATTATAAAAAACTGATTTATATGTATTTATGAATAATCATATTGCAATGTAATATTACGTAATATTTAGTTGAAATATTTAGATCTAACCTTATAATCTCCCTTTAGTAGGTATTTTTTGCAGTATTTTAGCCCTAGGGTTCCGCGGAACACACTTTGAGAATGACTGCTCTATTTTAATTTATTTGACATGTTCGTGCAAAACCAAAAAAGAATTTTATAAATATATATTTTCACAATATAATATTATTTAAATTACTTTTTAAATACTTTAGTTTTGCAGTTATTGTCTCATTAAATAATTATTATAGTAATGAATACCATACTTTCAGCCCCAAACGTTCATCTGAATCACCCTGTATTGTTTCCTAGCTCCACTGTTGTTATTTCACTAATGAAGTATAAAATTAACATTTGCTTGAGTTTTTTTATTATTATTTACATTTTCTTGTTTTTTTGGTTGAACAAAAAATTAGGCAATATTTAGGGGCGGCACCGGAACGCGAGTGGCAGGTGCGTCTGCGCACGTGCGCGACAGCTTTCCACATAATCTCACCTCGATAACGAATTCCTAACATTATATTAATTTCATTTGATCGACGTTTTAGTGAAATAGCTTAGAAAAAAGTTTAATATCCACTTTACATCTATTAAGCACACATAAAAATGACTTCAAAGGTTATGCATTTTTAATTTTATAATAAGTCCATAGGGATCTACAAATATTAGGACCCACACCTGTTTTTTATTTTTTATGAGATGTTTGTCTAGAGTCACAAATTCAATGAATAATTGAGTATGTAGACAAAACATTTAAAAAAGTCATTACTAAAAATCATAAATTACAAATAGCGAGATACATAAGAAGCGAGACATTTGCAAGCAGTGGTAGTGATTGTCGATGTTATCTCAAGTTGCTACAACCCTGAGAAGCCATTGCCGAGACTGCTGACAGACTGGAATGCAGATACAAGCGAGGTAAGTACGCATATAGGAACATTAGCAATCCTTACATAAATGATCGAATCAAAAAATTCAGTTGTTTCTTACCGACTTTTATGAAGATGAATCTACTATTAACAGGTTAAAAAGGTTAATGAAACCAATCAGCGAGTACAATGCAAATGATGAAAATATGTATGATGTTAGATGGATTTGCTTTATAAATATATTTAAACACTACATTGTGAATAGATTCGTTATAAGTGTACCTATTGTTTAATACGACGATATACAAAGCAAATTATTTAATTCTTTATATTTAAGTTAAATAAGAAATGTCAAAGAATATTTGGTTTTTAAATCCTAGCTCCATGCTTGTTAAACAACTCGGAGTGTTTGCACCTGCTTCAGTAGGGTTGACTACGTCAGTTAAACAGCAAGATTGCAATTAAAGTTATACGATAGAAAAGTCCATATTTTTTCCTCCACTCAACATGCAAATTATATAAACACACTATGAATATTAAAATGCTTACATTTTGTTCTTTAACTTAATTACGTATTTACTTGGCACACGCTTGGTTTTTAGCAATTAATATAAACAACAATAATTAATTCAATTATGTGTGAGTTTTGCTCCTAATTAGTTTTTTTTTTTGAATAAAACAAAAAACAGTCACGATCGATAACGATCAACTTCAGACCAAATAATTTACATTTATTTTAAACTAAGTTGTTAGTAAGGGACAGCAACATTTGTTTTTACAAATTAAAACATTTTAGGAATAAATATTTTTTGTATTACCTAAACAATTTCATATGAAAGACAAGAAAAAGCCACTGGTTTGCCATTGCATTCAAATTGATTAATTTAATATATTATCCAAATGTATAATTAATTGTATATAAAAACAATTGATCTTATCAATTTATTATATTACTTTTATTTGTAATAGTTTTTTTAATGTCTATATTAAGCTAATGTATGACAAACATTGAAAGACCAATATACATATACCAAGGAGATTTTTCGGATATACAAACAACTTACTAAATACTATATAATGCAAGATCATAGCCATAACAAACTAGAAGTAAAATAACGTAACAATCTATTGAATTATTGAAACTAAAAGGAATGTAATGTAAACAATAAGCAGTATACATGCATGTTTATTAGTCTCCAGTAGCATTCATGTTCAGACGACAAATTGACAATGGCCTCGCACTCCGGTTTGACCAGAACGACGCAGTCATCTTACGAGTAGGTGCAATGAGATGTTTACTCCAAATAAAAACTTATTCTAATATTTAATGTATTTAAATATTAGAATATACCTTTGTTAAAAACTTTGTAAGATTATTCAAGAATCATATTACTAACGTTACTTAATTTCAGAGGATTTTAAACCGAATTCCAACTGATCCAATGAATGTAATCTACAATGATCAACAATTCCCTTTATAATGTACATCAATGTCAAGCCGTCTCCACCCCGAATTCAAGATATGTCGATGGTACAATACTTACAATTGACCGGAAACGGAAGGCTCGCGCGATTCGCGACCTCTCGGCGAAATTCGGCGGCAGCTGCGCGAGTACACCAGCTGCCCAAGTAATAGGTCACTTCCTTTATACGCCATGAACACTCTTTACACACAATTCAAACGGAAAATACACAATTCACGATCTTAACATTCTTCTCAGCAAAAACAAACCCTCCCAAAGATCTTAATTACATGTTCCCTCGTCATGCATTTGGTTGACATTTTTTCATACGTTCCATTCCTGTCAGTTAAAAATGAATACAGAGTTGGCATAACACTGTGTAAAAAACATAAAATATGAAGTTATTTTCGGTTGTCGGAGGGATAGTATGAAATGCTTCTGAAGTTATATCACCTGGATTATTATAAAAAACATCCTCGCCATGTTACGGTTTTTATTTTTTAAGACCTTCTTCAGTAAAAGTTTTTGTGTACTGTTATTACTTTTAACTACTAAAATATTCACAAAAATTATATCAATTATTTTTAAGTTATTTAATTCTAATATCTATAACTAATGACCTATCTATATATTTCAAAAAATGTCTCATTCTGCATACGGTACTATAAATTAAACAAGAGAAACAAAAAAGAAGTCAAACACAACGACCTATTAATTTTCATTTGATTGTTTTCAGCTAGCGCGGAAGTCATTCATACAGATGTTTCATTTTTTGTATAGAGAATCACAGAAATAGCCCATGGCGGTATAATCCACGTGGTTCTGCTCTTTTTGATGTTATTGCTGTTGACAAATGGCTACTGAACTAGCACGAGCTGTTTCTATTAATTTAATGGCATTTGAACCGTGAAAATATAAAATTTGATATAATTTATGGATCCTGTTATTTTCTTAAATTGTTTCACATTTGTGTTTCTAAATGTATGTATATTTTATAATTTAGTATAAGGATTTAATAAAACATAGTAATACTAAATTTTTATTAATAACAAAGGACTGATAGGACGGACTTATGATGGTAGGTATAACACGGTAATAATACCACCACTTTCACACAGCTTGGCAATGTAATTTGATATACTGAGTAATTCTTTCCATAATGATACCTCATTCGATTTACATTTATAATTTATTAATTAACAAAATTGATAAATATTTGGGGACAATGTGTTGTCAAACATACAAGGCCATTTATGTGAATAACACTTTGAAAGCATCTATTAAACGTGTACTTACAAATTCTTTGATATCCCATTATAACAGCTCTTAAGATGGCAAAGAGGTTTTTTTAATGTTCCTAATGCAAGGCATATGTAACTCGATTACTTGGCAGGGGCCGCGAAGCGTGGGGTGAACCACATCTGGCGCCCCTGAGGAAGCCCTACGATCAAAGCCACAAAAACGCACGCGCCGAAATACTCCTTCCGCAAACCTGCTTCCGGCGCCTATGAATACTTAGACAAAGCACGATTTTTTTCAATTCATTTGAGTTCTTTTTTATATTTAAATGATGTTGTATGTTAGTACCAAAACAGCTGCGATTATTTTAAGCTAATAATATAATTTTGCCCTAATAATATAATGACTAAAGGAATTGATCCATTTTGACGGCAAAGTTTGTTGTTATGCATGAACCAAGACAAGTTTTACGACATTTTATGCAATAGCTAAATTATAAAATATTTCACGTGACTATATTTTCTTCAATCATACAATTTGAAAATTACAAAAAACATTGTAGGTACATACAAATGCAAACATTCTGTTCTTTGATCTTACATTTCCTAATTTCATAACAGTAATGATCCATAAATAAATCTTTTTTCAACCGAATTGGGAAGTAGGCTGCGAAAGTAGCGAAACATCTGGCCTTCCTAATGTCTCTGTATAGTTACAGATGATGTAAAATGAAGTAGATATCTTTCTATAATTTATTAATCTATTTTAATAGTAATTTAAAGATATGGAACAGTTTCTTATAAAAACGTTTTTATTAACAATAATTACAACTAACTGTAATAGTGATGCGTGAAATAAAGCACTTTCACTAAAGTATCCTCAAGTGAATTGCATTGAAGGGAGATTCTTTAGTAATGTTGTAGTAAGTAATGTTCGGAGTGATTTCAATAAACGTAAGCTAATAAATAATGTTATCTAGTAGATAGTCTATATTTTAGTCTGCTATAAATTCGTACAAATGAGTATCGGTCAAAGAACGCACTGAAAATGGCACGCGGAGGTCAACGACTTCTTTCAGGGGTTGAAAAAATATATTCTGAATGAGGCAGTATTTTTGTACGTACCATTGAGTTCCGTATTTTTATTACAATGGACTGCTTTTGTACTGAATAAAATAATAAAATATAATTTATTATTTACAGAAATTTATTATTTACTTGGACCCACTATCTTAAAAATTAATTTTAAAAAAATACACACAAACCACTATATGACACATTTTTTGTTTACACAGTTACAAAACCTGCTATTAATCGTTACGCGTCTGACGTCTATATGAAATATCTATTCAATTAAAATACGAGCAGAAAAGCAAATAAAGACAGTCAGATATGAAGTACCTACAGGAGTATTACTACCAAATTCTAGATGGCATTCGTTTGTAAGTGCTCGGGTATACCAAGAGGACTCCGCCAATAGACCAAAACCTAACAACCTAAACAGTGTTTGTCTCAAGCTGATGCATATTTGCAAATATCTGTGGTATTAAATTACCCGACAACTATTTTTTTTTAATTTTAAAATTATAGGTATGCCTAATCTAGTCTGTATTGCGGTTTCTTAGTAAGAAATATACTCCAATTTCATTCTAATAAAATTCTTTAATAAGCTTACAAACGATCATGTTTCAAGAATCGGTGTAATCTTATTTGTCACAGAAGCTAAGCTAAGTAAGTAAGCGTTACGCGTAACATTAATCTATAAAGGACGCATTCTACCTTTTGTATTTATGTTGTAATCCTATTGTCCCCAAAACAACACTATTCAATGAAGACAACTTTAACAAAATGGATTTGTCATTTGATCGCTTTTTGCACTTTCAACAATCTTAATTTCCTATATTAAATTTTTATCTGAAATTAAGTATACACAGATATTTGAAACATTTATCTTTTTTTACATATTCATTGATATATTCATCAATATCACTCTCTAAAAGCCATGTATTAATCTAACGCCTGGATATATTATTAAAGGTTTAAAATAATAATCGGAACAATAATTAATTCATAAGTAAAGTAAATCAAACAATTCTACAAAGAAGTTATTTCTCTAACAAAATTAGCAATGTGATAACGCATCTTTACAAGATAAAATTGTAATTTTTGTTTGCTCCACTTCGATAACATCTGGTTGGCAAGGTGTATAACATGTAGCTATTGAATTTTTGCTACACGTGTGCAAGGACTGTGATTGTGTGTTCAACCTCTATCCTCCCCGAAGCATTAGCCGGGTGTTAATGTAACAAATTTTTTCCAAGACATGTGCTACTGCCAATTTGGACGGCGAAAGGTGTACACTCAATATTAGCTGTGAGACTAAATCATTTAGTATAAGTATTATTAAAACTATAGCACAATAGAAAAATCCCCACACTTCATCCATCAATTTAATGAATCTTAAATACATAGTTGATAGGCAAAACATAACAAATGTCGCAATTTTTCATTATATTTTACGGTCAAATTTTAACATAAACGATAACGGCCATAAATAGTTGGAGGAAATGCGAAGAAGGGGAAACTTAATTTATAGCATACCTGTTCGAGGGGTTGATAAAATGCAACATTTGTATAGAGATTGAAACTATGGGCTCATTAAACGAACAAGAACTTGGTAACGAAAATAAAATTCTACGAAGATACTGAATGTGTTACATTTATTAAAAATTAGAATAGTAAAGATAATGTCTATTTATTCTCTTTAAAACAAAAGAATCGACCTGAAATAATAATTCTTAATTTATAAATATAGTTTACAAATATGCTTTATTTACGCTTGAAAGTGAAATCGGGCTAATAATCACCATCGATATGTCTAACACTAATGTCAGCATTGCGTATATTATATATACAGTCACATTAGTATATTACGTTGAGATTCGAACAAGGGTTTCTCGGCCGTGAGCCCGAACCTTCAACCGCTTGGCTACAGTTGTTCTTATATCTACCAAAAAATTTATAAAAATGGTGAAAAGAATGCTCGTTGACGTAAACACAACGTCATCGCTAACCCCGACTATAACAATATAAAATAGCTAATTTTAAACGACAATCGTACAATGGTAACAATCGTCGGTATACGTAATTGTTACCATTTTACTGTAATTGTGTTTAATTGCTCGTGTCGCATAGAATTTTGGACATACTCAAAAGAAAAGATTGCCTTTCTTTAAGTAAATCGTAGACCGTGGATTCGGAGTTGGGACACACGCTACGTTTTTATGTTTTTATTTCCCACACGAAAGCATTTTAATTTCATAATTAATTCCAGCTCACTTATTATTTTGAAAACTATGTACTTTTTATCATATTTTGATTATCTTTTAATTGGTTGTTTTAATGCAAATTTTCTATTAAAACATGGCTATTTTTTATATTTATATGTATTACCTTATATACATATGTATTTACCGCATGTGACCGCACTCCATCTCTTGTTAAACTAGAGGTCCCTAAACGTACACAAAATTCATTAATTGACTACTTCTAATCAATTAGGCTAGATCACTATACGTGTTACAATGCCTCAAATCGACAAACAGAACTAACTAAGTATATGAAAAATTATCAAATAAATACATGCTAAAAATCGATTTTTCTCCAAACATAATAAATCAAATCAACAAAAGGAACATTGCAAAAGGGAAACCTACTGAATATCACATTATCTATGCCTGGTTTCTTTACATTCGGATAACAGCTACCGTCTAGACGGCAATTGGGCCCAATATTACCCTAAATGTTTTATTCATGAATTCTGATAAAATGATAAAAATATTCAGACCGCAAACTAGGAGGTTTATTAACACAATATATGTATATATATGGCCTTCAGACTTGATGTCGCCTAACTTAATAGGTAAATTAATACACAAAAAAAATTAATTCTATTCAATGTTTAATAAATGTACTATAAAAATTAAAATGAAATATTATTTACATAAATAAATAATATACATCCTTTTCTATTATAACAGAAGAACAAATAATACTTATGTTTACAAGTTAACCAAAAATCTAACGAAAATAAACATAAAAATTGGTTAACTTTGTAAGATATAATATTGGAAAAGTCGCGACGTTGCGTCTCCTCCACCCTATCGAAATTTATCGCAATCCGATACATCCAGCGATAATCTCTAAACGCCTTCAAATACTTCGTAATCGATAAAACACTATACACTGCTGGTTATATAACATAATAGCAATCCTAAAGTGATCTCGAAGAAACAATGTAAACAACTTATAGGATGTTTTCGTTGGAAATTAGAGTAGCTGGTAACCATATCGATGTCCCCTCATTGAGCCGTCTAGAGCAGACATAATAAGTCGTGCATTTTACTAATATAAGGGAGTCCGTTAAGGGAATTGATGGTCCAAGCAAAGTTATATATTGGAGTCTTTTAATTAATGATATTAAGACGTATGAACAAGAAACTGTAATTTGCTGAGGTGATTAATAATTATTCTTTCTATGATATATTGATCAATCTTCTTCAAAAAGGAGAGAACTTTCTCTATAAATTCTTTACTGTTATAGTCGTCGTTGGTATCCAAGAAACCCTTTAACCATTTTTTATCTCATTAAACTCAATATAAAAAGGCTACATTTTATGCATTGACAGGCAAAAGTATAGCCTCTGTTGTACTTAAAACATAATAAAATTAAAAACTCGTCACGTAAGCATGTGCACTTTAATATAAATCTAGCATGTTTCCAACCAACTTTTTTTAATGTAGATGTAACGTTTGTAGGCCAACAAACGCGACGTAATTATTCGACGGCCATTCGCCCGCCCTATACTCGAATTTGTTACGATGCGAAAGAAAATTTCTTTGCCATAGTAACCAACATAGTTACAACTAACTTTTGTAATGTTTTTATGATATATAATATGTATAATAATAATTGTGTTGTGACTTAGTGAATATTTCGTCGCTGGACCATTTAATGCAAGAATGTCAAAATCTGTAATAATTCACTTTAGTCTGTCTGTCATTATACCATTTGCCATTTACGTAGCAAATTTCAATTTAAATTAGAATAAATTTAACATTAAGGTGGTAATGAATCAATTTGCTTGACTGTACATAACTTATATCGTAGGTTAGTTACACGTAAACTTCGGGTCACCGTTGGGTGCCGCCCTTAACTGCGAAAATATTCAACGTCATTAGGTTACATTTATGACTTCATACTTCAAACATGTATATTTCACATTTCTCGTTTATTAGTTAAACCTAAGTATAATATACATTAGACACGCCTTATTTTTCACATGTTATTGACACAGTAATATTTTAATTTAAGAGACACGCCTCATAAAGCATTGGTGATTTATTTAGGAAAATATTATAATAATAACTTGAATTTTTTTTTCGCAAATATCAAAGCTTTATTGTCAGTAATGTTCTTTGATGAATTGTTCGATGCATCAGATTAAAATAAACACAACAGTAGGTCTGGTTTTATAAATTCTTACTATTTTTATTTTTATTTAAAAAACTATATTATTGTCTCAAATAGCTAACGATAAAAAGCTTCTATGCATTGTAATGTGACTAATAGCGCGTATTTTCGAAAAGCTATTTTAGCAAAATCTAGGTCCCATGTTCATGTTTACATGTTCACCTCCAGAACGGGAGGCATACTCGTAAATCTAATGGATAAGCTCCAAGGTTCCGTCGTAGGAAGTGCGCGTGATTAAAACATGCGGGCTACGTGATAAATGTCTTATTTAAACGATTTGTTACACAAAGGGCTGATTTAGTAGAAACACCTACAAAAGCATTACACAATTAATCTATGTTTAATATTAAGTTTTTAAACTATGACTTGTGTGTGTTTGCAATATTGGGCATAGTCACATAAATAATATAAATATTGAATCGCCAAATGCGTCTACAGCGCGTGCTTAGTACTCCAATCGGTTTGGTTATGTTCCCAAACAAAAAAAAATATTTATACACAATATTTATTTATAAAAAACATTGTTAATTTATACATATTATATTATTAAAGAAACGAAAAAAAAATAGGTATTATTGTTCCTTAGATGTTGTTCTAGCGACATAGCTCAGAATATCCTGGCTTTGAATCGGTATTTATTTATTAAATAGCAAATTTATATTCTATTAATAAAGTTTAAGTTGAGTGACACTGGCTGAATCGATTGCTACCAAATTAATGAAGCTCAGTCACAACAAACGTGCCGAACATTTCTATGCGAGTGAAAAACCACGAGTTTATTTATGAAGCGTGACATTTAATTGTTTGCCTGTAAAACTTTCTTCATTATGCATTTTAGTGAGCCGCACAGAAACCCGGGAAAACGTGAGAATCTCGCTTATCGGCGAAAGTAACATTCACAATAGCTGCTTGTCGACTTGTCACTAAATCATAATTTCTATAATATCTGCTCACTGGCACGCGCAACTTACATTGATATATTTTTATTTATCTTATTTTGTATTAAGTTAGATAATAAATGCAAGAAGCGAAATCACGTCCGTCATAAGACTTAATATACTTCTATTGAATATTTTTTTCTATTTATACTATTCTTAGATGTTTCGCATTAGTTAGATATTATAACTGAAGATAAATTTATAAAAAAAATCAAAACAATAGACTAACGGTATTAAAAATAACAAACGAACAAGAAAAGTATAATATCCCATCATAACTGCAATATAAAATGAATAATTTAAAAGAATCCTTCGAATTCTCTTTAAGAAAAACTAGCAATTTAATGAGTTCGCAGTCCTGAATGTCAATCGACGTTGGACTCCACCTGCCAGTTGTACTCGTTACAGCGCGTGCTATATAAAAACATTCCCGTCTCCAATGCAATTCATTACTTTGTAGAATTACCAATAACACACATGTGCATTACACAAGGACTATGAATTGACATCTTCATCAGCTAGACTTGTAGACTTTCATTACAAAATCTATGTAAGCTTTATTGATTGATTGTATTTTCTGCATACTTGAGTAAGCCGCTTATAATACAGTAATAATAAATACATGTAACATATATTTTATTTAAATATCTCCAATCACAAACTTAAAACAAATACTGACCTTTAGGGACTAGATTATGACAGAAGCCATTATTATTTGAGTGGTCTTTGTAATTTAGCTACACAAACGTCAAGTAAAGGGAAAGATAACAATATGAAATAAAAAATATAAGTTTTACATACGCGTAAAGTAGATTAATTGTATCTCGTCACGCTTTCTTCTTTATAGTTTTATGAGTCTGACTTTAATTTGTAATAAAACACTATTAAATGTTATATTTATATAGTAATAACTCTTTCACGCTCTGATTGACGAGAGATTATAATTAATATTTTTGATAGAAACTACATTCAAACTCATGTAAATATAAGACAGTTCTCTAATCATCATTAAAGTAAAATAAGAACCTATTCAAAATAACCGAGCGTTAAGAGTTTTTCTCGAACAAATATAACAGTATGTGAAAGTAAATACTGGGAATAATAATAGTTTAATTTTAATATATTTTAATGAGAGATTCCGTGAGAGAATAGTTTGTGTAGATAGTGCGTTCACACGCGGCGATAGTGTGGCGCAACAATTACCTTTCGTTGCGTAGGAGGCATGGGAATACTTCGTACAGGGACACTAAAGCGCTTTTGATATTTCGACTTTGTTGTGGTGCCGCCTACGTTGTTACTCGTATATTAGGGCTTATCAACATCTTGTTCGGCAAACATTTCGTAAAAGCAATCCATCAACACTCATACCGGTTTCCCTGTCTTGCATAAAATTGCTCTATAGATATGTCTATTAATCTTTCTTTTCCTTTATACATTGTTATAATGAATAGAATGATATCGGTTTAGGTTGGAACCACTTTTAAATATAACACGCACGAGTAGAGCATACGTGTTTCTAGGTCAACTTGGACGTGATACACAGAATATTATCCCTAAATTTATTTAAATAAACGCGATACTAGGCCGCAATAAGTGTTAAAAATTACTTAAACTTTTTAATTTAATAAAAAATAAATAGTGTAACAAGATTGTGTTCGATGACACGAGCGATGAAGATTTCAGAGTAAAACACTCGGTTGCAAAGAAGATGTATAATATGTTAAAATGCACACAAGACGATTGAACAGATGGCAAGCTCGGCACGGCACGATCGCTTGACAGCCTCCATCCGGGAAGCAGTGTTGCCCACATTCCTCATACAATATTTATTAAAAATAGGCAAAGGCTACACACTCCCCCTAGAATCTATGATGAAAGCAGGTCATCAGAGATTATCAGAAATCACCTTTCGTAGCCGTCCGCGTTTACGAAACGGCTGTTGTGGCGTGACTCGATCATCCCCACTCGGGTGATAGAGCGTAATGTTCGAAACGTGGTATTTACCCACTATGGTTGTCGGAGTGCTGGGGTTGGCGAGTTGGTACGTGGTAGGACCGACTACCTTAACAATGACGTACGGGCCATCACGGCGTGGATTTA
>JAPWLS010001898.1:0-71444 GCA_028551675.1 Tineola bisselliella
ATCACTTGTACAATTTAGCCCTTCGTCTTGTTTCTATATTTGTAATTGTTAATAAATAAATGTGAATTCTATTTTTCTTAGATCTAAAGCAGTCTTATTATAAAATAATTTATACCTTTCAGAGATTTACACTAGAATTATTAAAATTTTATATTCACGAAATATGTTTTATATTGGTGGTGTTGACGTTCTGTTATCTTGGACAAAAATTAGATAATGAGGTAAATTTCTTTTTATTAATAAAATGTAGACTTTAGAATAAATGTATGTAGTTTTCTTCAAATTTCAATTCACAAAATAATTAATTAATTAAATAAATAAAAATACAAAATTGTAATTAGTTCCCATCCTTACTATATAAAATTTTATTTATAAAAAACTTCACAAATTCTAACATAAATCCTGTTCAGTAAATGAAAAAACTAACCACGGGCTCAGTCTTTTCATAAACTAAAACCTTTTTTAGACGGAAGCACTAGAAAACGCAGCTGATGAAAAATGGTACATTTATGATTCCAAATATAAAAAGCATTTGTTGATTTTTAAGGCTGCTTTGGGACAGGGAATGTCTGTGAAAATTTTTGGGACCACACCTTTGTCGTTGCCCACTTTTTCTTGGGTAAAATATTTTATTTCTATCTGTGATCACTTGTTTTTATTTGAAGTGTAAAGTAGACAAGTAACAAAAGGCAAAAAGATTTCTGACTGAGAACACATTCCTTTCTAAAGTCTAGTAAAAATACTAAATATATAGTAAATTTATAGGACAAGCGAAAAATTTCTAGCAAGGTAAAAGAAAATGGTCCAGGTCAAATCACTGTACATAAATCTACTTTTCTTGTAGTTTGAAGTTACTCGGAACATAATTTATCTTTAAAATACCACTGTCACTTGTTTTTATTAAATGTTTTATTTATTTAATTTAAATCTAAATTACTTTCTTTTCAGTTCTTGAAGACAGAAATGTCATTTTTCACATTAATAATGTCATTTTTTGAAGATAACTAAATTTCTTACATAAAAACATTAAAAAAGTTTAATCGCTGTTCCTTGTTTCATTTAACGGTATTTACTTCTACCCTAAACGGTTACAATTTTTTTTTTAATTTAATGATGAAAAACTAAACAAATCAATGTTCAATGCGTTTATTTCGTTTTAATTCTACATTTTGAAAAATCAAAAAATCAAAATAGTCGAGAGAGTAAACTACGCATTCTTTTTTTAAATTTACTTAAAACATGTTTACAATAATGTTTTATGTTGTACATGTAGATGTTTTTAATTTCAAAAGAGAAGCCGACAGGAATCGCCCTACGTGACCGATTCAGTATACACATACTACATAAGTTATTATAATTTATTACAACAAAATTTCCATATCTTAAACTCTGAAATTGATGAAATTCTGAACTTAGAACAGCAGGTAAGTCCCTCATAGATAATGGTATCTACAAATGGTTTGAGGCACGTAAAATGCAAATTAGTCTCCTTGGTTCCTCGCTACATCGGTTACCGATACATTCTGCTCTATTCCAACCACGTTTGCAATTAAGACTTGTGTCAAAGGTATTGTTACGTCAGGATATAAGTTACTAAAATTGCTATGAGATAATTGTAAGAAACAAAAGCATTACGACAAAATCTCTTGTTTTACGCGCGTTTATACTATTGGTTTGTGTTTATTGATTGTCATGACATGCTGGCGAACGTCTGTTTAGTATCACATAGATATTAGTAACTACGCACACTTCATAGTTGGACCAATGGATATTCAAAAGCAAATTTTCGGGATGCCGGATCTGCGTTCCTTGACGACCAATGTAAACGCACTGACATAATTATTCTAAATGAAACACGTGGTGCATATGGAAAGGCTAAAAATAAAACAAATGAATTTTTATTTTACTTAAAAATTGTTTCCTGTTTTTGTTAACAATCTATATGCCAGTTATAAAATTATATTTAAATAATAATGATATAGAATTAAATCTAAACACATAATAATTAGTTCACCATACAATAGATCACAATACAATACCCGCGTAGCAGCGCAATGATAGCGACATTTTAACGAAGTATCTCGTGACGTTTCCAGTGTTGTGCGTTGCGCGTTTGATTGGTTTTAATTGAATTAGATATTAATTGATTCATTCTTATGTTTAAAATATTTTTAATGGTTTATTTTTCCAATACTGACATCATAAGTGTGAAAAAAGACATCATTGTTTTTAGAAACTGAAACAGATTAAAATTAATTTCAAGTTAATATCATAAATAACACGATAAAACCATGTGTTATAACACTGTAATAGGATTTTTCCACTTACCCATGTAAATGTTGGTAAAGAAAGCGGTATAGTACCAAAAATATATATTGGCATTCCATGTCTCAAAGCGATGTTGAATATCTTTACGTGAGTCTTGTGTTTTGCGTCGTATATGTACCATTTTTCATTAACTGCCTTTTCTAAGTTATTACACTGAAATTGTAAAACACTTTAAGAAGATGAAAAGTTATATTTTGATTAGAATTTTATTTCACTTAATCGGCATTACTTGATAACGCCTTCTAGGGATAAATAGCTAATCACTATTGTCGTCGACAGAAAAGAGGTTGCGGCGACAATCTAAATTATGTATATATTTTTATAAGTAAACATGTCAAATTTGAAATGAAAGAATGGATGAATGTGAGAGACGAGGGAAAGGGGATTTCGATGTTGGTTGCGAATGGAAACGGATGTTTTTGTGCTTAGATTATAAGGGATAATATAGTGTAAATACAGTCTTAAAGAGTTTCATTATAAAAAATACAGTCCACTGCTCCATTGACTACAACTATCTAATCTTAATTAAGGCATCCAGTTTATTTGATCTACGTAATAAAGTAAAACTTTACCTCCGTTTCAACCATTTGTCCCAGAAAACAGAATGCGAAAACAATTATTATGAATGATAAACCGAGGGGATAGTATTTTAATGTGTCGACTGCTAATTTATCCTATAACAAAAAATAGACATTTTAGCAAGATTCTGTCTACTCTAGGGTACTTCCAAACTCAAGCACCTATAATAAAATAAGTTTTGTATATTAAAACTCTTCATACTACAGAACGCTAAGTATGAGTTTTGTACGATAGCAAAAACAGTAAAAATCATTTGAAATGAAATGAAAATGAAAATCGTTTATTAGCATTGGCACTAAAGGCGTGCGCTTGTTCATTGTTAGACTCTTCAATGACTTCGGAAAGGCGTATGACGAGAAGAAGACCACAAGAAACTCATACTCGTAAATTTCTTCATACAGTAATGTAGGCTGAAAGCTCTCAATTACATTTATAGTAAGGGGGCGTCCATAAATTACCTGAGGTGTTTTTTTAAATTTTCTCTCCAACGTAGATAATAGATGAGATTTGACTCGGCCCCCCCTTAAAAATCTCACGTAATTTATGGACGCCCCCTTAAAATTTGCTAAATTATAAAAGACACGCTTAACATCATATACTACAAAAATAACATCTCCTTGTAGCAGCAGTTGACCCCCCTTAGCTTCATAACTTCATTAGTATAGTATCAAAAATAAAAGAAGATCAAACTGAAGTTTAACTCAATAATAAAAAAAAACAACTCACAGATATAGCAACTTTCACGGAACACATGCAGACGACAATAATTGAATCCAAAATAAGAGTCAAATAAAATGGTCTGCAAATTATGTTTAGACGATTCATGAATCTGAAAGTATTTTTAATTAATAAAATGACTATAGTATTTAGATATCAATATCAACTTGATTTAATACATAATACCTTTTCAGTTTAATATAATGTACAACACATTGGTTTAGTATTTCCGTGCATTGTGTTTGCCAATTATCCGTGTCATTTACAATCTCCAGAGACAATTGATCGATATTCCTCAAAACGTGCGCCAATATTCTCATCTGTCTCAGCACCTCTCTAACTAACAATGCTATAGACACCTGCAATCCAGGAAATGCTGCAAATGCATTAATAAAAATAATTCAAAACGCAATCAGTTATTTAAAACTGGCTTCTTCCGGTTCAAAAAAATCCAATTTTTATAGTAGCACATAATCAAAGGTGTCTGTGTACAACACTCGTCCCCGCTATGCCGGCCTGAGGAGACTGTTATACCTGGTCACTTCACTTGTATATAATGGTTGCGTTCGTCTATAATTACATTAGCTTTCTATTTTGCACTTGGCTTTCTCGTAATGTTCGATGTTTGAGCAGCAGACTGGCATCCGTATAATAGTTAGTTAATAGGATTCGTTTTAATGTATAAGTTTTCTTCAGATTTATGTTAATCACAACTGTTAGGTTATCAAACTTAGCTTAATTTCTTTTCAATGTAATTGTTACTTTCATGTGTGGGTTTGTTAACTGTTAGTTGTGTGTGTTTAAATAAATAAATATGAGTAAATAAATGTATTCGATATATAATTTACCAATACTACAGAGAAATCCGGCGTGAGCATGAAAAATAAACGTTGGAATATAAGCTTTCCATTCGCGAGTACTCCACGGAAACCACATATCATAACCTGAAAAGGTATTTACTTTATAAAACAATTCTTGTTTACTTTATGTTTATTTCATTAACTTTATATCATAAAGGGATAATGTAATAACTTGAACACGTGTACTACATATACGGTGATCCCATACAAAAAAAATCCTAATTATAAAACGAAGCACTTACCAAACAATCGTTCATCTGGATCTTTACGTGCAATCATGCGAAAGACAGCATCAAACAAATATAAATTAGAATTAAAAAATACAATAAAAGCGTACGTTTGCATTAAAATTCTAATAAATTTCATTAAGTTTCCCCTTGTAGTGATGACTAAGTCTTTTAGCTCGTTTAATTTCGACTTGGGTTTCTCTGTTTCCAGCGACAACTTTATCAAAGGCATTTCTAACATAAAATCAACGGAAGCCATTTCTACTAAAAATTCCCGGAATTTATTCTTATAAAAAAGTAATATAGTTAAAGATATTGACAATATTATACAAGTTGACCAAATAGAGGCTCCTTTCAACAAGACGACCGTCTCAGAAACATTAATAACAATAAATCCGGTTGTAAAAACCAACGCCAGAATTCCAATAAGAAAGCATATTATTTGAAGTAGAAGCCACATTTTAGAATTCCATTTTTTCGATGAGAATATTCTAATTCCGGCAAATGATAAAATCATGTCACACGTTCGAAATGTCCTCTCCATTCTGAAGAAGATCTGAGAGTGATTGCTAGTGGATTTGAAGTATTATTGAGTATTAAGAGCTCAGTACAGTCGGACTGAATATTTTTACAGAGTTCACATTTTTATAACTATTGACCTAACTCTTACATATAAATACAATGCTCTGACCTCAGAATAGTACAACCAAACACATATAATTAGTCAATTTTTTTACTGAGAATCGAATCCGGGATGTATGCTTTACCCATGTAACATCAGACTTGGGATATAACTGTGGGCTTACCACGAATTTAGTCTGGCTTTCGAATCGAGCTGTCACAAGTAAAACGGATCCGTTAGCAATCGGGATCATGAATTTTACTAACGACTAACGAGCACCAGCAATCTATCAAATGAACGAAAGATCGAGACGTTTGAAAATTAACAAAAAGTATTTAAAATATTGTAGTTCCAAACCCGCACGCGGTGGCGCTGCTCAAATTTCCATACAAATCACTTGAAGTGAACTCGGTTCGAAAGCCAGACTAAAATTCGTGATAAGCCCACTGAAATCCAAATACAACTTTAAGTTAGTGGCATTTTGACCTACTATTTGAATTTTAGAATACTAGGTAGGTACTTGGACAACATAGGTGTGATTTGTTAAACTAGTTACGTATAAAAACACGATGTTATGTCTATATATTATAAGCCACTCGTCTTCTGTTTGTCTATGAGTAGGTACTTAAAACAGATATAAATAAATCCGCTTTAACCTTCAGAAGAAATATCTAATTTTATTTTTACTAGAAATAGGTATATGTAAGAAAAAAGTGAATACTCCCTCATTTTGTATGGGAAAAAAACTTATTTATTGATATGTTATTTTTATATTATTGTGTACTCGAGTGTACTTGTCGTATCTCAAATTACAAATTACTTTTTTATATAAAAAATATACATACATTTCTTCTTTTTAAACCCATTTACAAAATTATACGTTCCTAACTTATTTTAAGATATACATTATTCATCGTAAATATATAGCGTTTCTGTATTTTAAAAAGGTGTGAATTAAAGAAGAAACTAATATCTGATTACGTTTTTAATGACAATGTAAGTTGTAATTTTGAGCTGAAAAGCTGTTTATGGTTGATTGCCTAAAAGGAATACAGCTACGAAGTTGCGTTTACGTTGTGTAATTATTATGAGTGGTTGGGAGACATTGATAATTAACCCAGTCTAACATTTCAGGGTATTATTAATATCAACAGTAACAAACATGAACAACAGTTCATATATTTATCTATATTTGTATCTATTTATACCTCCCGCTATTTCTCTTCTGCATTGCTCTACATCACAAAGTTGGTTGCCTGGAAGAGATCGCTTCTTAGCTTAGATAAGGCCGCCATCTCTTCTTACTCGCTTACTGTATTATTAAGTTGTAAATAAATAAATAAACATGAAGTGATGCAGTCGCGTTACGGACTATACAACTGGGAGTAACGAACGGAGTCAGAGTTTCCAGATTTTTGTCTCCTCAATATGCCTCCTATCCCCTATATCGGATAGGCGGAGGCGACTATTGGTACAGTGTGTATACCAATTGTTGTGAGTGATGAGTGACGTCATCTGCTGTAGTGCTAACTTTATTTTCTTGCTGGTGGCGTCACGCTATAAATCGCGCTTATTGGTCGAATAGGATAGCGGGTTGCGCCAACTGGTATGTGCGATATACATTATACAGTGTGAGATACAACGTTATCGATTTAAAGTATTATATAAGTGTATTACACTTTGTGTTAGTATATCGGATACACGAAAAATAAGAACCCATATTATTCGAGTTTTATCCTTAGTTGTTTTCGTGACTTACACACATCAATTTTTTGTCAACAACTTGACATTATTGAACCTTCTGGCTTATAAATTCTTATTGTCACAGGAGTAAAGAATAGAAAGAAAAGCAAGGTCATTAAATTACTCCCTCAATATTCGTATTTTCCCCCATACAGAAGAATAATTTGAGCTCTTTCCTTTCGTCTTCCGATTTTGCCAACTCGGCGTATTCTATGTGAAACGTCGATTAGGGTTTGTACCTATTAAGCCATCTAATTTAGTTAAATATGTTGTAATATGTACACGTGTACATCTGACAGATGCACGCACGTCGATACCAGTTACATATATTTAGGTGTTTACGTCAAATAACGATGAACATTCACCAATTTTACTTTGTTTTGTGTTAGAACTACAAAATTGTAATATGATTATTTTATACTCCTAAAGAGAATAAAGAAACGAATATTCTGTAGATGTGTATAGACGTTCAAAGGAATAAATAACAATCAAATATAATTATTAAAAATAATAAATATACTAAGATAAATTATTGATAGCACATTTACGGTTTGGTGCTAGTTTTAAATAAATAAATGTGATCATACAGAAAGAAAATAACAGAGAATAATCCCATCGATCGAGAGAAAACACGATAAATCAAGGTTCTCACATTGTGTTATTGTTATTTTTCATCTGAACCCCTCGTGTTCCGTATTAATATTCACTATGTGCTGAAATGATTTATTATGTCGCATCTGCGTACTGATTGAGTGTTTGACGTGGTATCCTGCGTTGCTTCACTTTCCATTCAATAATACACACACATACAAGTAGGTACAGATAGTAGGTAAAAGTTTAAACCATTGTTACGAAACTTCATTAAATACCTCAGGTTAACAGGTATATCGCATACTTTGTATTTATTCGGATCGTTTTTACTACTCATATGACCGGACTTAAATGTAAATAACCAATACTCGTTCTAACTGTATAGTCACAAAAAAAAATGTTATAAATCATACATAAGTAACATATTTTATAATAATTTTCTTATTAGATTTGAAAGCTAAAAATGTCAGTAAATATACTACCTTTTTTAATATCTGCAACTTGGCTTACTAGATCAAGCCACGGCTGAGACAACATCGATGTAGAGACATACAATTGACTTCACCTTCGATGAGATAAACGAGTAAAAAACAAAAGCATAAAAATTGTAGCATTTTAATTTAAAGTGAATGCAAAACAAGCGACCGGCATAAAGCTTAGTTAAGTTTATCTCCCGTAAACCCACGGGTAGAGTTAACGAATTTTTTGGTCATCCTAAATAAACACTGGAAAGACAATTTATATTGTAACCCTGAACTTAGTTATTTTTTTAATAACAGGACTTTAATTAAAATTTATTTTGAGTTTATTATACAAATTTTATTTAATCATTTGAAGTACGTTGATTTTACAAGCACTAGTTAAGTATAATTGCATTAAGAGATTGCCAAATTTTAAATTGATTAGTAATTAGGTTTATAGTTTTAATTCAATAATGGGTACATAAAAAATATAGTATAGTGACCACACTATGTCTAATATCAGATAATAAAACAGCAATTCATGAAAATCTACCAAACAAGACAAACACAATAAAAACAATAAAGCATTAAGGCTGCATGCATCAATATTTCCTTCGTAATACTCCCCATTGAGATGTCTAAGATCTCTTCTACTACATTATCGTGATACATTGCTCAGTTGAAAAGTATTGTCCAAAAATACTATTCATACCAGTTTATGTATAGATTTGTATAGAGATGTTATTACACAATAGAATAAAAAAATATTTTAAATTAATCTTTTAATCGCAGATAGCAATTCAGTTCGCCAGAGAACGAATTCAATTTTCGGTTATAACAAATGTTCATTATTATTATTTAAAAAATATACTCCAGTTCTATACTAAACTAGAATGACGAAGATAGAAACTTGCACAAAAAAAATTAAGCCCAAAATTATTATTAACTGCTTTATATAGATATTATTATATTGTTATTATTTACAATAACAATAACTCTCTTAAGATAAATTGATAAAAACATATTTGGGTTTGTATTTCTAGGTACAGTCAACAGAGAAAATGTACTGCAACGTATTGTTAAAAATATAACTTTAGTATTTTTTATGTTTTTTTTTTCAAATATTCCATTGTAAATATTTTAATTTTATACTCGGTTTGAATAAACGTTTAAAAAATTATACTTACTATATTTATTCCTATCCCACCTCACGGGCCAAAAATCCAAACTACCTCTCTATTTTGCCAAATTAATCTCCCTGTTCATGCCCTCAGAAGTTTTAGCACGGTATTGGAGAGAAAGGAAATTTATTTCAATTTTTTTTTGTTTAATACAAAAATAAAATGCCACATTCGATTATCTACCATTTGATTATTGCTTGGACTATACTATTATAGATTTTTTGTCTATCGCTGACGAACAAAGCATTTAGTTATGTACAATTTTAAAATAGAGATTATTCCGTCTCGAACGTTTAGTAATTGCAATAAATTCGATCGATATTTATATTAATGTATTTGTCTATGAAATATACAAGAAGCGCCATGCTAAAACTCAGGAGACAAGCTCTAGCAAACATGATAAATCATGTCCCGCTGTATATTGCTACGTTCTTACATTTCGTTTCCCGATGAAGCCCACATTATTAATATTCAGTATGCGCGAAAATGATTTAAGAGTTATCCACTATAGTTTTTTTTTGCGGTTCTCTCTTGACAAAAGGGTGCGCGCAGGTTTTTGTTCTATATCCCGGAAACAATCGGTATATTGATGGCTATTTGTTCTGACCTCTTTTGTGTTTCCTTTGCCAAAATATAGCGTTTAAAATGATTAATGTTTCGTTATGGAGATAGAAAATAGATGATTGAGTGCACGTGTGAATGTTCATTTGTTTTTCGTACATAGCTTAGGTATTTACCTATTAAACTTTTGAATTGAATTTCAATACACGAAGGACATGAAACCAAGCGGTCTGTAGAACGTAATCTCAAAGTATATGTTTTTACTTAACAGCGTAATTATTGTATATTGTTTTAGTGTTGTCGACGCGCGTCGTGCGTAGTAAGGTGGCGTGTATTCAATGAATTAGATATTAATCGATCTAGCTATAGGAAGATATATAACAAAAAATATTAATAAAACACTTGAATAACGCGTTAATTTTGATTATTTTATTCTAGCGTTTTTACTATGCGATAAAAAGTCTTTCAATTAAATTAAATCCTGTTTGTGAATAATATGGATATGAAAATAGTTTTATTATCGTGTTTGTGCTGTTCCTGTCCTTATACATTCTCATCGGATGTATATATTAAATATAAACAGTTAATAAAATGCAAATAAAGGTATAAAGAATATAACACGAAACGCTGATCGTTTCACGGTGTTGAACTCGGCTTACTGTCAGGTCACATGGCAAAGCTCAAATAAAAATTGAATATGTTCGGGGAAAATGTGCTGCAAATTCGAAACGGTTGACCTCAAAACATTTGACATAGACACGTGAAGTGGAACATTTTGGCATACACGCTTTTATTGAGTATATTTTAAGTTAACAATGTACTTGTATGATACATTGTTATGAATTACTTTAATAGAATTTATTATAATACTGACTTACCTTTAGTGTTATTTTAGGAATAGTTATTGTATTACCCAAGCTCATGTTTACCTAAAATTTCATATACACAATAATATATACAATAATGGATCAATACAATATATTTTATTCAAACATCAATTCGTAAAGGTAACATTGTTCTGGATGAGCGTGTTTGCTCCAAGACCGATTGTTCCGATTTCGTTCCCACCCGCGCCCGGTTCCAATAGACTGCTTCAATATTTGTTCGCGAAAGCAAACAGCGGTCCAAGGAAATTAAAACGATTCTCTTTCTTGGCTCACTCCGGAATCGCTGCTTGGAATAATAACAGCAATCTAGTCTTAAGGCGTTATTATCTGTTACGTAATTGATAACTTCTTTTCACTTATTAAAAAACTCATTAAGATCGTATTTTGTTCAAGTTGAAGTGAAATGAAAATCGTTTATTAGCATAGGCACTTAAGGCGTGCACTTGCTCATCGTCAGACTCTACCATGACTTAGGAAAGGCGTATGACGAGAAGAAGACCACAAGAAACTCGTCAATCATAGCCTGTATATGATATAATTAAGAAAAAAACTGAATTTTAATTCAGAGAAAAAAATGTAAATAATTATAGCTAACCTATACAACATTAAATAAATAAATAAATAAATAAAAAGCCAAGCTCAAACACTAGTTTAATCATCCATCGCTCATGTTCTCATTTCATCGCACAGTTTCGAATCAAATCAAAATCAAAAATCTTTATGTCGCATAGATCATTCTGATGAGGCCATATTAACCACTTCGCCATAATAATAGACCTTATCTAAATTCATCTTAGGAACTACTAAACTTTTAAGAGTGATCTGAAACTGAAACTTTCTAAAACGTTTAAAACTTTCATCTGTGTTCAGGTGAGGATTTGACGTAGAGTTTCCACTTGTAAATACCCGACAAACTAATAAATCTCTGACTTAAAAGCGAGGAAAAGACGAACGCTAATTCGATTTGTTCAGCGCGGATTAAAAAAACTTTAAGAATTAAGTTGTAGTGGCCATACTAGTTTTAAGAATTGTAGATAAACTGACAATGTTTATTAGCCCACCATTCACCACCATTTTTTGACACAACACTAGTTAAGTAACCCAGTCGCGTTTGGTATGTACCAATCTGAAAATTTGTTTCTTCAAGGCAGGCCTGCATATTACCTTAACATGAAGTAGAGTGTAGTCATATGCCAAAAAAGCATGACTTTCTATTAAAATATATTACCATTGACCTGTAGAATATAATAGAAAAAAATGCACTTTTATTGAGAAAGTTTCAATATTTGTACTAATCTTTTATTGTATCCAAATTCAATGGCAAGCTTAAGCCAAAGGATATTTTCTATAAGCTAACCAAAATTACTTATTAACACTAGATTTACCAGACCAGTCAAAATGACTGGTCTTGCAAGATCAAATTAAAATTCCTACTGCATCTAACATTTTCTTTAATTGTTCTAATTTTCTTTAATCTATAACAGAAGAATTAGTTTTATGAACTTTATATTATTTTATATCCTATATTTGTAACAAATATATACTTTTTTTGGTTTCGGTAGAAATAGGTATATTTAAGATGGTAAATGTAGTGTTAAAGATAAAATTATCCTCATATTAAAATTATTCGTGAACATGATTTAACTAATTAAATGTATTATTATATATATTCATTTATTTGCATTTTTTAAATTTTAATTATACAGAATGATTTAGTTGAACATTTGGAGCCGAAAGTATGGTATTGTATATGGTTAGTAGATTCCATTTTCATAGATAGTTTTTTTTTTATTCTCTTTTAAATCCAGAAATAGTTGCACCAATAACTAAGCAAACATCTGACCAAAACATGTATATGTTACAACTCAATATACATGACCTAGATATTCCTCATAAAAATTGCAAAAAGGAATAATATAGAACAGCTGAGATGTAATCATGTAAGTATAGATGAAACAAAAGACAAAAGAGTTCATTGCCTATGCTGTCTAGATTTTGTCAATATTATTTTCAATATCTAATCTTCTGTGTTTTTCCAACAAACTTTTGGGAGAGGATATGAAAATATTTTGTTGAAAAAATAAATGAAAACCGACAATATATATCTGTATAACTAAGTGTAGTATGTATATATCCAATTTTATTATACAGTAATGCCCCGCTTTACGCGAGGGATACGTTCCGGAAAAAACTGAAATTCCCGCGACCATAGAGAAGTTGATGACTACATTATGTTTATACGCACTCTTTCGCGTAATGCGGGGAAATTGAGCGCTAAATTTGAATTTCGCGTTATAGTGAAACTGCGCATAACGGGGTCGCGTAAAGCGGGGTATTACTGTAATGTTCTGTTTGAAATCAGTCTATTGTAGTGTATGTAGTCAACAATGTAGACATATAATATGTTGATATTTCTGTTTACCCAAACGCGGCTAAAGAAATAAGCAGGGTAAAATATAATAGGTTACATTACCTAATGAAGTCCCAAAATAATTAGAAGTATTTAAGTAAACGTCCAAATTGGACACATTTTCCGGGTAAAATATATTATTACTCGAGCCTTTGAAGCCACCCTTAGGACATAAACAGAAGTCCGTTTCCTATTTATTTTGGGATGAAACAGCTTTTGTAAGTCGATTTAGTATTTATGGTTCACTTGTGAATATTATATAAAAGTATTATATAGCACTTAAAATAAATATTTTTATCAAAGAAAAATTCTATGGTGTTTCTATATTCGATGTTTTTGAAGTTAGATACACACACACACACACACACAGACACACACACACACACACACACACACACACGCACGCACACACGCACACACGCACACAATAAATTAATTTGTATAATGTATGGGAGGGAACTATTTACAGAAACACGGTCTTATGACTAGTTCTGTAGATAGAGCATTATTCTTTATAGGATATTTGTATTTTTGCCCAAATAAAGATTATTATTATTGTAATTGGTGTAAATAAATAGAGTATATTACATGAGGAAGAAGCATGCATTACTCTCAAAGAATTCTTATATCCTTATGCTGTTCAGTGTCTCTATCCCTCCATAGAGTTGAGTCTTCAGGAACAACCTTCCTGTAGTGAGTACAGACAGTCCCAAAAATACAAATAAAACATCAACCGCGAAAACTAGTCTACATGCAACCTACAAAGTTTTAAATAATAAGTGTAGAATTGGAGGTACCTACAGGTTTGTATACGAATTCTGAATAAAATATGGAAGAGGCAGCTAATAGGCATATATCTATATAGAGAACCCCAAATTATAGGTTTGTTATTATGTTAAGAAACAAATGAATTTGAATAACATGGTTAAACGTACGAGAAAGCACTCAGTATCGTTTAAAGAAAACGTAAAACGAAAGAACTGCAAACATAACTTTATTAAACTTAATATATGTAATAGTGTCATAAAAGTTAACTGCCAGTATTTGCCTAAGTACCGACTCTATGTTAAGACGCTAGTGTTCGCGACGACTTTCTAGACTTAGAACAAAAGCTAGATTTTATAATCGTAACACAAAATATACCCTAAAGTTATCATATAGAAAGAATAAAATTCAATAACAAAAATTGTGACCTTAAAACTATAGTGGGTGACGAAAGGAATATAGAAATGAATGGATTAGCTTTTTGGGATTACATTTTGTACAATTACAATCATAACTTAAAGACAAAAGAAAATTAATGAACTTACAAAAAAACACAGTCCTTTGTTTTTGCTTGGCATCAAATTTTTTTTTATATGAGCATGATTTCGGCCCTTATCTGACAATTGTGTTACTAATGTAGTATACTGTATTGTTAACAAGGAGCATAACCAAAATAAATGTTATAAATATATTTTTATTCATTGAGGACCCACTTTCTTTCGTTTGTTACCAAAGCTTCTGAACAAAAATTTTCTAAATAAAAACTTAACGATTCTAAAGTTTTATTAATCCCCAGAAGCGGGTCCCGTTTTATCACCAGTTTGGCAGTCGACTCCGCACTTACATTTGCAATGGCTGCGACTGCTCTGCGGTCGTTGAAATATGAAAATTGAATCTTGTTACCCTTGTTTTTGGACCAGAGACTTGTGGGAGACATCCTATATATTATCGTGAATTCATCCCGCTGCTATTGGTCGGAATTTCTTTAAAAATACTATTTTCCATTGCATCACATTAGCTTTTAGGTACCTACAACTACACATAGTATAATTAAATAGATCTAACATAGAGTCTTTAGCATAATGTTGTTTTAGGTTATTCGCAAACATTATCATTAATACTAATAATAATAATAATAGCACATAGAAAACACAACGTAGAACACGTGGCGATCTTATCACTAAAAGTAATTTCTTGCAGACAACCAATTGTCATAGAAGAAATAGTGTCTGATAGTCGGGGTTAATCCAAATTAGGATGAATGCAAACATACATATATAAATTTAGTATTTTGTGTATATTAAATTAATACATTAATTTATTAAGTTACATTTTTTGCAGCTTTTTACACTGTGGTTCCGTTTTTATTATTTTTAACCCGTGGTTTCAGTCTAACTGCGAATACAATAGCTGTAAGCTTTCGAAATGTGGCATTAATAATAATAAAAAGTGAATACAATAGCTAAATACATTATTTAAGCTTACTATTTTAATTTATAGATTCTTCCTTACGTTTAGTTCTAACGTATTCCATATTATATTAATCCAACGTTTTGATTATTTTGTTATTTTCTTCTAGCCATAATCACAAAACAAAAGAAACCTCGAATAAAAATATTTAAAAAACTCATTCGGTTGAATTCTAAGTTTAAATAAATACCAATAATTTTAATTGTCCTCAAAGTCAAAACAAATGGTTATTAAATATTGTTTTTAAGTAACAAACATTAACTCAATATTTAGTTGCTTACAGAGCATCGCGTAGTGCGGTCTTTGCTAGTTCACCGACAACCAACAGCACTCCGCTAACGAGCATAGACTAACTAACTACTAGAGTTGTATTTCTAACAACTCTATAGTGAAACAAAAGGTATTGAAATAAACGTGATATAAAGTCACAATGTATGTAAGTATATTTTTCATTTAGGAGTAAATTATCTCAATATAAGAATTATCTTTTTTTGCTACGCAGTGTACGTACATATCTGCAGTACAATGATCAGTGGGCTTATCACCGAGTTCGCTTCAAGCGATTTGTATGGAAATTTGAGCAGCGCCACCGCGTGCGGATTTGGAACTACAATATTTTAGATACTTTTTGTTAATTTTCGAACGTCTCGATCTTTCGTTCATTCGATATATTGCTGGTGCTCGTTAGTAAAAATTCATGATCCCGATTGCTAACGGATCCGTTTTACTTGTGACAGCTCGATTCGAAAGCCAGACTAAATTCGTGATAAGTCCACAGAGTACGTGGTCGAAACTATTATTAATTCGTAACATATTTTAACATAATAATTAATAAGTAGGTGTATTAAACGGTACCAAGACAAACATTGCACCAGTGTATGTATTATGTAAATAAAAAATTATAAAATGTTATATTTATTGTTGCAGTTGATAGTGAAATACAATGGCTCTGTTTATAACTAGTCTGTATTTGAAACATAACCGCTCCAACCTTTGCTGGGAAAACCTAGGATTCCCAACATTTCAAGACCCGTCTCTCGCTTTATAGATGATAATAACTTTGTACAATCAGCAACATAAACACATAGAATATATTATTAATTTGCTCATTTTATTGAATCTGATTTTTTAAAAATTATTCTCGCATTTATAATAACAGTTTTTAACCTAAATTTTTAGTATTGTAGGCACTTATTACATATAACTTGCAAAATGTAACTTCATGTCAAAAAGATTGATCCAATAGCCATAACAGTTGCAGAAATATATCTTACAGCAATTGCGGCTTTATAAGACGTGTGATTGTGCAATATACTTATGCTATTAAAAACTAAAGAAAATACGGAGAAATAATCCAAAAATATACATATTTATATTTAAAGTGCTACAAAATAAGTAACTTATATTAAGAAAGCAAATATGAGTAAATTTTAATTAAACAATGTCGTCGCCTTGAATTTAACTTGATTTGGATGCTATAATGTAATTTGTCATATTCACGTAGATATAATAATATTTAAGCCATAATAAAATTATTGATAACTAAGTTTGTACGTACACTTTGAAATGTATCTGCTCTTTGTTTATTATGTGCTTGTATTTATATTTACTACAATTAAATTGACTCTATGTATGCGTTTTAAAAATGTCTCACACCTCACCTGTCTTCCCTATCGACTAATGTAAATCTATACTAATATTATAAAGAGGAAAGATTTGTATTTTTGTATGTTTGTAAAGAATTGACTCAAAAATTTCAATGATGCGGATTTCAAAAATTCTTTCACCATTTGAATGCTACATTATCACTGATCAATATAAGCTACATAAATTACAGAAAAAAAGTATTCTTACTAAAACTACGATAATGTAACCCAAGGTTGCCATATATCTTCATTACTACGCGAACGAAGTCGGGGGCAACAGCTAGTTCATTATATAGTGAACCTTTATAAAAATCAAAATAATATGTAGGTATTCGTAAAACGCTCTATAAAATAGCATTAAAACAGATATAACACGAACATATAATATTATATCAAAAAGCAAAACAAGTAAATTATAATATCGTATATATGAATAAATGAATATTACTAATGAAATTTATTTCGACTGGGAGGAAATCAAACCCGGGAATCGGACGTAACTTACTGGCACTAACCACTGCGCTTCAAATGCCATCAATAAATTATCAGACAGAATAGATAGATAGATAGAATCTATATACATAAATACAAATTGTTATTTTTAATATTTTCTAAAATTAATCTTTGCAACGTTACATTTAATCTACATAATATTCACCTAAAAATAAAGTATTTATCGTTCTGCGAGTAGGTTATTCGGGTTCGCCCTCTACAAATACCCCGAAGGAGGGGATAAACCTCCGAACTTTTCAAATAATTGTTTCAACAAAGTTAAAACTCAGTCGTGACCTTGCATAATTTAACAATATACTTTTTGCGCAACGCTTATACTTTTTTATCATAGTGTCCTTAGGAGTTAAATAAACGATTTATTTTGAATTTTATGAGAGGTTTTTATTATAAAATAAAACCACTATTTTAAAATATCTTCTAAGAAATTTCATTTTCAAGAAAATATTTCAATTCTTTTTCACTTTGATATCAATCGTCTTAACAACGAATCCCCTTTACCTTATGAATTTAATCAAGGCATTCCGTCCCTGACTGTAAATCACAGCCTCCTTAGATTCCTACGGCAACTTTAATTTATAACTCTACCGTATAATATCCACGTAAATGCATTACATATTTTAATGCAGTTCTTTCATAATAAAAAAAAAATAGAATCAGTTCATTTCGTAACATAATGTGTTATTTTTAATCTAATACCGGATGCGAGAAATACGTTCATTTAGTATCACACATTAGCAACTGTCAAATGTTTTAGTGGTTCCTTGTATTTGTAAGGCTACATTTATTCTTTCTTTCTCTCCATCTCATAAAGGATCAATTAACTAATTTAATTAATTAATTATTATTTTAAACCATGTAATGTGACGTAGTGCGTACATAATGTTGAATAATAGTTCATTTCCCAAATGTAGTCTACACTTTTGCTTCCAATCCGTTAATAGATAGATGTGACTCGTTTTGTACACAAATAAATAAAATAAATAATAATAACAATAATAACATTTTAATAAATACTTAAATGTATATAACTTCCTGTGCAATTAAAAAAAGGATAATCACAATCAAATCTTTGGAATAGTTTTACAGACGAAATAAGCTGAAGAACGAGCCAGAATTTTTGTTTAATATCCTCTCGAGCATTGTAGCTTTTCTTTTGTCTCGAGGTGGTGATGCTCTCGGCGAGGGTGGTGGTACAGCAATATCTGGACATCTATTAAAGATACCTAATTTTACTTACATAATATTTTTATTTATTACGATAATGATATTTAATTTTTTTGTTATATTAACAGTATTCATACCAAATTTTGTATCGTGACTACTATATTTCTGACTTATACTTAATGCTTATTATTAAGCATAATTGTATTTTGACAATATCAAGTGTTCCAATAGTTTCTATGATAATATATATATATATATATGATACAAGTGAATAAAAAATGTGTTTAAAAAATAGTAATTCTGAGTAAAGCTGAGTTTACATATTGCAAATATTTACTCCTTTACTATTTAAAAAAATATTTTATAATTATAACTCACTTTTCTATATCAGGTAAAGGCTGTCCCTTACAGCGGACCTCCCATCGAGTCCAATATTTAAATCCTTCAGCGTCGAACACTTTCATGGCGCAAACGGAATCATCTCTTATGTCATCATCAAGAAGCGCTAAAATAATAGGTAAATCAAATTTAATTCTAAAATACAATATCACTACATTTTATCAATCAACTCAATCAGTCAGGAAACTTTTTGGGGCGCAGGAACAATTGGAACGCAAAAGCGCAGTAGTTAAAGCGTTCCATGTTCTGTTTCCGGTCAAAATATGTATTTATAAAAAAAAGGTGTTATTATGTTTGTGTAACCCTGGTAGTAGTAGGTTATTCAGGTTTAGGCCCAAGACATTGTATATATGTTGGAAAAAAATCTAGCTTATTATACACGTTACATATAATATACATTGTTCAAAACAAAATAGGCGCTACAATGTTTTTTACTGTAACTTTAATATGTATAATTTTTGTTTTCAGATGAGTCTGACATAGGTATTTAAACATTAATTAAGCACAAGAAAAAACTTATTTCAAACATTCATAATACAGTGGTAACTCGATATACGAGTGTTTTGAGATACGAGCCGCCGAGCGAGCGACATTTTGCTTTGAGATGAGAGCAAGAATTGAGATACGAGGAATCGCACACTACACCGCTGAACACGACCCCAACATGCGCCCCGATCTACATTCGCAGCAGCATACAGCACTTTGAGATACAAGCAAGTTTACGGAACGAATTAAACTCGTATGTCGTATGTAACTACTGTACTAATATTTCTTGTTTTCACATTCTCATCCCAAATAATAAATACTGATTGTTTAATTAGAAATTATATACAATTCAAATGTATTTATTTAAATTTTATACTATTATTATAATATTTATGCTATTCGTTGTACTTACATTCGCAAGAAATATCACATTTCCCTCCTTTTTTTCCTTCTTTACACCATTCGCTGCCAATCTGAAAAGTAAATTAACTTCATAAATAAACCTATTAATAATTTCGTCACGTTTTTCCTAAATTTCTCATTTAAATGTCATTTTTATTAGATATTTTTGTCAGCTCATTGCTATCGGATGAGTACCAAAACGATCATCCTTTCGGGAAGGAAATTGTATTTTTTTATTACCTGGAACAATCCATAATATTTTCTTCTGGATGATTTCTCAGTGTAGGCCGATGTATTACGTTCGCTCTCCTGTTCTACCAAACACACCCCTGTAATTAACAATACGATGCTAATTTAAAATTTGACTCGCAGAACGTAACTAGACACCTCACTTTTGTTTTGATCTAAAACGAACTATGTTCTCATATTTAAAAAATAAATATGTATTTAAAATTAGAAATACATAAAAATTCGATCTGTTTCACGATTGTAATGTAATAGTTTAACATATGCCTTTATCATTAAAATAGTGTTTCATAACATATTTTTTATAAACAGATAAAATTTTAAGGAAAAATGAACAGAAAATGCGACTTAGATATTTTCAGTTGTCAAGGTTTTCGTTGTCACCTAGATGATTGGTTTTAGTCTGTTGTTTTTTTTTATAAATACTTACTGCATATATTTTAATAGTATTTTTTTTTAAATTAAGGGCTTGGTTGAGGACCCCAAAATTGTACGAATAACGAAAAGGTTAGATTAGGTTAGAGTTAGTTCTATATTAAAAAAATTGGCACAATTTAGAAAAAAAAATTTTACATTTTCACATTTAGTAAATCCTGCGGTCCTCAATACAACTGAAGCGTAACCAAAATAAGTTGTAAAGTAATTATCTATAGTGGCAAAGCGTCATGATTTCGAGTCGATCTCTATAACCTTGGTATTCAAAATGACAATGCCCAAAAAACCTCAACAGACATAAAATTAATTTGCAGCATTAATGAACCATAAAATTCTAAACAATTCAATTTATTATATAAAATCAAGCATAAATAATCAAATATCATTTCCTGAGTACAAATGTTTAAAAAAAAATCAAACAATATCTTCATATGACACAACAGAATTATTTTGGTTGCAAATGGTACAATTCGGATTTGAGAGATTACAATAGAATAGATATACTATCGCTTATGGTCACAGTTGCTCTTAAAGTTATAACAACCGAAACCCTTGTGAAAATTATGCCTTAAACGACTTCTTGTGTAACTCACTACAGCTGTGCCTCATAGGTGGCGCTGTCTGAATTATAACACACATTTCGACAACAATTAACAAAAATGGAATATATATATATATATCCTCCTGTAGTATCCTGTATCTATGTATATGTATTTATTATTATTATTACTCTAAGTAATGACTCAAATAAGACAGTAAATAGAAGCCTAACCTTGTTACGAGCGAACCATTAAACAATGAAGGTTTAGAGGCCAATAACCTTTGAATAAACCTTACAAAAGTTTCACAATATTACACAAAATGTCATAATTTTTTATTGTTCTGTCAATAATCGGTAAACTACACTACCTGTTTACATTATTTCATCGCGACGTGTTGTAATAAAACACAAAAATACACTTCATTAAAGAATATAATAAATGAATGAATACTTACAATTACTGAGGAACGTCCTTGGGAAATTGTTTTTCATTAATTCTCGTGTCAATTGGCATCGTGTGAAAATTTTTCCGTACACTTCATTAAAATAGATAGATAATAAAAACAATAGCAACACGCGTCCACACCGCATGACGGCTAATTGTATACTGAACAATATCTATGCGGATATAAAAATAATATACACAAATAAACCGCCGTTTGCGCATAATAACAATTTTATCCAATATGTAGTCCACCTTTTGACTTTTTGATAAATGTATTTTAGGAATTTCACGTGTGATACTGATTCTACGAATTGTGTACTTCAATTATAAATAGTATATTTTCCTCTAACCTATTTAATAATCTGAAAGTGTAATAAAACATATTAATACACTTTAAAAGTCTATTCCTCCTCAGGATTGTGTTAATAAGGTTTCATTTCAGATCAGTTTTTTTTTACAAAATAACGAAAAATATTCATGAATTCGAATCAAACGAAAAACAACACTGACCACTTTAAGTTCAGATAATTGCAAGCAAAGAAAGAAGGGAGCACCTTAGTTTAAATTAATAACAATAACTTGTTTAATTATTTTTTTTTATGAATTACTGCTCGGTTTGTTTTCAGCACTCAAATGAAGTCACATTACGTCAGTTCTGTGGTCAATAAGTAGTGAATAGATTTTTATTTTTTATTACACGAGACCTTAGTCGATTACCACTATGTAAACTAAATTCCAAAATAAAAAAATAATCTACTCTGTGTAAAAATTTTGTAACATAAAATGTTTTTATAGTAGTCTAAATTATGACTGCTACATGTTTAGCTAAAGTACAGCCCTTATATCTATTATTCTAGTAGGTAAATAATTATAGTCTTAAATATCTATGTAGTTATCCAAAAGACGTATATTTTCAATTTAAAATAGTACCAAAAAGGTACCTTTTATTATGTATTTTTATGTCTTTAAAAACTCTCCTGAAAAAGGTTTTAGAGTAAAATCCTCTTCCTGCTGAAGGGAAACGTACTGGGATTAGTTGCACTTTACGACAGCGTTATTTTTACACCGACCATATTGCATCTGCAACTTTGTATTAGGTTTACTATGTAGACAAATTCAGACGGATGTTTTATGAATTTAAGTGAAGTCTACATTCACGGTGTTATTAGAACAAAGAGAGGGAGAGAGATGATGCCATAAATGTTACGATTAAATAGTAGAACTCTGGTTTAAATAAATATATATATTCTAGTGGTAATGCGTTCGTTCATGCCATATTCAGGAAAAGTGCTTGAAAATTATTACTAAGTTACTGAATATTATTGGATGATTCCGCCTACATATAATACAGATTCTAAAATCAGCATCTAAAATGTCATCTTTATATTCCAAACAAAGACAACACTATCAAATCTATCTACATTTAACTTAATTACTAAGCCACTTACATTTTAACACACAACGCAATCCAAAACCAAGCTAAACATTCAAAACGGTCTGCATTCAAATGCATAAAAAATCCCATCAGATCCAATAGCACGTATATGTCAACTGTACAATGACATCAGAATAAATAACAAAGAAATTGATACTCGTATATTTTTAATAGGAATTTTGCCACCTATAAAAGACAGATACAAACTCTTCTTGGACACGCATGCTTATATTTATTTCAAACTTATACTGTAAACAAAACGATTCTACATAGTTGCAATGAAACAAATTAAATTCAATTGTTAATTTTATTAAAAAAATGTGATTCGTATAAATAATCATCATATTTACAATAAACTAATTAAAGCAGAACCAAAGTTCTAAAATTTACAAGCATATTAATTATGCTTTTGTTAGGCTAGTTTTTTACTTATAACCGGTACAGTCAGATGAAAAATCACTTAAGGTATAATTCACAACAAAAAGAAAAACAAACTTATATTTTTCAAATATCAATTAAAAAATCCAATATAATCTAAACAAACCAATTGATTAAATAAAAATCATACATGTATGACAAATTATGTTTCTTTAAATTTAGATAAATTAATTTGACTTTGTCATTAACTTAAATTTATTATTAGCCTCTAGTTAATATTATTAGTAAAATACAAAACAATCACACAAGTTTAAATAAACCCCTCGAAGGTTAAATATATAATATTATATAAAGAAAGGCAAGAATACATAAATCGTGTTATTTAAATAAAGTTCGTAAAAAATAATGTAAAATACAAAATAAATATTATATTTATTTTAAATTGGGAATTACCTTTCTTAGATAAGATAAAAGTACTTAAAACTTTCAAATGTTAAAACAATCTTCATTGACATGTCTTTCATTTATTTATCTAAAATGTATCTTTATCTACATGCAAAAATACATGAAATATAACAGTATAAAAGATTATTCATAAGAAAAACACATTTCATACTTAAAAAATCTAACCAAAAACAAATATTTATTTAAAAACTAAATTTCATACTTTGGAAGTAGCTGTTAGCATAACATAGCTCGATCGTAACGTTTCTTCTGGAACAGGCTCTGGTCTAAAGCACCGATGTGTTTCGAAATTCGTTGGTTTCTTCAGCATTTTCCTCACAAACCACGCAAGTCCTATTACTAACACCATTAAACCCAAAGAGACGCTCACTAACGCAGAGTTCAGTCCCTTAATACCACTTTTCATTTCTAAAGAATCTATATTATCAATAAGTTGTGGGACAACACAAATTGAATGAATGTCTTCAGTCTTGAACTTCGAAATCGATGCACAAACCTCATAAGGACCTCTCACAAACATATCCATAGAAACTTCTAAGGTGCTCTGGCATCTTGTGACTTTCTGAGCTATTAAGGATCCTTGTGACGATACAGTTAATCCTACATAACAATTTGAATTAGACGAAAACCTTGGTTCCAATGATGACAATCTCTGAGATCGTGGCAAAGAGAACGATGGTCTTGAATTTAAGCCCATGATTGATATGGAAACGGTTAATAATCCATCTGTTGTAATATTTGATCTTACTTCGGAGACTCTGTAAAGAAAAGCATTTGTTATTGTAAATAAGTAGACATTGTTATGTGAGAAGATAACAGTTTGATGATAAACTATTTATTTTAAGATACGACATGTTACCTTATATTATCGTCTCTTGGTACAATCGGCATGGAAGTTGTGATTTTAGGCGGTGCGTAGGTAGCTCTTGGTCTAACAATCTGTGGCGGAGCGCATCCTATTACCAAAGCAATCGGCACATCTCTATTATTCATTTCTTCTAGTGATATACAAAATCTAAAAATATAATTTAAAACTAGAAATGTCCCTGACAAAAGGATGGGTTTTAATGTTGTAAACACTCACTTGTATTTCTCTGAAGGATTAATCTTAAAACCTCTAACAATGACATGCGCTGGAGGAGACCTGTGACAAGCTACATGTTTGTATGGACCGTTATTTATACATACAATTACGCTAGCACAGCGATATCTGCGGGAAGTACTAGGCTGAACTGTCCAAGACAAATAAATAAGATCATCATCATCAAACGTAGCATTTTGAAGAATAACCTAAAACGAAATTGATTATCAATTAACCTAATTCAGATCTACTGGCCTACTGATAGATGAATGCAGATCCAGTGTAAAGATGATATGGATTGTAGTCACTTGAAACGTGGGAAAGTTAAATCACCTGAGCGTCAGACATTGGTAGGTCATTAGGACCTGGTATATCCAATTCTTCATCATAAATATCATCATCTAGCCCGTCAGGTTTATTCTCATCTACATAACTAAATTGTGCGTCATTATCAGAAATCCCATCATCAAATTTGCCTTTTTCGTCAAGAATAGCTGCTTTCAATACACCGTTATAATCGTAGTTGACTGCTATGGTATGGTCGTCGTCGCAGAGTTTGTTCTTGGATATTTGTTTGAGTAGAGCTCCTTCCAGGCGAGGTGGCGTAGCACAAACGGCTAACGATTTGTCTAATTGAGATAAGTATTTTGCTTCTCGAAGCCATCTAGCGAATCCCGCTATTAAACAATCACAGTTTAGTGGGTTATCTAAAAAAATAATGAATTTTTATATGCATTTGTAATATTATTAATGACAACTCCAAGCACACGGAATCCTAATTTGGAGTTAGGGCATTGTAGGTATTTGTTTATAAAAACTCGTATTTCTATGAAATCCTAGATATACTATACCTACATAATAGATTACAGGCATAATTAAATGTGAGTTCAAATGTTTACGTTTACTAACAGATGTCAACTTCATGCATAACAAATGTCATTGTATGCACTTCTCCTGTTTAATATTGCTAATTATTATTCGTTTTAATTACGATGTATTTACAAATCAACATATTTTATGCGAGATATTAGCTAATAATAAAATGTAAAAGCTGTGTAGATACAGGTATCACACAAAAGGAGGCTACATAAAGGATTTTAAGTCAGTCACGCATCAAAAAATATCTCGACTTTTTTTAACAAAGACATCAACTTTGGCGGAATATCAAAAGCGTGCTGTCATCTTAGTGAGGAGGGTAGCGGTAAGAAAATATTCAAGATTTGTAATGCGTATATAATATCGTTGTAGAAAATCTCACGCCTTTAACGTACTTCCGGTGTAAGAAGGATTTTTAAATTCGAAAACGGATTTTAGATAGGTGATTTGAAGTGGCAGTTGCTTTCGTTATATCGCTGTGAGAATACGACTGCACAGGTTTGTAGTGTTCTCTGATACTGTATTATTTCTTACGATTTCTGGGTGGTTGGTTTATGTCTATAACAGTAAGTTACTCTAGTTTAGACGCTTGCAATTGTTTTATATTCAGACCGAAGCTATTTATGTAACTATTTAACTAAAATTATTATATAAATTTTGTTAATTATTGTTTCTTGTTACTAAACCAAACTATAACTAATGTCGCTTGAGTTTGTTAAACTATAGGGCCAGAGAATTGTACTAGAATTCTTAATGCTAGAACCCTCTACCGTTGTTTTACATGTTGTGTTTTTAAAGAAATTTTCTTGTTTTAAGGTTTTTTTTTCCGACAACTAACAAACTATCATTATATTACCTTCAATAGTGAATCGCCTCAAGTTCTTGTGGTCGGACAAAGCTCCATCATCGATCATTGAGATGTCATTATCGTTTAGCAACAGATCGGACAACTGGTTTAGCGATTTTAAGGGTTCAGCCGATAAAGATCGTAGAAAGTTGTGAGATAAGTCTAATTGCTTTAAATTTATCAACTTTGCTAGTGAACCACCTGCAACAATTAGAACTTGTAAGAATAATTGCCAAGACACACCAGCTGGGATGTACGTGACTATTTATTTAGCCTAGGTATCACCAAAATTACATCAACACATGATATGATTCAAATAAATGGCAAAAATAGTGAAGCAATGTTAAAATTAGAATTTATGAGAATAATAATTATAAAATGTCAAACAATAATAATACTGATAAATACATAGTTAGAATGTCATGAAAATTATTACAAAAAAAAAAAAACAAAAACAATACTAAAACTAAACCAAAATATAAAACTCATACATTAGCATTTGAACTCCTTTGTAGAGATTCACACACACACGCACATGTGTGGCAATCATTAATAAAACATATTTTAATAATTTAAGATTCACCATAACGATCTCTAACCAAATTTCATATAAAAAAATTAAAGTATCACGTAAAACATTATAAATGTATTTTTTATCCGTTTTTTGCCTACTTCACTTTGGTAGCGGAAATTAAAATGCCACGGATTCGTGTCGAAAAAGAAAATGTAACCTCTAAATATCTAATAATATTTTATATGTCAAATTGTATATAATTATTTACTATAATGATGTACAATTAATTTAATTGAATATCTAGACAAATTATTAGAAAGATCCATTCATCATAAGCAAATATAAGGAAATATCAATACACAAGCAATAGATACCTGTGCACATTGAATTTATTACATTACATTTTGACTAATATTGCTGCTAAAATGTTTGCTATCCACGCCACTATTCCATATTTTCCTTATTTCCAAGGTAATTCAGAAATACGATTCCACAGGTGTCATTTGGTCTAGAACTAAACTAATCAATTTGACGGCACATGACTCCATATGATACAATAAAAATCATAGACGTGGTATAATAGTACTGGGGAGGTCGCCTCTACAAGCCGAAAATACTTATTTAAGAAGATTTTATGTTTTGACATTTATTCTGTTACTGTCACCTTTCTTGTTTTTCTTGTCCTTTCACCGCCACAATGGTTTAACGATTGGATTTTTGACATGAGGGTTTACGTGTGAATAAAAATTGTATAATTTCTTATTGGGCTGCTGCCAGAATACTCGACATTGGCAGAATTGGAAATAGATATCTGAAGCCATTAACAAAAGAATAAGACGAAGAATGCGTTGTGATAATTATATTTTAAATCCATTTTAATCCGCACTATTATCACACATCAGTTTCTCTAAAGTACTCACCAGAAACAGCGACGATCTCATTATGAGACAGATCTAGATTACTCAAATTCATTAAATGTTTGAATGCATTATCCTCCAGCACATCTATTTGATTATTGTTCAAATTCAGATGCGTTAGGTTCGTTAAACCTGCAAATTTAATTATATATATTCTACTATATTATTATCTACCTTTTAAAGTAGAATTGTTCATGTCAGTTGTCATTTTTTCGAGAAGTCTATAAAACTAACAGATTAGGATAATCGCCATAAGATTTTTTTTCGGATTTGGAACTTAAGGTGTTTATATATTTCAATAGAATAAATTAGTTAAATCATATTCGGGAATACCCTTAGATATCATCAAATTATTATTGTTACTTAAACAACCCATTATCAAACTCAAATTTTATTCCAATCATAGTTTTAAAATTTTAAATTTCTAACAACGTCATTGATTCTATCAAAACTGCAGCTAGTTTAATAAGAGTCACTTAAGTGCAAACAATCCGTCCAAAGCAAATCCATTGCTCTTACCCGCGAGCGCTCCTCTCCGGATACTCGCGAAGGTATTGTCAGATAACAAGAGAATCTCGAGGCAGCTCAGTGGGGGCACCGTGTTCTGACTTAAAGGGCCCTCCAACGCGTTGCTCGACAAATCCAATTCTCTCAACAACGAAGCTTCCTTTAACGGCGACAATGCGGCTACTTTTAACAGGTTCCCTCGCAGTCTTAATACTAAGAGTTTCGATAGAGGTTTAAACGTGTCCGACGATATGTTGGTCAACTGGTTGTAACTTAGGTCGAGGTAAGTTAGGTTCTGGATTCCCTGTAATTATATTTAATTTATTGACGTTATATTTAGTAATAATGCTATTATATGAGTCTTTTTTAGAATTTATGAATAGAAAAAATATATTCCACGTATAGGTAGGTATATAGACATGCATAGACACGTCTATAAATATATGAATTTTCACTAAACTCACTTTGAATGCGCCAGCTTCTAAGGCGTGAATTTTATTGTTTGACAAGTCCAGACGATCTAGCTTTGGTAGATGGGTAAGCGCTTCGGTTGGTACTGATGGTAACTTGTTGTTTGGCAAACCTGAAAGCGAAAGATATTATACTACATAAATTACACACATGCTTGTATATGTATGAATATAAAATTCATGAAACTTAACAAAGAGAAGAAAAGAACAATGACAATAAATATTATTTATATATAAGACAAAAAAAATACTAAAATTGAAAATCTATACAAAAATTAAGGAACAAGAAGTGTCTAAATCTAAACCCTTGTGTTTAAGAAGAAGTAAACTTATTTACCCAAAGCAAGTAAAGTGGTCGATATATTTAAGAAAGCTCCTTGTGCAATCTTCCTTATGTCTCCAGATGATACCACCAATCCATGAAGGCCAACTCCAGCTAATTCGAAAAAGGATGCGGCACTTAGTAACGAAACGCCCTTAAGTGCACAGTCCAATAATGATATTGCTGTATTTTTATTCCTAGCTCGTTGCTCGCGTAAGTGTCGTCCAATTATCTGTGAAACAAACAACAATATTTTGCTTTTTATATCGAAACAGTTTCTAATGTTTCATTATACCTATATACAAGTATAATAATTGAGTATAGTTTAGTATATATATAACAAATAAATAAAAATCTAAATTACACGCACTATTACATAAACTCGAACGCGTTATATGTTTTTTGTAATTCATAATAATTTGAAAAGCGCCTGAATTTATGTATATAATATATTTTAAATCGATATGTTAACTATATATCTTTTTATCAGGAGTTTCTAATTTAGATGAACAGTGCAAGTACTTAATTCCGTACATCTGTTACAACGTTAGAAACAATTATATCCTAAACTACTCGTGGCATAGTGAAATTGAAACGTAAGAGAAAATTGAATGTTAGATTTTCTTTAGCAACTAAGTCATGCGAGTGATTAAATAGATTAGATTTTAGTTGTGATTTATATTCTGTTCTCTATTTCGTATTACATTTTATTACTAATTTTCTCCCTATATATTTCTATGTAGAGAGGTATATTCAGAAAGAATTCCAGGAACAGTTTTTTTTCTAGTCCAGTTGTTTGTGACATCTGGGTTTGGGGTCAATATAAATTCAATTATATACATCTGTACAAATAAACACTAAATGCAATTAAATGAGTCCACAATTTGTTGAGATCCAAAATACGATTCCAATTGGCCTATTTCTTAGCCGAAATTAACAACATAATATCGTTGTGCCGGAGTCAATTACAGGATTAAGTGGGTCTCGACAAACATTGCCTTAGTGATATTAAACCTTTTTATTTGCCTTTAATACAACCCAGAAACCATGAGCTATAAACAACAAGAGAGTTCCCTTTTCCACTTACATTGAAATGTTTTAACAATATTTTTTTAAACAAAAACTAAATTGTAGTTCCTCCTTTATTAGAATGTTATTTTTGATTTTAAGATGAGGTCATATTATACGTTAAATGACGTGTGTTATGAATAATAATAATAAATAACTAAATATTTTTTTTAAACAGATCTTAACCAAATTATTTGGACTAATAATCATAACATTGCCTTCTCTCTTTGATAGCTCCAATAGTGTTCATAACATTCATGTTGAATAGTACATAATGTGGTAAACCTACAACGCTTGTGGAAAGCGAACGCAAACAATTCGCGCCATACATCTATTACACCTGCGCGATTTGGCCGGAGACGTTGAGTAGGGTATGTTGACATGCTCACCCCTGACCGACGTCAATAAAACGTCTTACTGCCTCTCTCACTTAAGTGCTCGTGATGCCCGATAAAGAAAATTATTACGGAATATTTTGTATTATTTATTTTCATGTGTCACTTATATTTGTGTAAACATGCTCATAATCCTAATTTTATGCAACTAATAAAGACTAATGATTAATTCGGGAAATAATCGAATTATTATACTGCTTTATTTATTTGCACACAATTGAATTACAATAGAAATTATGCCATATTTAGTCGATTATTGCATTTTTCATTAGGTCGAATTAAGAGTCTATTGATTATACGAACCTGTAAAGCCGTATGATCACCAGCGCATCTCAAAGTATGAGGCATGTCACAGGAGCATTCAGCAGCAGGCCGCGCGCTTAACTCTGGACATTGCCACTCGGCTGAAGTTTGTGACGTCACCAGAGCGTAAAAGAACAGCGCCACCACAGTCGCCGATGGCGACATTCTGAAACAATTAACATTGATATTAAACTAGGTGTTATTGAGATTGCTTTGCTAATAGAGTCTGGAGAGTTGTTGTAGATGAAACAAAAAATATAGGAATAGGTTAACAGAGAGAGAAAGATGATGCAGATTCTGTATACTCCAAACTATCTACTTTGTTTGCAACAAATTAAAGCAAAAATTAATACACTTTTTTCTTTTTTATATAGTCTATACAGCGCTGTATTTTTAAACATTACGTTTATTAGATAAATTTGGTTCCTATACTTAATATTATGAATTTGCAAAGTAAAATACTTATAATAAAATCTAATTTCAATTCTTATTGTAATAGTTTGGAGTAAACCAATTCTATACAAAATTTTATATTTTGTATAGAATATTATTTACAAAACCCATATTCTGTAAACTCAAGCGATATGTCGAAAATTACTCGAAAAGCAATCCTGCAAATAGAATCACTACAGTTACATAAAAGGTTGTCTGTTAGAGACATAATAGCGTGTAAGAGTAAATAAGGATGTTATAAAACCAACATAAACTACAAATAATGATTCTAGGATCGGCTATTGAATGTAACTAATGTCCACAGCTTGACTTCATGGTGAATGTTCACACTATATGTACAGGCAGTCCTCGGTTATACGTCATGTTAGATACCAGTGGGCTTATCACGAATTTTAGTCTGGCTTTCGAACCGAGTTCGCTTCAAGCGATTTGTATGAAAATTTGAGCAGCGCCACCGCGTGCGGATTTGGAACTACAATATTTTAGATACTTTTTGTTAATTTTCGAACATCTCGATCTTTCGTTCATTTGATAGATTGCTGGTGCTTGTTAGTCGTTAGTAAAAATTCATGATCCCGATTGCTAACGGATCCGTTTTACTTGTGACAGCTCGATTCGAAAGCCAGACTAAATTCGTGATAAGCCCACAGAAAATAGTGACGCAAAAAGAAACGATGTAAATAAAACGAGGAATGATGTCAAAATTTTGACTGCCGTAAACGAAACAACATAAAACAAGGACTGCCTACATACTGTACCTATATATTATACTACTACATTTTTTAGGTACAAAGATTAGCAATTACATAGAAGTGCCGGTTCGATTCTCGGTGAAAAAAAAACCTACTTCAGGTCTGGGTGTTTATGTTTGTGTTGTCCTTGCTCTAATGCCTAAAGTACAGTCCTAGTTTTAAGTTTTTCTTTTACCGGAAAGGAGTTTCACAAGTTGAAGATAAAACGACAAGACGACATAACGAAAGAGAAAGAAAGAGATAAATATAAAATAAGTCATTATTATTATTGTAATTTTAAATTAATACGAAAACCAAAAGACATATTAATTTACCTAAATAAAAAAATACAAACAAACGAAAATATAAATACCTAAATGAAATATTACCCAATTTACGGTTTAGAGGTCTAGCAATCAAAAAGCCGCAAATTTTCATTGAGAAAGTCTAACGAAGGGACATCCTGTGGCTACGTGAGGGTTCTGTGTGAACTAGTAAAACATACATAACATAACGACAACGATCATCCTTATGGGCTCTGTGCAGCCCGATTACACATTGCTTACGAATTCATTTTTCATTCGTACATACATTGCCATTCTAATTTATTTTAAACGTACATGATATCACTATAGTTTAATTAAATATATAACACAATTAGTTCTTGCTATTTGATTTAGTAACGTTAATTAAAACTAAAGCATTTAACTTAAGTCTTCATTCGAGTAAAAAATGGAGTTAAAAGGCCAGCGGTCATATTTTCCCATATTTCAGAAACATAAGTATGGATGTGACACGGGACCAAAGTACACAGTTTTGTGGGCAAACAGTGTTTTACGAAGGGCGCCCACTCTCATTTTTGCGATATGATTTAGGTAGGCTACCATGCTTCGTAAAAAGTGCGGGTGTTCCCTGACTGAGGTCAAGATTAGCGGGACTCGAGTTTTTAAATCATATATTAAATATTTATTTAGATTAAGATTAAGAGCGAAAACGACTGACTCTTGTCAGAGTTAAATTTAGTTTATTTAGTCAACTTCTGCCATTTTACACTGACTATGCCCAAACTCATCTCGAAATGTCAGTAGGCTACACTTAGAAAGCCTGCCACTCTTAAAATCTTCATATTAAAAACTATGAAAACAAAAGTAGAAACAAACGAATTTGCGAGAAAAACAAAAGAACAAGAACGAATACAGTCCCCCTACCTTAACGGACTTCCCCCTAGCAATCCTTTTTGTTCTTTATTGTTTATAGAGCGAGTGAAAATTACCGCTTTTGTATGAAACGACGTCTTTATTGAGTTGAATAAAGCTTCAGGAAATACACCTACTTTGAATTTTATGTCGGATACTAATTTCTTTGTAGTTTAGTTTATTACTCGTATAAAACTTTGTTAGTAAATGTTGTATATCGATTTAAACTATTTGTTTACTTTTCCCCGAGTATTATATAAGACCGAAACGAACACCTAACATTTCTTATTTATTATTATTATTAGTAAATAAATAAATAATATATTATGAATTGAAATTTAGATTATTATAAATGTTATATTATTTCTGATTTCTGGTCTTGGTGTTTTATAGTTCTGATACCATAGTGTCTCAATATACATTTGAATGCTTTGAAAGTAAAATGGTAATCAATAATCATACAGAAATACATTTAACTAAATATGGATAATTAAAATAAGAAAAAATAGCCAAAGCAACAAAGAATAATGAATATGTCGAATTTAGTTGGGGAATTCTTGACTGAAAAATATACCTTTCTTCTGGTTTACGTCAAAATTGAAGTACCAGTCCCAAATCTCTCTAGAACATTCTTCGAATTATAATATTGTTGTTTGTCCAGTGGAATGGCAGCCTAAGAGGTCATGTACGGATAACAACTACATAAGTGAATAAATGCATAATAGGTCGCAGGACGTGCGAATTTGTTGCTTCCATTAGCGCACATTTGCTGCAAGACAGGGCGAGAGGCAACACATATTAAAACACGGATACAAAAAGTAAGTTTTTTATTTAATTAAGTTATTTATGAAACAATAATAATAGATACATATTAAATTTAGTTGTGTAATATAAATGTACTATATATCAGGATAACATTGAAAACCTAAAAGTTTCAATATTTAATAATTTTATTTTGACAAACAATCGAATCACAAATATTTGTGCGATGTATAAAAATAATAGCTTTACCTCAACAAAATACAAAAGGCCAATCTACCGACTTCAAGAATTTAAGAGGCCTTAACTTTTTCGCAATAGAACTCTAAACTATTTTTCGGAAAATAAAAACAATTATATTATATCTCGTACGTTTTTAACTTATAAAATGTTGAATGTTATTTATATCCTTTTTTATATTTTAAAAGTAATGAATTATTTTGTAAAATATTGAAATAAAACACGAAAAAAAACAATGAATTGCTGTTTAATCAACTTCATACTCGTTCAATTTAAAAGCTGCGGAGTTACATGAACTTTTGTACATAGCGAGTCGTTCAGTCGAATGATTGAACGAAAAATTATTGAGTACTCCACTTTACAAATTCGTTGAAAAATTTTCAACGTTCAACATGTTCCGGTCTAGTGAACACATTGGGAGCAATTTACGCGCATTTGTTCTCTTTACAAACTATAATAATAAATAGTAAACGTTTATATGTAAATATGCTATATAGAGTTTTAGTGATAATTATAAGCAATATTTGGACCCGCAATGAACTAAACCCGTGTTTGCAACATCCATAGAAAACCTAATTAGATTGGAAACTATGATAAAACAAACACGTTTTAGTTTCATATAAACTCTGAATATATTATATATTAAACATTAAATTTATAAATTCTCTAAAAATACACACGGCAAATACCAATTTGTATTTAGTTATGTACTTATTTCATTACAAATGAAGATTTAAACGCTTCTGTAATCTTATTGCTTTCGATACGTTGGATAAAAAACCATCATAAAGTATTTTAAATTAGCCAAATCATATTGGCTAATAACCTAACACGAAATTATAGTTGTCAAAACTAGGAAATAAATTAGAATTAACTTTTCCTCATATTTTCCAACTTGTAATTCGTTTCGAAGGTTACAATATTCATAATATTAAGCTAACTTCATAATGGTTTGAAGATATTTCAAATACTACCTGCATTTCAGCTGAAATACGGAAACAGTTACATAATGAATGTACAGTTGGCAATACAATTGATTTCTCACCTTAATTTTTAATGTTATCAATTGTTTTATTATCTTTTGTTTTATAGTAGTTTGATACATGTGGTACTTCGCTTGTTAAACTATGCCGGTATATGCATTCATATACCTTTCAAATTGATCTCGAATCACGACTAAGTTATTTTACGTTTGTTATAATATAACCATTGTCAGATTGCCTGTCTCTCCTGTTACCCGTAGGATAGTTTAGATTGGGATTTTAAGAAGATTTTAACAAGGATCATATAATAACAATAAATATTCTGCAATAAGCTTAAACGAATCAAAATCAGTTTACTAGTTTCGCTGTAAAATATAAACAAACAAACAAACGTACACTCCCGTAATAATTAATAGTGTAATGTGATTTTCATGTTGACGGTACAAGCTTTACTTCGCGCGATGCATTTCGAATTATTCGCAAACATAAAGGAAAACTTTGTTTCTACATATCCCGGCAAGTTCAAACAAACTTCCAACTATTATATAGAAGAACGATCTTATGATTTATATACCTAATTAATTAATTAACGTATAAACGAACTTAAGCGATATTCGAACTTAATTACAATATATGAAAATCTGCATTTGAAGAGATTTATATAAATTTATAATATTCATTGAATATATTGTCATTGCATAATACTTTCAATTTAATTTTTAGTTATATTTCTACTTCCTTATCAAAATTATTCACTGGAAGAAATCATTTTTTGCCTTAAGTTTTTTTTTTCTGTATTTTGTTTAACGCAATAAAAATTAACATTTTTTAATAATATTAAATTTACAATAGTATAACAATATTTCTTTTAATTAGAAAAATCAGGACCTCTGCGCAATAGACTACGCTAACCACTGCATCGTGAAGTCCGTCTATCAGAACCCTTCAATTTTCGTCATAAAAGAACTGAATGTTTGTTTCAGAATGGTCCGACGCATAAAACTTGTGTTACTGTGTACGGCTGCTCTCCTGGCAACCTCGCACGGACACGCCAGAACATTCACCCGTTGCAATCTCTTCAAAGAGCTGCAACGTTATAATTTTCCAAGAAATCTCTTACCGCATTGTAAGTACACGCAATTTGTATTGGAGCTTAATACGCACATTCGTTAATTTTTAATCTGTTTACAAAAGTTATTATACAATTGAAACTCTGCACTCAAATGTGTTTCTGTTATTTAAATAGCTAATTACAGCAAACTTTGTATCTTAATTCACTTATTAATTTCACATTTATTTCTTTTTACAAACATAAACATTACATAATGACGTTATAAAGAATTTAAAATTATAAAAGTGTATTATTTTTATATTAATTAAATATCTAGAATAAACTAACTTAATAGATCTCGTACAATGTAAGCTTGAAACTGAAAAGCGATGTTCAAATAGAAATTAATTCAAATTAATACAACCCCAATACTGAAAAGGGAACATTGTAGAATATGATATTAAATTAAGCTAACGGAATTGGGACTCGGTTATTGAAATTAAAATTGGTTGTTACGATCATTATGAGGTTACTTCTCAAGTTTGTTGAGACTGTAATTCATTGATCCTTATAAAGCGTGGTAGTTTTATATAAATGGCACACGTCACGCATTGTACGCGTAAATTGTTCTTAACTGGATGAGTAGTAATGTAAATTTGTTATCATAACTAAAACTGAACGTGTACTTCTATTAGTTGCAAATAAGATATTTGTCTAACCTCGGAATTTCCACTTAACAGATTAAAGCTTCAACTACTATCCCGAACATAACATATAATCAAAATATAAGCCTGAGCATGTTTGCAATTAGCAAAATGCCGGTGCGACATACATCGCAAGGCACTTAGAGCCACCCAATGCATGCCTGTAGTAATCAGGATGCCATGCGACATGCGTTCACCTAACTCCTGTTACTCTAGCAAGGATTTGCATGCATTAGCAAGTACTGAGCAATTCGCACTTAGCGAAGCTTAAGACAGATCCTAGAACGCCCTCAACATGTCTTTGAGATTAATTTTGTACTTGCATAGATTATTTCTGAGGTTAAGCTAATTATAGTTCTTGATAATTACTGCCTTCCAAATCGTAATATTGAGTTAGATTTTTTTTGTTGTAATAAAACAGTCCTTTGAAAGTGTAGATATGGCAATTATATCACAATTGTTTAACTTTACAGCAGTTTTTCGTAGGTTAAATCTTAATATAGCTTAAAGTCAGTATTTCGGCAAATATCCTGTCCTTAAGTAAAAAATAATCTAAGCAATTGTTTTTAGGGGTTTGTCTAATAGAGCACGCTAGTAACAGAACTACGGCGAAGATTTCCCATCATAACAACGGATACACCAGCTATGGACTGTTTCAGGTAACAACTAGTATACGAAAATAGGTGGAATAGAGTCAGATAAGTCATAATGCTATCTCTGTCATACTATGAGGCATAAGTGTGAGTTTATGTACAGGTGTACCATCTGAGCTGTCGATAAATATAAACAAGCCGGCAAGAATGGACTTATATACAAGTATAAGCATTAACAGGTCATAAGTTGATGCACTGTTTACCAATAGGGTACTATTGATACATACAATGAAGCAATATTACAATTCAAAAATTATATTTGAAACACATATAACTATGCTGTTATAATATGTTCTTTTTAGGCTCACTTCGGCGATAATGCACAAAAAATATTATAGGAATAATTGTTAATTTATTCCATTATAATGTGCAGATCTATGAATTAAATATACAGCGGGTTCAATATACATTCCAATTAATAAATGTAGAGAGAATTCCATAAGTACTGGAAATGCGAGTGCATCCATCAAAATAGTACGGAAATAATTCGTGCTAATTTTAAACACAAATTTAACTACTGCTCTGGTTTAAATCTGTGATACAAACGTCATAATGTCACGCAATCAGTAAAATGAACGGTATGCTGTTTGCTAAATGCTACCAAATATGTTGGTAGCTACATTCATCAGTTTTGATGTAAAAGCGCGTTAAATCTATGTCGAGTTTTAACAGCGACGTGAATAGAGTTGCCTTATTTAAACATTAAACTAATCCTAATTATAAAAAAATATATATTTCAAATACTTTTGGATGGAATAACTAGTATTATTTTGTTTAAACTGAAAAAGAGGGAGTCACTAATGAACAATTATTCAAAAAGATCATGCTTTGCTCGGTCACGTTGACAATAGATCAATGGAGTGGCCAAAGTGACAACCTAACCTTTTTGGGTGTCGGTAGACTGGACAAATAAGTACCTATTCAAAACAAATTAATTATAAAAAACAATAAAACCCAAATAAATTGTTAAAAATTAACAAGAAACAGTAATATTTTTTTTTATATTGATTCTCCATTCATTTCAATGTTCTAACTACCGAAATTTATTATTAGGTCCCTCTATTTTATGATTTATGTAGCTGATCATACAATATGTCATTATATTGGACAATGTCACAGATAGTGATTAGATTATTAGTACTATTATGTCATAACATAAATAAATATAATTTATTATTTATTAATGAATTTTTGACTTGAATGACTTTTTTCATTAGGAATATTTTTGTTTGAATGAATATTTCTTGTTGGGCTGTTACCTGAAAACTTGGCGTTGATAGAATTGTCTTTATAAATATTTAAGAGCCTGTAGTAAAAGAATAAGAAATATTATTTATTGACGTAAGCCGCATGTTTACGAAGACTTGTCATTACATTATTATGCTCCAATAAATCGGATTAATAATTATTATATATCCGTACAGATTAATTTAATTTTTACGAAAACAACTTAACATAACTAAATATAAAATATATCATGAGATCAATATGCATTTGATTAATTTTTGTATTTACGATGTGTATTTTAATTTATAAATAAATATCCCTTTTGAAAGTAAATCAAACCTGGGACTTGTAAGTGACATATTAGTACTGGCCCGTATGCCAAGGACATATACATATATGTGCTTGTGGCATTCAAAATATATTCCACAGTTATCTATCATCTAATTCATAGTTAATACGGACTGAAGGCCTCAAAGGACATTGCACTGGCCTACTTTCTATGTCACCTCACACAATTCCTATTAAAGCTTAACTATGTAATATTTCTCATCCGCTAACTACAATCACGACAAATTGAATAAGTACTCTGATACTATTCTTCGTGACGTCACGAATTTAAATGTCTATATTAGGGTAGGTAATGATTAAAAATGTGTATTCATTTATTTTTCTCTTCACTTCTTTGTAAAATTTATTCTTAATTGACATAACATTTAAATTAAATATATCTAATTCTTTAATAATTTAATTTTGACATATGAATAATGCATTTTATAATATATTTAAAATGTAATGTAACCTTCTAAAATTAGACTATTATAATTCTTTGTGTGATATTAATTCCAAGTCTAGTTGTAGAGCCCTGTTTGTGAATCCAATAAATAAATATTTAATAATAATGTAATATAGTTTAGTTTTTGGTTATATGGATTGTCATCGACTGTATGGAGAAATTCGATTGAGTCTTCGTAGCTCACGTTCGGCGTCAAATCGTCTACGCGATTTGCATTGTCGCCCGTCTGCCATCGTTCGTTACCGTACGAAGCAGCGGCTGGAGGTCGCGGTGAGCTCAATTTCGATCAATTTCAGTGAAAGACGTTGAGATGAACGCCGATATTAGTGATGTGGAATTTAATCAAAAGCATTGTATTTTATTAGGAATTTTTGAAGACAAAAACGTTCTTTACAATTATCGAGTTTATTATCGACTTCTATGGAAAATGGTAATAAGATATTTTATAGATATATATAAATACGCGAGTATTATTTGTAAATAATATCGCAATGTATTGAGGTCTCTGTCTAACCTTCTACGCACAAAAAATGTATGACGTCAGAGCAGATCCAGTCTTAATTTAAAGAAAAAATGTAGCTTTAAATTATAATGTATTAAAATATCGATAGTCGATACTTAAAATAGACATCACTAAAATTGTGAGAGTCTACAAATCGAAGGAGCTCCGATTGAAATCAGCCTCGCTGGTAAATAACGTCTTGTGAGCTAATACTTTCCCCTGAGATAGCTAATCTCGGATGGGGGCGGTGCTGTCATTCTCTTTGTTGAAATACATATACATAGGGCGATTCGTGGCGTTGTCTGTTTTTTAAATATTTTAATTTAAGAATAATAGATAGATTTTGTATTCTTTAAAAAATGCACTTTAATTATGAAAATAGAATGCTAATTCTATACTTTTACTTATTAAAATAATTATTATTTACTTATTGGTGATCTAATATTACAAGATTAAGCTGTGGATTTCTGGTTTCTAAGAAAAACCATAGATCAAGAAGAAGTCAGCAAACTTGTTTATAATGCACCAATTATAATTATCTTACTTCGATAGTAATAATTCAGAAACTCATTAAAACTCTCAACAATTGTCATCACAAGTTGCTCTTAAAATAGCAGTATTTGATAAATTTTAAAATACATGTGAAGTGTTCGTGTGTTTGCATCACAAGATGATGTATGAAAACCTGAATCAATTCCAGAATATTTATTTCGCATATCGTTATAAAACAGTTTCTATATTTGCCACGTAAAACGGAATGTTTACATTGTTCGCGATTTAAATTTTTAAAATATTTTTATGAACTTAGGTTCATAAATAATTTATTAGGTAAATAATTTATTATTATTATTAGTATTTAACAGTCAGATCATATTTATTAGTTATATTGTATAAATAATCGAAAATGATGCCCAAAACACGATAATTTGTTTTTCCTAATTGTTCCCCCTTTCTTTCCCTCACTACGACCACTGCTGTAAAAACATCTGATTGAAATAATAAAAAAGAACTCAATAATAAGTCATAGTCAAGTTAGTATATATATAAATAAATTTTACGCTATTGAAATTAAAACAGTAAATCTCGTATATTTTCTTCAGTAAGCATTTAAAAACAATAATCGCGTCACATCATTCGAATTGATACGAAAATTACATCGAAAATAACTCGAGTGATATATTTCATTAACGATAAATCGTTTCAGGAGATTAAAACGCGCGACCAATTAAAAATTACAACCGGCGTTATTGAAAACATTCGAAAGCATTTATTTTATAAGTGTTTCTTTTATTTTCATTCCTATAAAAATCATAATAAGTTATTTATAATTGAACGTGAATATAATCTTCTTTTCTCTTAATAAATATTTATACATAGGTTGGCTGGTAGAAAATGCTACCTAGCATTAAGCCCGCCTGTACTGTTGTACTAAGTTTTAAATACATAAATATAATATATATACGTATGTATGTATATATACACAAAAAAAAAATTGATAAAGTCTCCTCAATTCAGCAAAGCAGGAATGATGGGGATATAGACTAATATTATTACTCAAATTTCGCGACTATCTTATCAAAAATCGTTAATTACAGTTTTGCCTAACGTCGAAATCGAGGTCATCATAGGTCATTTGAAAAATTTTCACTATCTCACATAAATTATATTTTCTATCTACTAGGTATTAACCCTATATATTATCAGTGGGTAATATAAGATATAATATATGTAGATGAGTAGAAAATACGTGTAAGTATATACTATATACATGTCACTGCCGATGATGAATACAGCTCAAAACTACAATAATTAATCTGATTTAAAATAAAACGAACGAAGAGTCTTATGGTATTGAAATTAATTTCATAACCGCATAATTCATTAAAATTATTACGTTAACAGATTTAAAATTATTTAAAGTACATTTCATTAATTATTTCAATTTGTGTTGTTTGCAATTTTTTGTTACTTACCCATATATTCGTATTGACCGGAAATTGAATTCAAATAGTCAAATAATGAACTGAAGCGTAGAGGTCGTCAAATGAAATATTTATAAAAATATTTGTTATGAATTAATTACTTGAAACTTTTGTATATTAAAGTTGTCAAAACTGTACTAAATTTTCAAATTTATAATTTATATGTAAGTCTTAATTCCGTGTATTTTCAAATTTTAATGAAACCTTTGCCAAACATTTAATCTAAATAAGAGTACTGGTAAAATACGAAACGTCATTAATAAATGTTTAAGCGAATAACTAACATATAAAGCAGCACGGAAAGTGGAAATTGCACTTACATATTTTTGCATATAATCGCTATCTTACAAAAACATTGTAACTGACAAAATGTAATTTTAAGATATCCCTCCCTATACAGCTTTTTAATTCAAAAACTCATTATCATAGTAATACAAAATAAATCGTTAAACAAAACAAATTAGAAAAGAGGTCAGTATTCAATTCGTCAATGATTTCAACGTGTTTTTGTATTTATTTATTTATTTATTATGATATAATATTTACTTCTTTCTATTATTTATTTATTTATTTATAAAGCCTACCTACAAAATTACTATTAAACTAACTAAACGACATTGTAATTATAGGATAGGATGGCATGCTCAAGATGATAAAGGGATAGATACTAGACTTCTAATAAGAATACAAAAATACATAGTTTAGATGTGACACAATAATTAAAATAAAAATAAATAAAATGCAAGAACCAAATAGATATTTTGATGATTATAATTTGTAATAACTGGTGCTCGAATTATGTCAGTATTTCAAATTTACTATCTCAACAAACATACGTCTACAATTAAATTATTGCATTTCGATGCTTCATATTTTTTGATTGGATAGTTCAAAATGGTTAGAATTGTTAGTTATAGACTTTTTGTAATATGAGGTCGTTATGTTGGGAAATGCAAATTTGGTAGCAAAAGGGAGGCCGCATGTTCACATTTTGTATTTTGTCTGCAAACACGTTTTTAATTAATTCCCTTATATTTGGCCGTTGGGATATTGATGACTTGCAATTGCGTTTTATGAATTCGCTCGAAAATGTTCGCCGTCGAGCTTACTGATTGCAATCATTGGTTTATATTGAATCTATTCGCGGTATTCACTCTGACGAGTTACAATTAAATGATTGTTAAACGAAGTGTTGATTTTTTATTAATCAATTAACGCTGATATTTAAGAATATTCTTAATAAGTAAAAGTGTTTTTAATATCCTTTGTATTGCTTTACAGATTAACAATAAGGATTGGTGTAAGAAAGGACGCAAAGGCGGCACTTGCATGATGAAATGCGAAGGTTCGTCATTTATATTTTAGTAAATAAAAAACAATTGAAGTCAAACAAATTTAACAATGAGCTAAGGAATATTTTTTCCAATCGATTCCTATGATTTATTCAATTGGTCTTTTGAATCTATTTTGATTAAAAATCGAAAAAAAGAGTATTGATTTTTCCCCATTTAAAAATTCTCAGCATTCTGTAGATGTTTATTCTGTATTTGTCTGTTTCAGATCTAATCAATGAAGATTTAGCCGATGACGTGCGCTGCGCTAAGCGGATTTACGACAGAGTTGGTTTCAAAGCGTGGACATCTTCTTACGCACATTGCAAGGAGAAGAGTCTTCCTGATTTATCTAAATGCTAAATACCCATATTCTAATAAGAACCATTTTATATGTAGTTAAGTTTATATTAATCACTGCCAATGTTGTATTTATTATTATTATTATTTTGTAGTTTTAAGTGTTTAATCAATGTTTTACATTTTTAATAAAATTATTATAATGAATTTATGTGAGTGTTTTATTTTAAGAGTAAATAAATAGCTTAAATCATCATCATAATTAATCAAAATTTCAAACGTAAATTATTTAAAGATTGCTAATATAGGTACTATAACAGCGCTGTAAATATTCTGTAAATTTGAGTTTTAAGAATTGTTCTTTCCTTTAGAACTAAACCCAGCCTTCATATGAAATGAAATGAAATGAAAATCGTTTATTAGCATAGGCAGTAAAGGCGTGCGCTTGCTCATCGTTAAACTCTACCATTACTTCGGAAAGGCGTATGACGAGAAAGAAACTCGTCAAAATCATATCATCACATTTTGTATGTATTGAATAACAAGTACTACCTAATCTTTTACAAAACAGGAAACAAAGCAATAACTACAAAGTGGAGTCAAGTTTAATTCGGAATACAGTGAAACGCCTAATAAAATCTGTTCCGCTAAATTAACTTCGGGCGCAATGTTGCTTAAACGGATATTCAGGCGCGTAAACATATTTTATTTTAAACTTTGTCCTCTATGGTATGTTACAGTAAACACTACTACAAATTATCATAATGTTTATATATTTTAGTACTAACCTATTATATAATTAAAAAAAAACAACAAAAAGTACTTACAAAAAAATGAGGTTGATTTGACTTTTTTTTTAAAATTGTTAATAAGCCAGCAAAGTGTTGGCCATTAGTAAATTTAATTTTATATTGAAAACAAAATTATTATAAAAGTCCACGTCAACAGGATGTAACACAATAGTCTAATGATTATTAATGCGAAATTTGATGCTTGTTGATAATATGCAACAAAACTTAATGGTATAGTTCTTGTATTTTTAAAAGATAAGATAGTTTTAAGAAATATACAATTTAAAAAAAAAACACCTTAAACTCCTGGACAAATACTCGCCGCTATAAAAAAACATAAACAACTATATAAATATATATTTATAAATTGATCAAACTTTTAGATGTACATATTTATAAGTAAAACATATAAGTAATGTTCGACCTTAACAAATTCAACTATCCACTTATAGCTGGCGAAAAAAAACCACAATTTTCTCACAAAACAAAAGACAGAGGAAGTGACCGTTTTAAACGAAAATCAATATAATTATTTCCTTTCTTTAATTACATTTAATCACACATTTGTTTTCGATAATCGATGTCAATTAATCTTAATCGTTTTGTCTTTTAAACAATCGGTTCGTTACAGATTTTTTTACGTCAAACAGTTACTGCGTTTTTAATGTGTAGAACGTTTGTAAAGCGAGTAGTTGAAATTATAATTTTTAACAAAACAGAATAAATAAAATTTGATTATATAAATAACAAATATTTATGAAAAAAAAGCATTTTTTGTATTATGGTCAATTTAATGCGCCTGACTACCGTATTTATTTTGATTATTTTTAATTCGACAAGCCAAACAGTCTTTTAAAATTATTTAAATCATGTTCGAGAATAACTTAAGACAACAATGAAACTAATTTCAATATTAATTTCGGTAAGAGACGATTACGCACAGATCCAATATTTTATAATTACATACTATTACTATATTTTCCCCTTCATTCAAATTAGCGGAAATGTGTCCTGGGTTAGTTTAATTTCAGAACGACTGTTTCCGACTAACCGAATAGACGTGGGCTTACAGTTATGTACACCTGAATTCCAATCTCAGAATGTATTTTGATAGCTCAACGTCTATGATACAAACTTAGCAATGACAGTCGATAATATTGATGTCTGAATTTATTATTTTAAATACTTACTATCGCGTTTAAGAGTATTTTAATCTGACTTTTCAAGAGCTTTGCAGATTTTATATTTAAACTTTCAATATGTCGGACTAAAATGAAAAAATTTAACCATAAAAAATCTTATAGATTAACTTATAAAACAAAACACTGCTAAGTATCGAACTTATCTCATCACTTCCCTTTAACAATATTGCAAAAGACAATTTTTTTAGTACAACAAAGGAGTCCCAAATGTTCCCACAGAACCTGATAGGGTCGATGACACGATCGATACGTTGTTGGTATTTTTTACGGTACCATATTCGCATTCGATAAATTAACATTACGGTTGGGAAAAACTTCATATTTGTCGTTTGTGCGCAGGAAAAACTAATTGGCGGAACTTCGTAAAGAATTTCATGTTTGAAGTTATATGGTGTATTGTATATACATGGTTCCAGGATAGTGCTGCGCTCTTAATACTGAGGGGAACCAACAAACTACTACTACTAATTTCAGGAACAACCAACCCGATTTGATAACCTATTTATTGAGGAATCTATATGAGATAACCCAATCAATTTAAAGAAATCATGACCTCAATTGTAAGTTAAATAAAAACTACATTCAAAGATTAACTCGTTCTAATTTGAGAAAACATCGCGTATATTTTTATTATACCTAATTTTTCTATAAGTCTGACATTTAATTCATCTAACTGCTAACATAACACAATTAAAATTTAACGCGGGTGAAACCACGGAGCACGTTACAAGTTACAACCCATACAAAGTTATTTTAAAAACTTACAATGTTGATTGGTAAGTCAGTTTTTGCTTTATAGATTCTTTTAATGCCAATGGAGGACGTCTTGGTCGACGATCGTTATTGCAAGTAAACAGGATTTAACGATAATGAGTGAATTTGTTGCTATTCTATAATAAAGCACTCTTTTTGTAGAGAATGCATGTTGCTGTCATTTGTTGACATTTGCGGAAGTATTGCATAAATAATTAATTATGTATTAGAAACTGGATTCCTAATTCTTTATCTCTACTACATTATAAATGTTAATGTGAGTTTGTTTGTTACGTTTTCACGCAACAACTACTCAACCGATCATCATGAAATTTTGTACACATATTTTTGGATGTACTAGAAGTAACATAGGATACTTTTTATTACAAAAAAATATCTTTTTTACTATAATTTCTAATTGACTATAGTTCAGCTGTTTGGATTATTTCTATATTGATTTTGAATTTTGAGGTTAGGTGTCATTTTTGTGGTTAGATGCCACTTTATTATTTTATGCGAGCGAAGCCGCGGGTAAAAGCTAGTAAGTAATATAATTTTTGAATTTCATATATATTTTTAACGTATAAAATAAAAATTCTATAAAAAGGTACACATATGATTGACACGTACATATGTTAGTTTCGTACATTACATTGCCTACGTCATGTAATATCCGATGTACTATATCCAATATCCCAGTTTAGATTCGGGACATTGTACTCGTTTTAATATTTATTACATAGTTTAATTTTTTACGAGAACTCGACTATTTATATCGGTATATTTTTCCATTAAATAAATAAATTTCTCAGTCTGTATATTTGTGTATATAAGTTTTTGAGAACGTGTAAACCTATGCAACGTAATGAGTTGTATTTAAACAAATATTATATTAAAAAGTTACGTGGATAATTAAAAACACAATTATAACGTATCAATCAAATTAGATAATATGATATTACACAATTTTCTAATTAGAATAATCTGTAAACGACTTTTGTTAAACTTTTATTTGTACTTGGATTGTTGTTTAATATTACTCAACCTTTTAAATATTATATAAAATAAATTACACGACTTATTATTGTTTTTATTTGAATACGTACAATTTTAAAAGCTTTACAATCAATAGCTCGAATGACTGCATGGTTTTTGAAAAAAAAAATCGAAAAAATAGTATTCATCAGAACACACAAGGATTGATAACACTATGCTCAAAACATATTTCAACACAACGCCCTCTAACGGTAGAGATGAACAACATTAAATATTGATCACACCACGACAATATCAATTCATATACACATTGTTTATTACCTTCTCCTAGTGTTCATTTAAGATTATTATTGAACTGAATTATTGTTTTTGACATGAGGGTTTACGTGTGTTCTAAAATTTTGTAATTTGGGAACATTGGAAGAATTGTCATCATTAAACATTTAAGGCTATTAATAAAGGAAGAATAAAGAATGATTAACAAGATAATACGAAATTTAAATAAGATCATTATTAAAGCCTTAATCGTGAATATTGAAAAACAAGACAACAGGTATGTTCTTTATGGCACACCATACTGGGAAGAATGTCGCCGACCATCCCGGCAAGTCCTTCGGGACATTTCGTGAATACGCCGATTGTTTGTTAATTTCAATCTTTACTTATATGGAAAACTTGTCAGGAGGTTGCAATCACCTCAAAATGATATTGAAATAACCCTTTTCGTTCGATTGATTTGTTTTATATTGTGTTTAAATTTGCCGCCTTATTTCGTAAGATACGGCGTACTATATAGGATATCCTGTGATGTTTGTTCCAGAAAAAGCATTTTACAATTAGACCTAAAACCGATCCTATTTTCCTATAAAATCATATATCATTATTGTAATTTTGGATATAAAACAAAATAAATGACTATGTTTATTTATAATTTTATTTAAATAAAATACTACGTCTGTTAATATAGGTACTATACAATACAATCTCTTAGGCATTTTCTAATTTAAAAGCATAATAGAAAAGAGTAACACAAAGGTTGGGTATCCGTTATATTTGTACCTTAATATTGGAAAGTAAAGTCAGAAGTAATCCGCCCACATTAGTTAACGATGCGTGGGCTCAATTTGTAATAATGCAGACAAGACCCAAATTATCTTTCAAATTAATAAACGTATCAAGATAACATACCACATTGTATTAATTTTTAATATATTACAAATTGGTCTTTATTGTTCCTAATTTAAAATAGTTTACGCGTCTTACTATGTAGTTCATTTTTAAATATTATAACCCGATGTTTCGAAGGTCTCTCTAATTTCTCTTTAGCATCTAGTTGGACTGGATGCAAACTAATGTTAAACACAATTTCCTGTTACTTGTGAAGGAGTCATGTTAGCATGTTATGATAATATCTCAATTGATTACTAATCACAGTTACCCTTACTAATGTAAATGCCTATCAAAATGTCTGTCCCATTCAATTATTGATTGACGCAACCCTAATCTAATGTCAAATTAATTGAGACCTCTGTTTACTTCCCTACAATTTTGTCTCTCAATTATAAATCTGACAAATCGTGCATTATGTTTGTGCATATATAAATAGATTTTAAAATAAACGTAATTAAGTAAACTAAAGCTGACAGCTTAGAAGTAAAAATATTGGTATGTATTTCACCAATAACAAAATATGGCTCGAGCCGGGCTATCGTAGAGTTTGGTTGTTGCGAAAGAGTACGAAATAGTAGAGAAGACATGCCAAACGAAATCCGGGCGACTAAACAATGTAATATGTATACAATAGGCAGCACGCGGTTCTCTTCTACAATATGTAACTCAATGGTCTATGATCATTTAGCTATAAAATGTAATCAACTTAGCTTAATTTTCGATGCTTAGTTAAAAAGTAGGTATTTATTTCAGCTCAGGATGTTATATGTTTCTATTGTTCTTGTCCCACAGCATAGAATAGGGTCAGGGTCTTTATTTATGTATAGGTATATTTATTATTATTATTATACAAAATGAAACAAACCGTTCTGTTCACAAAATTAAACTATTTAAACTAAAATATTACACAAGTTAAGGCGAACCGCAAACAGCAATGATTCAAGGAAATTAAGTAATTTAGGCTGTGTACCAAAGCAAGCCATTCATACATAATTTAGCACCGAAACGTAGGTAGGTAGGTACCTATAGTCGAACCAGCCTGATTCTCCATTCATGCAAGCGTAGGTTTACAAAGATTATTGTTGCTATGCCGTCATTGTTGCATGGAATATGCTTTTTATTTAATAAAGTTGTTTTTAATTATTTTTTTTTTAAATTTTAATTTTGCTAAATGATATGTCGATGAGTAATTTGGTTTTATTATAAAATAGTTTAGTAAAAATTTTTTTTAATAAATAAATGTATGTATTAGCTCACCATAATCGTTATTAAGCTGATTGCAAGATTAGAATTAATAGTTATGGAATCCTCTACTTCTAAGTGCGTATACGGTTCAAAAAAGTTCTATTTTTAAACCGGAAAAATAATGAATCCATTTCCACATCATCTTGCCGACTCCCCCACAAGCAAGTTAAGTTGCGACATTACAATTGAGTGTAGAAGCGGGTACGCCCACTGTGACTAGACAAAACGGCACCCAACAGTGACAGGCCGAAACATTTAATTGCTTATTATTAAAACGAGGTTGAATTTCACTAGTTTAAATTTAAAATTCATTTTATTAAAATATATTAATATTTCACATAAAAATAGTAGGTCCAAAAACCGGAGTAGTGTCGCTTTTACATCAGCCGTCAAAGAATGCACAATGGGTGCGGAAGAAACTCATTCTAAGATACGTGACATAAGAAACTCAGGAAAGTGGTTGTTCCGCAAAAAGTGGACCAACGGAAGGGGTGATGTCTGTCCTAAGCCAATGTAGTTTTAGGTTAGGTTAGGTTAGGTTAGGTTAGGTTTTACACATATGATTATTTTTTAAATATTTTGAACTGATATTGCTGCATACACAAATGTATTATTATATTTTTTTCAATTGTTTTTATTTCTATTTTTTATTGTTTTAAGGATGTTAACAAAACATTAACGTTAACAAAAGTTATTCATGTACCTATTGATAATATAAAAATTAAAAGTAAATACATTCAATTTTTTAATCACAAAATTCATAGTTAATAGTAATCACCTTAATTTATAAAAATGACTTTATTTATTTGTGACTAAACGTATATAAACATTACAGCAAAATACGAATAGCCCTATTATTCGTAATCGAGGGCAAACCCAGTTCATTTACACTTACTAATTGCATGATCTATAGATTTCACTAGTAGGCGTAGATATAGCAGCGGATTGCTCATTTATTTTAATGCATACGACCCTTTTCCTGGAAATCTGCTCGATTGTTATAAAAATACTCTTCATTGTACAGATAAGTAGAATTCGATTGAAAAATATTACAGGAAATTGAAATTAAATACATAGTTTGGTTGATTTCTTGTAGGAATAAGGTCCTTATAAAATATTTTGCCATTTTTAATAAACAAATATTAAAAAGTATCTATTATTAAATTGTACTCTCAAATTTCGGGTAGAATGAGGCAACAGAATAAACAATTAGACATAATCCTAATTGAATTTTCGGGCTGTGGCAGAGTTATTCGTGTTTCGTATATTATAACGAATTGAAATCGTCTTACTATTGTGTTTGAATTTAAAAGTACAAATATAATTGTTTGTCGAAGTAATGTTGATATAAAACAATATTTTGTTTATAATCTTGTGTGTGTGTCTTCACTTTTATACAGAATTAAATATTAAAAAAAGCTTTGCCATAATTTCTGTCTAAGCAAAAATATGTAAACAAAAAATAAATTCAAATTAGAACTTGAACAAGAATATTCTTTCAAATAGATTCTTCTTTAATATTGACTTTTGAGGGTCCAAATGTAATAATTATGATACTTACTTTACAAGCTGTAAAGATATGGAAAACATAAAATGACCATTTCTATAATTTTACCGCCTAAAGCTTGGATTACATGAAATCTTAAAAAGCCGATGTGTTGCCAAATAAAATATTATTTTACTTATTAAGAGTGTTATATCGGTGTCTCTAAAAGTTGCTAAAACACATCAGTCACTAGTGCTCACCGTGATACAAAGTTTTTCTGTTTACTTCAATTTACGTATTTTATTTACTTTAAAATGTATAGTTTACGCAGCTCGTACTGTATCGACTTTTGCGATTTTCTTTGACATGCCTAACTCTAGCATATAATTGAAATGAATAACTAAAACTGTTTTAATGATACAATTCTTTTATTTAACATATATAAAATAATAAAAGTAAATTTTAAAGAAAACAAGAAAATAAAAATAAACTTAATTAGTTTGCGTTAAACCAATCCCGTTGTATCTTTTGTTTTGGCATTGCGGGAGCTATTCGAACACAATAGGTTTCCACTAGCCTCCATTTTCCGGGGAAAATAATATTTTTGCGCCTCCCGGGAACAAAGTTGATTGGATGCAACACCGCGTGAGCGAGATAACACCCAGTTTATGATGATATTAATACATTGTTTCAGATAAGGCTGCCTGGTGTTAGCTCACACCTATGGTTGCGTTTGGAGTTAATTAGGTTGCTAAATGTGTGTTAATAATACGCCAAAATTTGGGGCATGTAACAAGAATATGCGGAGTGTTATTTTATTGTTATCTAGCACTGTATATTAGCCTAGCTAACCACACTCCAACATGATGTTAAGCTAGAATGCGCTCCATGAGCGGTGATAACCGCAATAATCGCCTCTACTATTCCGGCTTGAGGAGACGATTGTGCTCTGTCGAAATTGACAGGACACACTACTCTCATTATCCCGACTACTTCCAAGCTGTTCCTGAAACTCGAGGAGGTAACTTCGCTGGGCTATTAAGTATTATCAATCTGCCTACTATTTTTTATATTGTAGCATAGGCATTGAGTGATCAAAGTACATATAGTAAAGTCACATACATTTATAATTACAATAATTAAATATGTAGGATATAGATGGAAACAAGGCAGACATATAACGTTTAAAACATCAAATATATGTATATATATATTTGATGGCAGAGAGGGAAATTATTTGTGGTCCAATAAAGAATAAAAATAAAAACCCCAGAGGGGTAGAGACTTTAGTTTATAAAGTTAAAAAAACTCAAGTATTAGATTCTTAGAAATAAAAGGAATTATCGTGAGTCAGAGTTTATGAATAGGTTGGTAATAGCTCGGATGAATTTCAGGAAGAAAAGAAATTGTCAATCTTCATAATAACAAAATTTATTTAATTAACTTCTTTTGTTATTTCAACTCGAAAAGAAAGTCAGGTCATTGTATTTTTAATATAATTTACTTTATTAAGTAATCAATGTTATATTTTTATAAAAAAAACGTGTTTTTAAATATGACTAAAATATTAAATAGGATTTGTTAATAATAATAAAGATTTGCAGTATATATATACATATGCTATATCTACAATTCTCTTCAATTCAGCATAGTTACATTCAGAGGCGGCTCGTCCTAAAGAGCGCTGGTGCAGTGCACTCCCACGAAAATTACAGAACTTATATTACAGCGGCGTAGATATAGGCAATATAATATACTATTGTATAGGCATAGTAGAATAGAATGAATGTAATGTAAGGATAGTATGTATTATGAAGAAATATAGATTACTTCTGTAATTTTCGTGGGAGTGCACTGCACGAGCCGCCTCTGGTTACATTCTGTGGTGGCAATTGTTTTAGCGCGTGAACTGCAAAAAATCGTTAGTATGTTTCCTAAATTTGAAAGGTGTATGGCAAATGCCGTGAGATGTGACAATGCATTCCCATGCCAATCCCTTTTTGAGAATACATATAATAGATAGGTATATTATAGAATTATAAAGATTAAGTAAAGTTCGTCGTACTTTCAAGTACAAGCTATTGTCACCCACACACAACTCTATGCCGCCATGAATAGCCTACCTACACGCTCTTTTATAACACGACACACATAAAAATGTATAACTTTAACACACATTTTATGTTTAAATTTAATAATAAATAATATTTTTATTAAACAAAAAAAAACTAATAGGTATATTTTATTCTTATGTTCACTATGACAATACATCATTATTACTATTGTGGTGGGATATTCTAATTTGAATCTCTTTATGGGGCTAATACCATAGTATATTTATATTTGATTAATTTTAATACGACGTTTTGAATAGTATTACAGTCATCGTGGTAGCGGCTAAACTTATCGAAACGTCAGATTTAAAACATTATTATTTTATAGTATGGTTAGAGTTCAGTCCATTTGTGAAAACAAATGAAGTTACAAGAAAAATAAAATGTCTGATGAGGTGAGTGTAAAGTGTAATTTTATTTATCTATTTCATTGCTAAGCCCGAATTACGATTATCTTTATTTGAAACTGTTGGTACAACCCGGCATCAGCAGATTGATATTAACAATCATTAATATACCTACCAGTATGAGTACATGGAGGAATAAACAATAATTTCTATATCAAATTAACTTAATAGCAAATATAATACAATTTGTCGACACCAAGATTATCAATCAATGGGTATACCATTCGAAACTTACGATTTTTGTTACGCTTAATAAACAATGTAAAAAATAACATTTTAATCCTTTACCTACCTCTATTAGGCTTATGATATACCTATATATTGAAGAGACATCATAAGCAACAACGTTAGAAGTTACTTTGTAATATTGACCTGTTTAAATGGTAAATGTTGACAGGCGTCGAGTACTCACCTCTCTGCTCTAATGATCACTCATTGTCAACTATGATCGGCTACAGCAGCCCCATTCAAACACCGGCACAGTCACAACACTAAACATGACGTCACTTCCTCGTATCACTCCATTCATTACTAAAACGCAAAGCAGTTACGAATCGCACACACAAATACTCGTAATAAATCACTATTTGAATTTTATTATACAGCGATATTCAGTTCAAATTGTTTTATTCCCATGCGTAAATAAATAATAGTGTATTATTATTTATGTATTTAGCGTTTTTTTAAGCACGTGTGTGCAAGCCGATGCTCGCGCGCATTTGATCTCGCGCCACAGCCTTCGCCCCCGCGATTTTTGACGCGTGGGCGCACCAACTGGCCGGCTACACCTCGTCTCCCAATATGAATTTGCGTAATATATTTACGGTATGCCGGCCCACGTAATGTCTCTACCTAATTGTCGTCCGTTCACATTTAGCAGACCGAAGGCGCCCGGGACACGGCTGGCAATGGCGAGCGCTCTTTATAAGATAACTTAGAATTTTAAATGAGTTTCGAATAATGCATTCGACATAAAAAGCTATCTCGCTGGCGGGCACTAACAATATTATGTGAGCTGGTGCATTCGTATTGGGAATCGAGTCGTCGCCGGTCCATCCATGTATGGTGAGAACGGGTTCGTCTTTGTAGGGGCTTTGCAGTCCCACACGTTCTTGTTTTTGCTGTGTTTTGCTGCGAGAAGGAACGAGGGGCATCATTACTTGAGTAAGGGTGCATTGTTCTATAGCAATGACGCGTAATTGGTTGTAGCGATGCGACAGTCGTATGACTAGCCACCATATATCCATTTAAAATAATGTCGTCAGCTTCATTGCACGGCGGGGTGCCTTAGAGCAGTCGACTTGACGATCTTAGAACCTCATATCAATTGTTTTGCTCATATTTAAAGGTTATAAACCCGGATATGGATACAAAAAATATATATTTAAAAGCTCATGCATTAAATTTAAGATATATCTATATTATTAATTCTCTGCATATACCTAGTATCTACCCACATAATTGAGAAATAAACTATTTACCACACAGCGAATAGAAATTTTAATTGATGTGGTTGCGGTCATAACCACTCAGCTTTTGTCATTGAAAACGCCTACAAATATTTATAAAGCACACTTTAACAAGTATTTAAAATAAAATTTGCACGTATCAAAATTTTGGCGAAGCGAAAACTTGAATAAAACGCCTGATTATTTTTAAACTATTACAAATCTATTTAACAATAAATACGACATTAATAAAATGTTAACACTCTGAATCAATTACAATTTAAAATATATACCTACAAACGCTCCAGTTAAATTAATTGGGAAGTTGACCTATAAAACACTGAAGTATATTTAAGGTGAAAGTTTCGTAACGCGGTTAAACGTAGCGTTTATTCGCCAGAAAACTTTGATATGACGATTTTTATCGAATTCTGTAAACTAGGGGCTCTGTGGAGCACACTTGTATTATGTTGTAACTTTAAGAGCGTAAGTTTAATAATATTTATATGAATAAAATAAATAAAATTTATAAAAAGAGAAAACAAAAGAAAAAATGAGCAACTATCTTTATAAAATCTATTTCGATGGCGTTTAATCGCTGCGATTGTTCGCATTAAAGATCTTCCTCTGACTTGTTTGTGACATTATAAAACGCTCTGTAAACAATGTCAATCAATCTGTTTTGCTGATTGACGCGAAGGGGCCGACGCGTTTTATTGTATCAGCAGTGACTCAACCGGAATGCGGACTATATAAATTTTAAACTAACCGAAATAAGCAGAGATTATGATTAAATAAATACGAACTGTTATTCCTGTATTAGAACAATATCTTATGATGTAGAGAAGAATATGTTAAAATCTTCTCAGGGCAGTTGCATATTCTTCTTCTCTTTCGCCTCCAGCTGGCCACTATGATTCTCCCACTGCGCTATTCATAGTGACATAATATAAACTATTAATTATAAAGAGCAAATATTATACAATTATTGCAACCAACACAATTAATATATCTATTCAAATATTAAAAATCCACTCGTACGCTCAATAATCAAATTAATTAGCTTCTATTGACAAATATAAAATATTTATTACGTCATTATGTCATATTGTCATACAATTAATTAGGTTAAATAATACACATTAACAAAACAACATTATTCAGATCAGCAATTCTGTTTTTGAATTATTCATCAATATTCTTTATTACTGATGTCAAATATATTTTATGACATTTATAACACTTAAAGAGAGGAATGTGCCTTGACAATTATAATCCTGACCCAAAACTAGGTGTGGCTATCAGAACGAGGACAGCACAAACATAAGACAGATAGAACTATCATTATAGCTCCAGGTTAAGATGTCGTTGCGACCTCAACGTTTTATTAAGAATTGTAAATTATTATATAACTATTATTTCTATCATTTCTATCTTTACTTTTTCATTCTATAATTTCCAAAGTTTTATCGCAAGTTGAATGTAATCGTAAGTACGTAAAGTACTAGAGTTATATCGCATGTTTAATATTCTTATCATTTAACGTAATTAAATACTTAATCATAAAAAGAACTACAAAAATAATTTTCTCCTTGACCCTAAGAATGTAAGTTGTACAGTTATCTGTTACGATAATTTGTAAAAACGTTTTAAAATTATTCTTGAATGAAACGCGGCCCTAAATCCTATAAAGCATAATATTATTCAAATCGATTCAATCACTTTATTTATCTCATAAATATTATTTTTCTGATACATTGTTGTTTTTAAACTATAGTAATTCACGCTTTAGAGAAAATAATCATGATTTACCAATAACCAATTATTATTAATCCCCTTTACTTTTTAACCAATTAAAAGGAATAAGTTTGACATATTTATATTATAGATATATTGATTGAGCTCTCAATGGTACTAAATCTATTAGTACATTTCTAGATTCTATATTTATAAACTTCTTGTTAACATGTAAACCGATTCTTTATATGTAATTAGCAATTTAAAAATGTTTTATTGTTTTTAGAAAATGTAATATAAACATTCTTTTAAATCGCTCGTATTGCAATGGATTTCTCAGAAATAGCGACAGCGTTATTCATTATAAAATGTTAAATTGTTTATCCAGCAATTAGTGTACGTAATAACAACAGTAACATAAAGACACAAATTATGTTAGATTGTTATGCGGGCTGCTTATTTATTATATAGTAGGTAGCTTATTGTTTAGATGACATGTATTTTTTGTATAATTGTATATCGCCGAACGTTTAGAATAATTGTTTTACCTAACCTTATTTAATAAGCAAATAAACCTGAAATTATTAAAAAGACAATTTACGGCTGACTATAGAATTTATTTTTATTATTTTTATTCCAACAATGACTGCAAGGTTTCCAAATTGAATTCTACAATTTTTCCATATAATTCCATCTGGTTACACGCTACTCTTTGAGTAAACGTAATCACGTGCGTCGTCAATCACTATCGCACAGATTTCGTTTAAAATGTCAATGTTCAAAAGTAGGTACAATTTATAGTCATATGCACATTCTAAACGCCTAAAACGCATTTTATTTATTTATTTGTTTTAAGTAAACATAATTGAAACAAAAAAATAATAATATGCCCTATAAATAATTACCTACATCAAAAATCATAAAGTTCAGTTTTTAAATTGATAATTGAATTCTTAAATCGTACAATAAGTTTTGTATTAAAACCAACTTCAAATGTAATTCGATCACAACAATTTCCGCTGAGTTCCCTCGACGACCGCGTACCCACATGCAAAACGCTTACCGATGTATGACATTGTACTTAGAGCATTTATTACAAAGCTAAGCAAAACGATGTTTGCAGATTAGCAGTACAAATTCAGCGTAATTACAATCATAATTATAGAATTTATATTAGTTAGTTAATGAGATAATATTGTTGACTGTGACCCTTGAGCGACCTCATAAGCGATAAGTGCTTGTTTTTCGTCATTCGAATTCTGGAGTGAGGAACGGTGTGTCAAAAAAATCGTTAGAAAATGTCGCTCTGATGTAATTTTGTGCAGTTTTAATTTAAAATGAAGTGGTGTGCCATTTTTTTGTGTTTGTGTTTCGGTGCTGTCTATGGAAATCCCAGTAAGTTATTATTTTGCATATGTTAAGTTTTTTTTGCTTGAACAATGACTGATAGTAAGTAAAAGGGGTGACTAAACTTTATTACGAACATTTATTATTTCCTGTTTCCGGATTTGTTTTATTACTTAAATTTATTATTGTATATATGTATACTTTTTTTAAAAAATAAAAGTAAATCAACTCTAGTATCTAAACATATTTAAAGCTATAATAAAAATTTATTATATTTTATTAAATATCTTAATTAAAATAAAATGTACACACAAAATTACGTTCATACTAAAGAATACAATTATGTCTGAAGTCTAAAAAAATGTAAAAAAGTAGAAATAAATAAACAATGTTACCAATTTTGACTGAATTTAATGTTGTATATATTTTTATATAAATATTGTTATTTACTTTTTTTTCTCTGAATTAAAATTCAGTTTTTTTTTGTTAATTATTTCATGTACAGGCTATGATTGACGAGTTTCTTGTGTTAGCGGTGTTCTTCTCATTATGCGCCTTTCCGAAGCTATTGTAGAGTCTGGCAAGCCTAGTGCCTATGCTAATAAACTATTTTTATTTCATTTCATTGGAATTGTATTCAATATTAAATATATAAACAATGCATATACAATATTCCTGACAACAAAACTAGGATAAACGACATACAGACAACGATACAAATATATCAAAACCGAGGGTCTAATCTAATCTCGACAAATAACAACACCGTGGCGAGACTGATTTATTTATTTATTTATTTATTTAATTAGGTCTGGCAACAGACACTTACACTTTCAAACTTAAGATTAAAATAAAAAAAAACACAAATAACTTTTTATATGTAAGGCCTAGCAGCGCCAGACACGACGTGCATATAGGTTCAAGTGCTAAACCACTAGTCATATGTGAAATTCACTCCTCACTGCATTTTAACTTTTTAATAGTGGGCATAGTGCAATCAAACAGATCCAAAGTTTTAAAACTTTATTATTATTAATGTTGATATTTAATGCGAAAAACTTGAAAACATTTTTTTTCAATTAATTATAAGCAATTAAAAATTGAAAAAATTTAAAAAAAAATCACGTGACTATAAACGCGCCCGATTGGCCACCATACTTGTGACGTCATAATGTTATAGCTATTTAATAACAGTACTGCGTTTATGGCTGTTACACATGACTGAATAATATTGAAATTGTATTGCTAAAAAACGAGTTGTTAGTTGATTTTAATTAGCTATGTGTGATAAAGGATTTATAAAGGCAAAGTCTGATAATATTCCTGATGTTGATATATTTATGATAACCATTTTTTTATAAAATGACGTTCGGTTCAATTCTGCTGAAGTTCGAGGTGCCAAGGCATCAAGGTAAGTCTGTTAAAAAATAATATCATGAATGAAAATATTCAAGTATTTACTTTTCATTATATTAAATATAATTATTTATTTCATAAATTGCAGAGCATCGCGTGAGAGTTACGGCGACAAAGCCATAGGTCATGTTCAACTTAGTCGTAAAAATAATATTTGTATTGTAAAAGGACGGGTATGTCCAGAACATCGAGTTCGGAGTAAAGCTTATTCAGTTACTAACTATTAATGAAAAGTTCAGAAAAATTCAGGATGTTCAATGTCATGACTGTGCAGCTTCAGCAGGTAATTTATACTCCTATTAAATTTAAATCGTTTGATGATATAAACAATAATAATCTTTTATATTATGTCTACAGGTGGTTGCAAACATGCATTAGCATTACTTATGTGGACCCATCGTAGAAGTGAAGATCCGACACCAACAGAAGTTGCTTGCTATTGGAAAAAATCTCGATTATCAAGCATTGGTACAGTTATAAAATATATTGAAGCAGAAAAACTGACAAAAAAAACCTCTAATACTCCTGTTGAGAATTTTCCTGATAACAGTACATTTTTAGAAGAAGTGATTCAATTCGCCAAACATCAGCAGATAAATTCTCAAATTGGGCAATTAAATTTTAATTTAGAATCCAAAAAAGCTTACAATTTATCGTTACATCGGTTAATTTTTTATTTTAATCAAAGTACTGATTTGCGAGTTGAGAAATTTTTAGAATTTGCTAAAACTGAAATGGCAGAAGCTGTGTGTGAAGAAGCTGAACAGTTAACCAAGCAGCAAAGTGAATGTGTGACTTGGCATGAATTTCGTTATGGACGCATTACTGCATCGAAATTTTATGAAGCTGCTCATTGTAAAACTGATAATGGTTCGCTAGTTCAACAAATCATTGGTGCAAGTAAAGTGCATGAGACAAGTGCTATGACACGAGGAAAAGAGTTAGAAAAAGACGTAATCGAAGTTCTTGAAAAAGAATTAGGAGTACAAATAACGCATCCAGGGATGTATCTTGTACCCAGTTATCCGATTTTTGCAGCATCTCCCGATGGAATGACTAGCAATGCCATTGTTGAAGTAAAATGTCCGTCCAGTCAAAAATCATTGAATACTTTTTTACCAAAAGGTAAAGTCAACTTGAAGTGTAATGCACAAATGCAACTACAAATGTTATTGACTGGTAAAAAAGAAGGTATCTTTTGTGTTGCTGATCCACATTTTGAAGAAAATAAAACTATTTACATTAGAAAATTAAAATATGATGATGCACATACACAAGCTCTAATTAAAAACAGTCAAATATTTTGGTCCAAAAATATATTTCCTAAATTATTAAAATCTGTACAAATTTAAGCATCCAAAAATGTTATTAATCATTATTCATTATATTTTGATGTAATTTTACAAGTAAATAAATAATTAATACATTAATTTAGATGAAACATACACCTAGTAATTTATTTTATAATACAAATACTCTTAAGTTTAAGTAGATATTATAGGCGCTTGTAAATTTACTAGAGCTGCAGCAATGACAACAATATTGTCTGTTAAAGGTAACATATTATGATTAACAACCGCATGAGGTTTTAGAAAATCAAACTCTCTTATTCTCCCGATCACGCGTTCTATATGAATACGTAGAGCAGCGATTCGTTTGCCTTGTAAGACGTCAGATTGTGATAATTTTACTCCAGAATTAACTGAAGGTGGTCGAATTAATTCAATATTTTTATCATCAAGAAGTGGAACAATATTTTTGAATCCTCGATCGGCCATGACAGCACAAGCTTCTGGTAGCTCTTCCAATAATCCGCTTTCTTGGAATAATAGTTCATCTGAAATTCGACCTCCAAATCCTTTTGATATAAAATTTATAAAACCATCTGGTGTACAAGATATTAAATACTTTAAAGTATTACACTTTTTATACTCTGACCAAGTTAAAGATTGATACTCTGGATCACTTGGTTTTTCTATTTGTATCTCAAATGCATCAATAATAGCAATCACATGATTATATGAAGTTCTAAATGGAATCGGTAGTATTTTTTTTATGTTACTTGACTCCGGCACATAAACGAGTTTTTTTAATAAATGTGCCAATACAGGAACTGTTTTATTAAAAATAATACTGGCATTGCTGACACTCATTCCAAACTGTTCACTTAATCTTTCAAAAGTATCTTGGCATCGTATTTTCATTAAAGATAATTTTATATTGGTAATATTAATATCAGATATAACACTAATACGTTCTAGCATCATATTCCATTCTTGAGGAACTCCAGTATACGCTTTTAAATTATTGTTAATTAAATAATTTGTGACTTTCAAAATTTCAGATTTTTTCACAGGAGATTGAAGGCTGCTAGAATCCATAGTACTAGAGCCGGTATTTTCGGAAGGTTCATAAATATCTTGTGAACTATTTGAATGGGTAAAACTACTAGATGACGAACTTTTCTGAGTATCTTCCAATAAATTTGGAAGTAATTTTTGACGCAATGGTTTTATTGGAGATGTTGCAGTACTAATGCTACCAGTTTTAATCGGTGAACAGGATTCATCAATTCCAATGGATAAAATTTTACATTGAACAAACACACTACGATACTTAGGACGACTATTCACTTGCACAGCAACAGTGCGGTTGTTAATATCAGTTTGTGTTTCAACAGTGACCTTTTGGTCAGGTGTTACATTTAAAGGAGTAAAATCAGCTTCAATATTTTCAACAGTATTGGCTGATACGGCATCAATGGTTGGTTCTTGAAAATTACCAATTTCCAAATTTTTTGATGATTCACTTAAAATTTCTTGAATCACTTGTTGTCTCCGTCTTTTCATTGCAGCTGGTCTGAGAACCGTTGTAGTGCCTTGTCTTTTACGATTAGGTTGACAATCAAACTTGTGTGGTACCACATCAATTTTAATCTTTGCTTTACCTCCCATTGTTGTATAATAAATATAATTTTCCATGTCATCTTTCAGCTAGAAAAAAAAAGAGAAACCATAAGAATTATTTAAATGTTATAACAACAGAAAAACCATTATAACATAAAATTTAATTTTACTCAAGTCAAATACATAACCTAAAACGTAAAATTAAAATTATATCAAATTGAATTCCAATCATTAGATAAAGATACATGAATTTATTATTTTAGCACTCTAAATTATCAATAAAAAAATTTTTAATGCTATGCTTTTAAAGGTTATGATTCGGAGTCCAGTTAAAAAAATTTCTTGACTTAACTCTACTTATTTAGTTTGTATATTTACATAAATAATAATTAATAACAATGATGTTAAAAAATACTTACATCAAAATGATCTTCACAACAAAAAAAATTCGATTTTGTTTTGGGATTATCACGGTGCACTACTTGAAACCATTTATTTCGACGCTTTTCATCTTGGGGAACATTTAAAAACATTTTGTCAGGAGTTGTTTTTGTTGTGTTCCTACATAATGGTACAAAACAAGAACGATAACTTTTGAGATTCGACATTTCAATACAAACTTATGTATTCAACAATTACAACAGAATTGAATATTTCAAAATACTTATTATGTCAGTGTCAACTGTAATGAGTGAAAACTAACATTATGACGTCACACATGGTCGGGTGTATTCGGGAGTTGTCGGCGTGTCTTCGGTATCGGATTCAAAAATTAATTTTCATTTTAAAATAACTTTTGAATTATTGCAAAAAAAATAAAATAAAAATAGTTTTGTTATAAAACTTATATATGATCTTTCCATTTATCACAAAAAAAAAAATTCAAATACCCAATTACAGATAGCATCACTTTCTAAGTTCTGGGTAGACCTTCTACTGACGTCAACTTTTATATGTACTACGATAAATGTAACTTAAAAATTAGACATATGAGGCTATCCATATACTACGAATTTCTGACCCCCTCCCTCGTCCTAGCCACAGATGGTCACATTTGTGAGACCTCCCCTAGTGTGACGTCACATATTTTTTCAATTTTATACCTAGAAATTATGAAATTTCAATGAAATTAACATTCAATCAGACATAGGTATGAAAATTAACAAAATAATGTTTTAATACTGGAATATGTTATATTTTGAAACTTAATTATTATTGATATTAACTATTAAATATTATTTCCTTTATTACAGACGCATTAAAAAATCCCTACATATGTGGCTCGCCATCATGCATACGTAAGTATTAAAACTTAAACTCCAACTTGAGACTATTTTATCAACTAATACATGTTACTGTATTACAGCTTCCGACAAATTTAATTATTCATTACAAATAATTTATACGTACGAGTATAAAGTTAGTGTCAACACATGGTTTGCTGGGTCAACGAATAATCAATCTACATTGGATGTTAAATCGATTGTAAGTAGGCTTAAATTCTAATTCTATTTTAATTCATACGTATCACTGTCTGTTAGTTGCGTGTGATGACATTTTTTACATTCAGTATTGGCGGTAAAAGATTTTAATGACATTTAGGGAAAATAATAATAAAAAATTAATAAAAACGTAGTGAAAAATTTCTATTCCATTTTTTATTTATTTTTACTTACTTTTATTGTTAGCTATTATTGACTGCTTTCAGTTATTTAATTTGATTTTCGGGTGATTTAAAGCGAAGACAGTATGTATTTAGTAGTATGCAGACTTTTGTCTGTGGTTGTAATTGGCAACCGATTCTCAGTGTAATCGTAATTGAGCGTATTATGAATAAACTAAGTTTTTATACGTACCAGGGGTCCGTGGCGGGAAACAGAATAAGATATTAATCGTATTGATTTCCCATACTTTTGTAGCCTACATGTTTAGCTTTGTACTTCTTCTTTTATTCTTCTTCTTCTTCTTTTTATTTAATTGGCTTTAGATATTTATTAAAGACAATTCTGTTAATGTATATGCTCGAGTATTCGAGCAGCAGCCTCATGTCAAAAAAAAAAAAAACAATCTATAGCTTTGTAGTTTAACGAAAACATTTGAAAGTTCTATATTATTATTTTATTCAATAATAAAATGACAAATAGAGTAGATCTGCTTTGAAAATGTTTCCGGGTCCAAACTGTTTATGTTGTTTAGATGTCCATAGCAAAGGTCATAGCATTTCTTATCTGGATTTGAGGTCAAGGAGTTTTATGTATTTGTTATTTATTTATCGGAAATTGCAGGCATCGGTCCAATTCTTTACGCCATGTGAAGGTTTACTTCATCTCAGTGACGTATCATTGAAGGATTTGGATGAGAATTATCCCGTCGAAAGAGCTGAGAAATTCACTCAAGTTTTAACTCAACATCCTTTACGGTAAGTCAATTAAGCAATAAATCAATTACGAGCAGATTAAATATTAGTTGTTTATGACAGATAGCGAGCATAATTAATAACTATAAATAATAATAATAATAAAATAAATAACTAATTAATGAGCGCATAATAAATTGCATAGCCAACCTTTTTCAACACCTCCCCATAATTTTACATTGCATAATCTCCTTTACATAACTTTAACAATATATCACACAAAAAAATTAAATTCATTCTCAATACAAAATATAACTAAACTCAATTTAAACGTAACTAACAGATGAAATAATAATAACTAAGAATTACAATGAAACTAAATCTAATTAGCTTAACTGCCTATTTCTGTCATTAATAACTAAGACATATATTTGATCTCTGATACGTTTGTTTGTTGTTGAGGGAAGCGCCTTGATAAGCAAATCTGCCAGTTGATCACTTGGTTTGATATATTCCAGTAATACCTCCCCAGAATTTACTTTTTCCTTCACACAGTTATATTTAATGTCAATATGTTTAGACCTTTTAATCTTAAGCTTATCATTAGTTGTACTTAGCCATTTATCGGAATCATCCATTTGAGGAGCCTCAGTAAACGTTAGTGGTTCATTGATTTCAACCATATTGGCTTGAAACGTTACCTGTTCTTTCAATAAATTTCTTGACCTTAAATTGTATCTACTATCACCTTGATTAGTATTATTATTTTCTTCTTCATTAACCTCATCCAATGTTTGTTCCTCAATACTATTCTTATTGTTTAATTCATCATCATCATTCACATTAACAGGTTCATCAATCTCATTTTAGAACTTTCAAACGCATAACGAGATTGTTTCCCTAACATGCAAGCTTCACAAAAAAGGTTTGTATCTATATTTGTGGTATCGATATTTATAGTTTTATTTTTCCCCATTTTTACAATTTCCTGTACGTTTAAATGCCCAAGCCGTTCGTGCCACAGTTTTAGATCACAGCTGGCTTTGTTAACTAGATTACATTCTGGATACACTACAGTTTTAAAAAATAATTCATATAAATTATTTGACTTTAATACAGCATTAGCGACTTGAACGCCGTTCTCATAAATGTACGCGTTGCAATGTTCTTTCACAATAGTGAAACCTTTTCTAGTGATTGTGCCCTCAGAAAATAAATTTTTCTTTAACTCCGGTACATATAATACATCTGAGAGTTCACCATCAGACCACATATTATTTACATATTTCTTAATTGCTATAATACCTTTGCCTCTCACCTTTAATACTTTGTGATTACTCAACTTTACCGTTTCGTGTCCTTCTGGAAATTCTGTGAATTCTTTGAAAAAATCCCTTCTGTAAGTCATGTGTGCCGACGCTCCACTATCCATTATCCATTCATCGCAGCTATCCACCTTGCTGTCGTTTATGTAGAATGCTGATGGTTTCATTTCTTTCGTATAGTTGTTCTTTTTCGGTACGCGACAATCCCTGGCGAAATGCCCCCGTTTGTTAAAATTATAGCAGAGAAACCTATTTTCTCTTGACGTCGATGATTGTTGACCTTTATAATTTGCATCTTTATTAGACCAGAAATTTCTTATATTTCCATGTGTGTAGAAAAGAGAATTGTCTTCATCTTCGAAATTTTTCAGGCTCAACTCCTCATCAATGAGCCTGCATGTTAGGTTGCTAATGGTTTGCATGGCTGGATTTAGTGAGAGCCATGCTTGGCGAAAATTTCTATATTTTATTGGTAAAGTTGAGATTATTTTAGTTATTACGGCCTTTTCACTGACCGTTTCTCCATTTTCGTTTAGTTGTTTGACCATACTTTCAATTTTCGCAATATGTTGTGCGATATCATCCGTGGGTGACATTTTGTACGTGTAGAACTTTTCTTGCATTAATAATAGATTAAATTCAGACTTATGTTTATAGATATCCTCCAATTTTGTGAAGATCTCCGCAGTCGTCTCACAAGTCTCAATTAAACTAATTTGTTTGTAATCTAAGGCCTGTGTTAAAATGAACATTGCGGTCGCGTCATTCTTAACCCATTCTTCATTTTTCTTTTGCTTTTCACTCACTTTCATATGCGCCGCTAAACCCTTTGCCTTGAGTGCACAAATTATTTGAAACTTCCATTGACGGAAATTATTCACATTTCCATCAAACCGATCGATACTAAATTTTTCCATATTTTTTGTTTATTTGTTTTCCCTTTTTATATACTTCACTTATTAACTATAACTGCTCCTCTCGTAGACTTTTATAAGCATTAACTGGGCCCATAACCTATTGAAAATGATACGAGGGATTTCTATTCACCATAATGTTTATTGACAACTGACAATTAAAATTATCTTAAAAGGTTGCATAGTCAACCTTTTCCAACGCTACTCAGGCGTATCCGAAGTTTCGTGATACGGCCGTCACTTCTATAGTTTATGTGAATTTTGACACATAAGCCCGTAAAAAGTTCTGTCAAATGTCCATAAAATAAGCATTGTGTGGCCTATCCGTCGTGACGTTGCTGTCATATCCGTAATTTCGTTAATGATTAAGTAAGTGTTCCTGAGTAGGAAACGTCCGTATTTTCGTCCGAAGTGCGCCAGAGTAGCCCCCTGACACACTCACTACTAAGTTGCACATGATTTGTGGTAAATTTCGGGACATTTTAAATTAATAGTATAAACTAAAATAATTATATCAATTGGATTAATCGATGATTCATATACTGAAATATTTAAACTGAAATTATAGCAATTTGTGTATAACTTACTTGAAACTTGAATAACTGCAATATGTCTTTGTAAACATAAAATATATCTTCGACGCATTCAATTAGCAAATTGTCACTTATTCTTACATCCGACCTGTCTATTATATATTTAATCCTGTTTCTGCACAATGAGAAATGACGTCCGTAGCAGGTTAAGTCGCAAACAACCGGCTCGTCCTTATCTTTCCTCTTCAGCAACTCGTTTACGTATCTGATTCTTATTTTTGTGAACGAAACCAAGTTGAAGAAGAATGTCAGCTCTAAATAAAAAGACATTCCGCCAAAAATCGAAAACAACCTCGAGAGGTCGCGTATGGAAAAGCTAGCATTTAGGAACGTTGTCAAATAGCCAAAAATGGAATAAATAACTTGGCATATGTGTGTGTTGAATATGACTTTGTTTATAATGCTGTTTTTAATGAGCAATTTGCGATCTATGTTTTGTAATTTGATATACAATTGTGTGTTAGAATCTGTGTTGAGGAATCTCGAATGGATGATGTTAGTCGAGCATAAAACGAACTGAACGACGACCCCGAAACATCCCAATCCGATTAATGTATTCGTAGAGTTGTAACGATTCCAGAAATACCATTTGGCGAACATATACGACGAGAAAACATCGATGATTATAAACGTTATCGAATGTATCTTTTGTGCTAGTGTCGGTTCGCTGACAAATCGATTTTTGGCATTAACGCGGCACGTTCCCATCACTAGTTGTATAATGTGAAACGGTTTGAAACATCGCAGCAAGTCTTCGTCGAAGATATCTTTTGTGAGTGTTTCTAATTGGGTTATTTTGTTAAGTTTACCCATTGTGGCGATGTTTATTACACTCGCGGCCATTTTCAATTTAAACTAAAATTTTTTGTCTAACGAAATTAAGTTTGTAACCATTGCGTTATGTGTAATAGAAGTGTTATGATCAACGAAGTATCCATATAGAGTAGTGAAGTGAAGAAATGAGATATGTTATTTATTTATTTTATTTTAAGAAATAGGAAAAACTGATTACAAGTTAAAGAATATAAAAAATACATAATATTTAAATATAAAACAAATATAAACGTATATATACTATTAAAGTCGAACACAAAATATATAGAAAATACAATAAACGATTAAAACAATAGTTATCTTGATGGCTGCACGACTCTGCGTTAAAATATCAAATCCATCCGAGATGTCGTTGTGATACGGGCACATGCGGTGTATGTTTTAGATAGTGCGTTAAATTTGTTATTTAACACTAGATTTACCAGCTTAAATATACCTATTTCTACCAAAACCAAAAAAGTATATATTTGTTGTAAATATTCATAAAATAATATAAAATTCATAAAACTAATTCTTTTGATATAGATTAAAGAAGATTAGAAGAATTAAAGAAAATGTTAGATGCAGTAGGAATTTTAATTTGATCTTGCAAGACCAGTCGTTTTGACTGGTTTGGTAAATCTAGTGTTAATTAAGAAAAAATTATTAGTATTATTAACCCTCTTAAAGCATTTTAAAACGTCTATGTACAATTATCTTGCATTGGACCAAATGTACAACAATGTTGTTCAAGCCGTCTGCTCTAGTACATTGAACGGAATGGTTTTTTTATGTCCTTATGTCAATTAATTATTCTAATGGGCTAATAATTATAATTAATGAAATGTCACAAATGTTATGCATTAGGTTTTTAATGAATTACTCGCGTTTATCTGTATTTGTATATTTTATTGAGTTCTGTTTACGGAGAAGGTGTTTGTGTGAATTAAAACAATACGCCTCCACTTCGAAACAGTAAATGAAATTTAGTTTATTAATTGAAATTGTATTATATTGTATTGCTGTGCCCTGACCGGGTGTCACATTGACAGTAAACTGTACTGACAATTAATTATAATTGTGACATGCAATGAAGATATTTGAATTTGAATTTTTAAAAAGCTTTATTGTTTAAATGTGTGTACGTTAATGTGGTTGGTTTAATAATAGTGTTTATTTCTAATTGGGTCCTATTTATAATACAATTGGTTGTTTCAGGCGTTACTTTGCGGAAATCCATATTAAAGGAAATTATTTTGCTTATAATTCCCGCTACATAGGTCGATGAAGGAAAATAACCTCCACCAACATTCAATTCCTTGTCTCGACGCGTTTCGCCACTTCACGTGGCATCATCAGGATACTGTTTCTCCCGACTTCGTTCGCGTAGTAATGAAGATATAAAGTACTATGAAGTTTAATGATGTTTCATATTTCAACGACGCCTGCCTTTTATGGCAATTTTAAAAACAACCTTGGGTTACATTATTGTAGTTTTAGTAAGGATCCTTATTTTTTTCCTGTAATTTATATAGCCTATATTGATCAGTGATAATGTAGCATTCAAATGGTGAAAGAATTTTTTAAATCGGTCCAGTAGTTTTTGAGCCATACAAAAATACAAATCTTTCCTCTTTATAATATTAGTATAAATGTATATTTTTTTTTTTATTTTTTTCAGCACCACTGTATGTGTTTGGCGAAGAGACCTTGTCCAAGTCGGTGGACCTGGTTGTGTCGAGTTTCAGTCACAAAGAGGTCAACAAGGATTTAGTTTATAGATGTGTCGATTTGGCCGCCTTACATTTTAAGAAGTCTGTCGCTTTGAGGAACCCTTCTTTTGATATTAATTAAGGCTTCTGCAATTAGCTTATGGTGGACGTATTGGCATATAGCATAGTCATCCTAGAAATTATAAGATACGGCCTGAAAATAGTTTTTTTTATATATATTAAATCATTTTAATTTTAACCCTTTGGGTACTGAATTATTTAAAGAGTATCATACATCTGAAACGTATTTAATTTGTTGCTATCTGAAGTAGTATGATAATGCAATATTTTGTATGTAACAAATTGTTTATTTTAATTTAAGACATAGTTTAATGACGAGTCGGACTCGTCAAATGTTATTACGCCAAAATTTGCGCGTGACGAGCGTGAGCCGTCAAATGTACCCAAAGGGTTAAAACTTATAAAATTTATACTTTAAAAGTGATTTTAATTAGAAACATTATTTTGTTTTCGTTATAAGTGAGCAATTA
>JAPWLS010001140.1:0-35269 GCA_028551675.1 Tineola bisselliella
TAGGTAAAATCTACGAAAAGTATCCAAATGTTCCAGTCATCGCTAGCAAGAGTTTCCTTAACCCAGCATTGATAATCACAGACACTACGAACATTCAGCAAGTAATGGCTGGAGACTTTCAAACCTTCAGCCATAGATGTATTGAACTCAATGGTGACGTGGATATCTTATCTGATAGCATCATATTCATGAATGGTGCAAGATGGAAGCCGACTAGACAGAAGTTCACGCCACTATTCACATCTGCCAAACTCCGCAACATGTATTATATTATGAATAAAAGTGCTAAGGATTTTGTCGACCTCATGAAAACTGAGTATAAGAGGGAAAAGACGCATGATCTGTTGACGACGTTTTGTTCAGCGGCCATCAGCGCTTCTGTGTTGGAATTACAACTAAATCTATAATGGACTCGCCATTCCTTACTATATTTCGGAAAGCTGCTGTACCAACTTTTAAAGCTCAATTTAAAATTTGCATGACAATTTTTCCAACACACTATTTAAATTGTTCAAAATAAAAATATTTAATGAATAAGAATGGTACAATGAAAGACCTACAATCAGGACTTCAAATTGAACCAACGGACGAGCTGATGTCAGCACAAGCTTTCTTCTTTTTTACTGCTGGCATTGACCCATCAGCGAATTCAATGTTCTTTATGTTATTTGAGTTATGTCGAAACCCAGACATTCTTAAACGCCTTCATCAGGAAATTGATGATCTGTTTGACAATAATAATGGCGAAATATCGCATGAAGATGTTATGTCATTAGATTATTTAGACAGAGTACTAGACGAATCTATGAGGCTACATGCACCTGTGGGATTGTTAACAAGGATGTGCACTAAAGACGCAACCTTACCAGTGGGAAATATAATGATAAAAAAAAATATGTTTATAGAAATTCCAACATATGCGATTCATCTTGATCCTCCCAATCCTAAGAAATTCGATCCAGATAGATTCACAGAAGAAGAGAAAAAGAAGAGACCTAATTACACTTTCATGCCTTTTGGAGAAGGGAACAGAATGTGTTTAGGTAAGGAATATAAAGTCAAATCCTAAAATAATATTAAGAGATTAAGTTTGATTAATGTATTAATTTTTAACTCTAATTTTTACAGGAAATCGATTCTCAAAACTGCAAATAAAGACCGGCACAGTGCATTTATTAAGGCATTTCACTGTGGACAGTGACGATATCCACAAAGAAGTTGAATATATAAAAGCTCCATTCCTAAGCAAAGCCAAAAATGTTGACTTCAGATTTGTGCCAAGGTATCCCAATTGGCCAAGGAAAGAAAAGGAAATATAATCAAATTTAGAAGAATATTATAATATGAAACATTAAAATAGAAGAAAAGCTGAATTAAATCGTGTTCGAGAGTAACCCCAGATATTGCTATATAATTACTTGTAAATAAATATTACATTTACATTACACCGAGCCGAATCTGGAGATAAACGTAATAGTGAGAGTAAATCAATTAGCATATAACATTGACCACGAGAATCTGTTTTGACCTCAAGTACAATCGAAATACTAATGACCTTATAACTCTATCATATCAGTCTATTAAATTGCATATAATTAATTATTTTTCTCTTATCTAACAATTCAGAACACATTTGTTTTTAATTTCAAGAGATTAAACTGCCCTCAAACATTATATAAAAGCAAATTAGCCACAAATATTTCAATTCAGAACATTATTCAAAACATAAAAGATGTTTATATTGCATATTTTAGGACTCGGGTTGATTATTATTATCTTATTTATTTATTTATCAGACATCAGTGCTGAAAGACATTGGGCCAAATATGGAGTACCATATTACAGGGGATTCATGAACCTTGGATTCGCATGGGAGTACTTTGTTGGTAGACTGTCATTATTCGAAGTTCTTGATAGAATCTACAAAAAACATCCAAACGTTCCAGTAATTGCGACCAAGAGCTTTCTTAACCCAACGCTATTAATCAGGGATGCTGAAAATATTCAGCACGTGTTGGCCGGAGATTTCCAGAAGTTCAGTCACAAAGGCATTGAACTCAATGGTGATGTGGATTTATTATCAAATAGTATAATATTCATGAATGGTGCGAGATGGAGATTAACTCGACAGAAGTTCACGCCACTCTTCACATCTGCCAAACTCCGCAACATGTATTATATTATGAAAAAAAGTGCACAAGACTTCGTAGATCTTTTAAAAAGAGAATATAAAAATGAAGGAACACACGATCTGCTATCAACGTTTTGTTCAGCGGCTATCAGTGCTTCTGTTTTTGGAATTACAACTAAATCTATAATGGACTCACCCTTCCTTGACATGGCAAGAAAGAATGCTAAACCAACCTTTACATCTAATTTGAAGTTTACAATTGCGAATTTTTCAAATAAATTATTTAGTATATTGAAAATTAAAGTTTTTTCTGAATTTGAGGATTTCTTTATCGGCGCAATAAAGAAAGTACTTCAAGAAAAACGAGGAGATAAAGTACGAACGCACAATTTTGCTGATTTATGTATTGATGTACAAAAGAATGGTATTATGAAAGATCAAGTCACGGGGCTTCAAATGGAGCCAACAGATGAATTGATGTCAGCACAGGCTTTCTTCTTCTTTACTGCTGGAATCGATCCATCAGCAAATTCAATGTTCTTCGTGCTATTTGAATTATGTCGAAATCCAGAAATTCGTGAACGCCTTCATGAAGAAATTGATGAATTATTTGAAAGAACAAAGGGCGAAATATCTCACGAAGATGTTTTAGGGCTAGACTATTTAGACCGAGTGTTAGATGAATCCATGAGAATGCATTGCCCTATTGGTTCATTGACGAGAATGTGCACAAAGGATGCCACCTTGCCCGTTGGCAATATTGACGTGCCTAAAAACATGTTAGTCCAAATTCCCACATTTTCAATTCATTATGAGCCGAGGTATTATCCAAATCCTCAGAAATTCGATCCTGACAGGTTCACGGAAGAAGAAAAGAGCAAAAGACCAAATTATACTTTTATGCCTTTCGGGGAAGGGAACAGAATGTGTTTGGGTGAGTATAATATATCTTTATTAAATATCACGTCGGTATAATGAGGCTCCTGCTGCTTGCATACATCTGTAATGGGTCACACTCCATTTCTATATAAAACGTATCGTTTTCAAATCCATTCAAAATTCATGAAATCATACGAATTTGTAAATAAACTGTGATTATAACTTGTTACAGGCATTCGTTTCGCGAAACTACAAATAAAGACCGGCTTGGTGCACTTGTTAAGGCATTTCACGGTGGAGAGTGACGACACACACAAGAGGGTGGAATATTTGAAGGCACCATTTTTATGTAAACCGAAAAACATTGATTTTAGATTTGTACCCAGACAACCAATTAATTAGAATATATAACACGAAAGTAAAAATATGCGCCTATAACAGACTTACGAAACATGAGATATAGATATTAAGTTAATATTTTTGTTAAGAAATAAATTATTGTACCTAAATAAGTTAGTAGTAAATAAATAATAATAAAAAACTGCGTTTGTCAATTGTTTTTTGTGTCTATTTCTCTATCTAAATTAAACACGACAGATAGAGATAAATAATAAATTAACTGCAATTAGCGGTTTAAGTGAATGAACTGTATCTGTACGCAATTTAAATGAAGTTGATATTGAAATAAAAAAAAAAACAAATCACTTAAAACCGTTTGTCTTAATATTATCTTATCTATGAGGTCATTGTTACGTTACACCAATTGCAATTCAAGTCATCGTGAAAGTTACAATACTTATTTATATCTTTAACACTGTCATCAATAATATGACAGTTATACATTTTTTTAAACAATAATCATGAGATTGTATAATTATTTGTTGTTTTGTTTACGAAAGATACTATATATGATTATATTGACTCGTTTTTATATCAAATAATAATAAACTTGCTTATATAAACAGATGAATCTTCTCAAATCGAATCAGTTTTATATCGCTACTTCATAAGTAAAATATGTTTTTATATATTCTTGTCTTAACCGTTATATTTATATTTGGATACATTTATTTATTGGATATCCGCATAACAAATACCTGGAGCAAGAATGGCATCCCGTTTTATAAAGGTAAATTCGGTCTCGGTTACGGATGGGAATTTTTCACCGGCGATAAACCCCTGTTCATGATTTACGATAAAATCTACAAGAGACACGGGAATGTGCCAGCGATTGCAACCAGAAGTTTCCTTAATCCAGTACTCATTTTAAAAGATCCCGAGAATATTCAACAAATAACGTCGGGCGATTTTAATGCATTCAGCCAAAGAGGTACGGTCGTTAACGGTGATGTAGATCTTTTAGCTGACAATATTTTATTTATGAATGGAAATAGGTGGAAATTGACGAGACAGAAATTTACGCCGTTATTCACGTCGGCTAAACTTCGAAATATGTACTACATAATGAATCAAAGTGCCAAAGATTTTGTTGATCTAATGGCAAAGATCAAACTGAATGAAGATAATTTCAATTTACTTAGTACATTTTGTTCAGCTGCTGTTAGCGCAGCAGTGTTTGGTATTACGACGAATTCGATTATGGATTCGCCCTTATTAGAAATGGCAAAGAAGACTTTTACACCAACGTTCAAATCGAATCTAAAATTTGCCCTCGCAAATGCTTCAAATAGACTATTCAATTACTTAAAAATCAGACTTTTTTCTGATCATCAAGATTTTTTTATAGGCACAATGAAAAAAGTATTACAGGCTAGACGAGAGAGCAAAGTAAAGACTCATGACTTCGCAGATCTGTGTATTGAAGTACAAAAGAATGGGAAAATGAGAGATGTTAAGACTGGTTACGAAATTGAACCTACGGATGAGCTAATGTCAGCTCAAGCTTTCTTTTTCTTCATAGCAGGGGTAGAACCATCAGCAATTTCAATGTTTTTTACACTGTTCGAACTGGCTAGAAACCCTAACATTCTTAAACGAGTACATGATGAAATTGACGAAGTATTCGAGAAGAGTGAAGGAGAAGTCACTCATGAAGATATAGAGAAGATTGAATATTTTGACAGAGTTATAGAGGAAGCCATGAGAAGACATCCACCTATATCATTTTTAAGCAGAAAATGTACACAGGACACCGTATTAAAAGTTGGTAACATTCCTGTACATAAGGGCTGTATAGTGCAAGTGCCGACGTATTCTATACACCATGATCCTAAATATTACCCAGATCCAGAAAAATTTAATCCTGATAGATTTACTGAAGAAGCAATAAGGCAGCGGCCTCACTATACATACATGCCTTTTGGTTTAGGAAATAGAATGTGCTTAGGTGAGTACTGTATTGCTAATAAATGAACGTGTTAAGGTTAAAGGTTAATTGCAATTGTTTTTTACAGGAATGCGTTACGCAAACTTGCAAGTAAAGACTGGACTAGTGCATGTAATGAGACACTATACTGTTCAAACAGATGATCTAAACACTAAGGTTGAATATCGCAAATCTCCGATACAATTAAAAGCAAATAATATAAACTTCAGATTCGTACGAAGATTATTAAATTAATAATATATTTTATGGAATTAGTTTTGTAATAAATGTACTTATATATTTCATCATTATATTTACAACCGTTACATCGTATGTCAGAAGCTTATAATTTGTATCTATATATCTAATAGGAAGTTGTTTCTTTTTATGTTTTCTTTTTGTATTCGGTAATTGTGTCTGTTGTTGGACCTAATTAAATAAATAACAGATTGTAAAACATCCATGAATTGGCCTAACTAATTGGGGTAACAGTGTCATTGACCTCTCAACCTGACCAACATAGCTGGAGGGAATGGTACTTATATGTGACTAGCTGTTTCCCGACTTCGCGTAATAATGAAGATATAAAGTACTATGAAGTTTAATGATGTTTCATATTTCAACGACGTCTGCCTTTTATGGCAATTTTGAAAACAACCTTGGATTACATTATTGTAGTTTTAGTAAGGATCCTTATTTTTTCCTGTAATTTATATAGCCTATATTGATCAGTGATAACGGATCGTTCAAATGGTGAAAGAATTTTTGAAACGGTCCAGTAGTTTTTGAGACAATTCGTTACAAACATACAAAAATACATCTTTCCTCTTTATAATATTAGTATAGATAACATCAGTAGTAAGTCTTGGAAAATAAAAAAATAATATTAAAAACTTTACAATTAGAACTTTTTGTTATTTTTATTAATGGTATCAGACTGTGTATCCCAAATCTTTTTTTTATTACAATTTGCACGCACCATATTAATGATTTATCTGTTGCATGTTATTACGTTTCTTATTAAAAATAACAATATTTTCCTGTTATATTTGAAATAACGCCCACTCATCGTGTTAATGTACTAGCAAGGTCAACGATGATTTAAAATGTCGCAACAACTAACAAAAGATAAGGACAATTTTTAATCTTTTGCATAACACAAATAAGATTCAGTTATCATTACTAACGCTAACAGTAATAACGTACAGAAAAAAAAAACGATCAAAAAATGTTCCTTCATTTGTTTGTACTTGTAATAATATGTTTCATATCATATACGTATTTAATAAATAAAAGGAAGGAAGCGTTTTGGTCACAATACGGTGTCCCGTTCTATAAAGGGCCACTTGGTTTTGGTTTTATTTGGGAAGTTATCTTCGCTAGACCGTCATTGTTCGAAGTAATAGATAAAATATATCAAAAATACCCCAATAATTCTGTGATCGCAACTAAAGTATTTACTACTCCTATAGTCATTGTTAAGGACCCGGAAAATGTGCGAAATGTATTGGCCGGCGATTTCAATACTTTTAGTCACAGAGGATTTGACGTGAATTGGGAAATAGATCGATTAGCAGACAATGTGCTGTTTATGAACGGGATCAGATGGAAATTAACAAGACAAAAGTTTACACCGCTCTTTACTTCAGCCAAGCTCCGAAATATGTTCTACATTATGAATAACAGTGCTCAAGACTTCGTGAATGTTCTAAAAAATAATACAGGAAAAGGAAATACATTTCATGTCCTCACGAAGTTTTGTTCCGCGTCCATTGCTGCGTCTGTGTTTGGAATCGAAACCACTTCTTCTGACATGGAGTCTCCGTTTTTAGACATAGCTATGGCGGCTAACGGCAGTAATTCATCGTTGAATTGGAAATTTATCTTAATCGGATTATCAAACAAACTATACGCTTGGATGAAAATCAAATTATTTTCTGAATTCGAAGAATTTTTCATTGGAGCTATGAAACGAGTTTTAAGAGTACGGAAAGAGAGTAAAGTTAAAAGACACGATTTTGCTGATCTGTGTCTCGAAGTACAGAAGAATGGTACACTGAGAGACCCTACCACGGGATATGAGATTGAGGCAACAGATGAATTGATGGCTGCTCAAGCGTTCTTCTTCTTCATTGCTGGAGTTGATCCATCTGCCGTGACAATGCACTCAGTTCTTTTTGAATTAGCAAAGAATACAGAGATTTTAAAACGTATTCATAAAGAAATAGATGAGTTATTTGATGGCGAAATGACATTTGAAAAAGTAGCCAATTTCGAATATCTAGATAGAGTCATTGATGAGTCTATGAGAATGTACCCACCAATAGGGCTTATATCACGAATGAATACACAAGACGCAGTATTACCATTTGGTAACATTCCTTTAACAAAAGGAATTAGTATTCAAATTCCAGTTTTTTCTATACATTACGATCCGAAATATTATCCAGAACCTTATGTGTTTGATCCAGAAAGATTTACTGAGGAAGCCAAAAGATCAAGACCTAATTACACTTATTTGCCTTTCGGGGAAGGAAATCGTATGTGTTTAGGTAAGCTTATATAATTTTCAAATGTCTAATGTGGAAACAGTAGGTTTATAGTAGTTCATATGTTCACCACTAGATGGAGCCATCGTCATTTAAAAATGTCGAGTGGCTCAGGCTAGAGAAATGATTATTTTCTCTCTAAAACATGACGCTATTTTTGATTTAATAGTTTTTGTAAGTAATAAGTAACAAAACGCTAGTAATTTTATTAACAACTAGCTTTTACCCGCGGCTTCGCTCGCATTTAAGTCATTAAACAAGTATCAGAGATCATTTCAATGGAAATGAATCAATATGATTCCAAACAGCTGAAACTATAGTCAATTGGAAACTATAGCAAAAAATCATTTTTTTTAAATAAAAAATATCCTATGTTACTTCTAGTACCTCCAAAAATATGTGTACAAAGTTTCATGATGATCGGTTGAGTAGTTGTTGCGTGAAAACGTAACAAACAAAGTCACATTCACATTTATAATATTAGTAGGGATACAACTACATAACTCCGACGACCAGAATGTTAGGCTTGCATTCTAGTCACAAACCAATGTCCGCCAGTAACAGTCGTCGCGACTATATCGGGTTAAAAAGACGCAGGTATACAGATTGACAGTTGTATCTCAAAGCTAAAATTTCAAAACGGATCTAGATTGAGAATTACTCTTGACATTTGTGGTAAAACCCCAATACAGAAGTCTGGGTTAATAACCATAACTAAAAACCTTATAATTTCTATTTCAGGAATGAGATTCGCCCGTATGCAGGTCAAAATTGGACTAATTTATATATTAAGAAATTTTACTGTGACCAGCACAAAGCCGAACCTGAAAGTGGTGTTCAAGAAAAATACTGTACAAGTTAGACCTGATAATTTTCATGTAGATATTGTACCTCGTATAGCGTAATATAAACCTATAGAATTAATTAGGGTTAAAAAAGCTTTCAAAATATTGAATCTTGATAAGAAATTTAAGAAATAGATGTAGAACTCTGTTTTACTACACGCATTACATTACAACACGTACAGGTCACGCGTTTTCGCGTAAGTGTGGATCAATACACATCTAACCAAAGTTTTTCTATACAGGAACCGGAGAACTAGTTCTCAAACTTTTTTACAACATTTTTTTAAACAGTTTTTTATACATAATACAAATAATAATAAATAATAAAAAACTACAATAATTAAAGGTACAGTAATAATCGTAACAATTTACAAATTCGCAGAGAAAATGCAAATTTGTTAAAATAAAATGTACAGGCTAAACTCTTAACTGGATTGTCCAATTACAAGTTGGCCTAGCTCTGTCCATTTGTCCGTTTTCGTTATAGTTCATTTCAATTGACTCGAACAATATTATAAACAACTTTTTATTTTTGTAATAATACAATAATTGTCATTTATATTAGTTTATTTAAGATTTATTTATAAAAAAAGCTAAAAACAATAACAAAATAATCAACGCTCTAAACTAAATCTATAATTAATTATACGTGCATTGTTTAGAAAAATTGTGTTTTTTTTAAAATATATTATAGTTCCACCTCTTTCGTTTCTTATGCAAATAAGTTTCCCTCCGAAAGGGACAGATAACGAAAATATTTTTAAGAAGTACAATGCTTTAATGGATTGCTTGATTTGTTGTTTTCCCTTTTCTCCTTTAAGTAATAACTTTATTTATTAACACCTACTATGAGTAATATATTAAATACACACAAAATGCTTTTCATATACATCTTCTATATATGTGAAAATGAATGTTTGTCTGTGAGTTCTTTATACTTTCTCAAACTTTTTTGGCGAAGGAAAAAGCCTTAATATAATTATAAAAAACTGATTTATATGTATTTATGAATAATCATATTGCAATGTAATATTACGTAATATTTAGTTGGAATATTTAGATGTAACCTTATAATCTCCCTTTGGTAGGTATTTTTTGTAGTATTTTAGCCCTAGGGTTCCGCGGGACACACTTTGAGAATGGCTGCTTTATAGAATCGTAAACTATGCATTTGATCATGTGATGATCTTTAACAAAGTTGTTGTGCATGAGCCCACGAAGGTTTCTGAGTTTCTGTCATTCCAATGAATTTCATATATTGCCGTGACAGTTTATGACAGCTCACATTGAACAGATAATATTGTGGTCAAATGAAAAAAATCAATAAAATGACTCAAAGTGAATTAAATATTTGTGTAATGTCTTTCCTTCAAATTTATTTTAGTTGGTGGCGTAGCAACGCGCGCAGGGTACAGCTAGTATTAATATAATAATAATAATAAATTCTTTATTACACTAAAAAAACATTAGCACATTGGCGCGCTTACTGCTATTTGGCATTCTCTACCAGCTAAGAGAAGAGGAATGCGATGAATGAGGCGCAAAGGTAATTAATAATAATTTTAAAAAGTACATAATAACAGGTTACATACGCATACATACAAACATCAATATATACCTATATAAAATAAATTAGATAATTAATGCATCATTATTCTGCGTGTCAAGATAGTGCTTGAAGAGCTTGAACTTGAAAGAGTTCATGTTGGTGATTGTCTTATAGTTAGTTGCAGCTTGTTCCACTGTTGAGCCGCTAAAACAGAAAAAGGAATATACGAGTAGATATAGTCTGCTTTTGTTTATTGGGCTCGGTATTTCAAATCACTGTTAACTTTAGTAATTGTTTTAATTCACTTCTATTTAGTACTTTTGTTTTTAATAAAAACATTAAGCTGTCAATATTAGTTTTAAGATTATTATTGTTCATGAATTAATTTGATTAATGCAATATTAATTTGTTTTTCGTGTTCAATTAAGTTCACATTCTCATCACCGAATATCACAGTGATGTCTTCAGTACCATTGGCTACAGTTATTATTATAAACATAAAATTATATATTAATCAGACCATGATAGCTTTAAATCTCTCAAAGGCTTCGGATTAAAATAATCAAGAATAAATTATCGCATTTAAAGGTACGGTAAGCCGTAAAAGATAAATTAATTGAATCATGTACGCTAATAAAGTCAATACTACATTTAATAAGATTTATACATTTTAACATAAAATATGCTTCCTCCACAATAGTGTCTTAAATTTTGAAATGAATTTCTAACACCTGCATTTTGTTATAAAAAAACCATCTCTATTGGTTTTGAAAACTAATAAAACAAAGGAATACCAGTGTATGACGACTCCACTCATTTTATTATTCCAGTAAATACACTTGGATTTTTGCTGTTTTGTCTCGACGAAGTGCTCGTTACACTAATGATCTCACACGACTCTTTTGGGGCTTTTATCAGAAGTCCCTTTTTCTATATACCAACGGTTCTCAAACTTTTTTGGCGAAGGAAAAAGCCTTAATATAATTATAAAAAACTGATTTATGTGTATTTATGAATAATATTGCAATGTAATATTACGTAATATTTAGTTGGAATATTTAGATGTAACTTTATAATCTCCCTTTGGCAGGTATTTTTTGCAGTATTTTAGCCCTAGGGTTCCGCGGAACACATTTTGAAAATAGCTACTATATACAAATAAAATTGTATAATATAATCAAGCAATTTTATTAATCTTTATCTACTGACGTGGGGGCCTCTAAGGTTTTGAAAAAATAATATTTTTGAATTACTCTAATTAGTTAATTTTAAAATAATTTTATTTATTCTTGCCGATTTATGATTTCATGTGATTTTTTTCCAAAAATGCTAAGTGTTTTCTAAACTTTGAAATAATAGTTAATTATATACAAATAAATTATAAAAAAAAATATTTTATTTTATTTAAATACATCCACTGAAGCTAAATATTAAACACTAAACCCTAAAAACCTTAAAGATTTTTAAATATAAGCACATATATACGGGTCTCTGAGGCCCCCACGTCAGTGTTTACGTGAAATTGAATCAACCTCAGTAGCTAAAAGTTAACATTAGTATTGTAATAAAAAATTCTATAATTTGAGTTAATTTTAAGAAACAATAAAACTTTTGTCTTAATTGGTTTGTCACTTACGTATAATATAATTATACGCGTTAATTACAAACAGTCATAGGCAGATTGAAAATTATTCTTACCCAATTTTCAGTATTTACAAAGTACATACAAAGTACAGTCCTTATAAGGCGCCACTAAACATTTCAGAAGTTGTAATTTTCATATGAAACTTGTGAAATTTATGGTAGTATTAAAGGCTGTTGTTACAGTAATTGTATGACATTCAGCCCTGAAGAATGGCTGTTTCAGCCAACAAACTTAATAGTTCTCGAACGTTCACTATTTGAGCGCATTCACACTGTACAAATATTTATTCAATTAACAAGGATTTGTGTATATAGGTATATATATTAGGACCTTGAATAAGTTCTCGCTGTTTTTTTGTTTTGTTTTAAAAAAGTTTATTTAAAATATAAGGCTTACAATCACTTTACTCAAAGACCACTTTCGCCCATCTTTCTGGCAGTAATTGAATCTCCTGTCGAAAAAACTATTCATCTTTTGATGCAATCTATGAATCGACCCATTTTTCTATTTCTTCGAAAGAATGGAAGCGCTGCTCGCTCAAACCATGCACCATCGACTGAAACAAGTGGTAATCGGTATATATATATATATATATAACCTTATAATCTTACTTTTAATAATTTATTTAGGTATACTGTTTGTATAGATACAAGAACTCATGATATTCCTGACATCACACTTGTATCGTATGTATGACTTTGTATGTCTGTTTATATGTATCTATGTAAATTATGTTACTGTTGTTATGTTTTTTATATATGTTATCCCTCCCTTCACATTTTTTTTTCTTAATAAATATTTAAAGGTTGGCTGGTAGAGAATGCTACCTAGCATTAAACCCGCCTGGTACTGATGTACTAAGTTTTTAAATAAATAAATATATACACATTGTTATTTATATATTAACAGATTGCTAATAAAAAACTTGTTCGTATGTTTTCCTAAGTCGAGGAAAAATATATCAATAATAAAGTAGGTTTTTGGGTCATAAATCCTCTGAAGTTATCCGATTTATAAATACTAGTGGACCTTGTAGTAAACCAAGGTAAATATTTGGTTGTGCTATGTCAGAAATATAAACTGAAAATATTGCGATTCTAAAGCATGTATAAACTCGTTTACCTATAGAATAGTGGATTCAAATGAGATAAAAAATACAAAAATTAATAAAGGCAACGGTATCAAAACATTCAACATTTTATTGTTGTAATGTATAAAGTTATTTACGAACATTCGTTAACTAATTGAACGTTTGGAAAACTTAGCGACCACAATAGCCGGGAAGTTGTTCGCGTCAAAACGATTTAATCAAAGTAAACACGGCAGCAAGACGCATAAACTAACTTAGCTTTTATAATTTACAGATAAACAAAATACAGGGTGAGGCAGTTAGTGTAGATCGTGTTGCCCTAAATTTATACACCCAAGACGAAATCAGGAACACTAGCAGACAACGCTACGATTTTGAAATGTGGGAGGTTCCCGTGCCCCACCCTATATGTCAATTGAATTTATTTTATGTGTTAACACATTAAAAGCGGGAGTCGTAGTAATACGATTTATCTCGACTGTCTCTTAAAAGCGGGAGTCGTAATACTACGATTTATCTCTACTAATAGTTCTTTTTTGATATTTCTTGTAGTTTTAATAGTCTAAATAAACTAATTAATTATTTTTTATGATTACACAAAATATCGCCCGCTCTAGGACGAAAAACGAGGCGGGGCGGTCGCCGTATTACCTAGCATACTTTCGTCAATATCCCCCTGCCTTTAATGCGTTAACATTTCTAATCGGTGTAAATACGCCTGTAACCTACGTTCACGTTTCAACGAGCAATTACGTTATGTAAAATATTAAATATATTAAATGACACGTCTTTGTATCAAGATGGATTTGTGCGCCTTTTAATAATTACAATATAGTGTTGTTTACATATGAAATAGTTATTTGAGCTGCTAAAATTAAGAGCATAGTATTATATCGAGTAGGGCTTCCAATCTCGCATCATTTTCCAATCCCGCGTGCTACGGGTTTACGGGTGCGTTATTTGCGGGATTGTGGGATTGGAGAGAAGCATGCAGACGACCTCTCGCGTCGTAATTAACGTCATAAAAATATATATATTTTGTAGTTGATAAAATTTTGTTTTTTTCGGTATTGTTTCTGTATCCTGTGATAAATAGACAGTGCAATTTGATTGATTGATCTCATGCGATTAGTAAAAATAAATAGGGAGTTATGTTGATTAATTCTGTTGTTGTTTAATTTGCCTTAAATAGGTATATATTAATATTTTCTATATGCGGTATCCCACAAATACCGGGATCCCGCGGGATTTAAAATTCGTAGTCCCGTAAATGCCGAGATTGAACACAGGCTGCGGGATTGGAAGCCTTAATATCGAGTGGTTTAGTTGAATTAGTATAAATATAGATATATATATTTCTCTAAATAGCCGTACGCCTTTCCGCAGACAGTGTAAAAGTATATAGTTTAAAGTTTTCCAATTAAAAACGCCTTTCAGACGATACCACGCCAGTGAAGGCTTCGCGCGTTAAACTTGTGAAAGATATCCAGTTTCAGCTTTAACAGCGTGCGGAAAACTTTGTTACCATTAAAAATAGATATTACAATGTTAAATATAGATGAAGGAACGAAATTTCCGTTCTTTTGCTGTTTAGGTTTCACTTGTTTTTTAATGGCATAAACTTTCATTTATGTTTTATACTTAAATAATTTATTTGAAAGGAAATAAACAACCGTGGGCTTATCACGAAGTTAGTCTGGCTTTCGAATCGAGCTGTCACAAGTAAAACGGATCCGTTAGCAATCGGGATCATGAATTTTTACTAACGACTAACGAGCACCAGCAATCTATCAAATGAACGAAAGATCATGACGTTCGAAAATTAACAAATAGTATCTAAAATATTGTAGTTCCAAATCCGCACGCGGTGGCGCTGCTCAAATTTCCATACAAATTGCTTGAAGCGAACTCGGCTCGAAAGCCAGACTAAAATTCGTGATAAGCCCACCGATTACTGCTAATTATAAGCGTTGATATAACATTTATATACGATATAAGGAAATATGGAAGAGTCCAAAAGCCTAACAACGTAGAAAGTTCTTAATTTAAAGATTTAAAGAGGAGTACAATTTGATATTATACTCGACTCATAGTTATTAGAACATTCCGACTGGATCGAACTTGTTACCACTAGTTTACGACAGAACCATTAAAAATAACAATAAGGTCCAGCAATAAGTTGTTAAAGTTTGGAATCATCTGGTGGAAACTTTCTTCATAATCCAGGAACAAAAGCAATTACTACAACTTGCTGTCGTTAAAATCATTGAGTTTAATATCCCAGATAAGCTATAGCGGAGGAAATAAGTCACGTGTGTAACTCATAGGGTAGTTATTAACCAGATGGGAGGGGGAATAAAAAAAGATAAATAGAATAATTGGTTTAATATACATATTTAGATAAATTTATGTAACATAATACTGCGGATTAAAATGGATTTAAAAAATATAATTACAACAATGTAAAAAGACACAGAAGAAAAACAAAAGAAAGCATATGATATGTCAAAATCCTAAAATCTTCATAAATTGTTGAGACAACCGCCACATATATAAAGTCTTTTTTAACTCAATATTTAAAAACAATTTCGTTAGTTTCTTATACGCCTGAATAAAAAATAACAACAGATAATCCAATATTCAGTAATATCGTATAACGCCTGAATAAAAAAAAATACTAGAAATATACGGATATTATATTGTACTAGCTGTTGCCCGCGGCTTCGCTCCCGTTAAGAAGTATTATTATTAATTAGGTATAGTTTTAGCGGCTTTATTTTTGTTTAGCTTGTGTAAAAACGTCTTCATCATAGTAGCTCCCATCTTTAATTTCAGTTCAATCAGTCGAAAATCTAAGAAGATTTATACAAACTTTCATCCCCTATTTTATCCCCTTGGGGGTAGAATTGATCAAAATCCTTTCTTAGCGGATGCCTACGTCATAACATCTACCTGTATGCCAAATTTCAGCCCGATCCGTCCAGTGGTTTGGGCTGTGCGTTGATAGATCACTATGTCAGTCAGTCACCTTTGAGTTATATATATTTAGAGATGTATAATAACGACGCCCATAACCGATTGTGGGTTAATACTGTATAACAGCCATTCTCAAAGTGGTGTTCCCCGGAACCCTAATGCTAAAATACTGCAAAAAATACCTACCAAAGGGAGATTATAAGGTTACATCTAAATATTCCAACAAAATATTATGTAATATTACATTGCAATATGATTATTCATAAAAACATGTAAATCAGTTTTTATAATTATATTAAGGCTTTTTCCTTCGCCAAAAAGCAAAGAATGCTGACTTTAGACCAGTGTTTCCCAATCTTTTTTGTGCCATGCCCCACCTTAGTCTTTCTAAAATTCTTATGCCCCCCTTATGTAACCAAACACCCAGTTGATATTTTAGTCTCGTCAAGCGAAATTATACCTAATAGTTATTTACCGCAATTATTTAAGAATATGCTTTTTTCGTTAAATTTGGCACCGAAATCTAGTATTGCATTTAAATGGCCCGAAGCGAAAGGGTTAAACTCGTGTCGAGTCCATTTTCGAGATTGCCACCCTTAACAATCAAATTGCCCCCCTGTGGGGCGTGGGCCCCACTTTGGGAAACACTGCTTTAGACCCATTTAAATTGTAGCTGTTATCTTATCTGATTGATATGCCAAAGTATTGCATATCAGGCAAATACTTAAAGAGCAATGCATCCCGGAATCAATGGCAAACAGCTCTTAATTCTTTTGTTTTATAAAAATAACTTCTTAAAATGTCTATTAAAATGTTTAACGAGTTGGGATGTGTAATCTCCCGGTACAGTCTTGAGATCAGTCAATGTCACCGGCGCGTTCCGATGTAGATTGACCGTGTGATTGAATATAAATAGATAAATAGTCTATAAGGTTATATAATCTCCTTGTCTTTTCTAATAGGATTGAAATAGTTGAATCATGTATTGAGAGTGTAGTGAGAGTATATTAACCCTTAACACTAGGTTTACGGGACGCGTCAATTTGACGCATTTTGACTTTTATCAGAGAATTACCAAAAACTGTTTAAATTTTTATTTTATCTCTTTGTATGACTTTTATTCATTGATCGAGGGAAATATAAATTGAAGTCTATTTTCTTTAAAAGTGTTGAATCACTGAACTTGTTTATATGGTATACCTATCTCTACGATATGCGTCAAATTGACGCGTTTTAGTAGAAGTAGGTATATAGAAAACGTCCGTAAACCTAGTGTTAATATGGAAATTTAAACATTATAATTACTTACGCTGTATTAAAAGATAAAATTTTAAACGCTGGTAGGTATCGTGCGATATTAAAAAAGGCACCTCGGATAGTTCGTACAAGTTGAATTGCTGTAAAAATTTAATAATGCAGTAACAGCGGTCGCCAGTTGCTGAAACTATTTCAATGAAAATTTCCGTTCACAGTTTTCAAAACTACAACTACATATAACTTGAGAAATATAAGCTCTATCTAATCTAGCTGACGATTGGTGATACATTAGATTTATCAATTAAAAAATTAGTTTATTAATAAAGAATTTTAGTACATAAAAATAGCAAGGGCCCCTGTACTAGGTTCGGAAACCTGTCCTACTGGGTACCCCGGTTACTGAACTAGATGTATAGTATGAAGAAAGATAATAGAGATAGAATATAATATATAAACAAAACTGATACAGTAATGCCCCGCTTTACGCGAGGGATACGTTCCGGAAAAAACTGAAATTCCCGCGACCATAGAGAAGTTGGTGACTACATTATGTTTATACGCACTCTTTCGCGTAATTCGGGGCAATTGAGTACGAAATTTGAATTTCACGTTATAGTAAAACCGCGCATAACGGGGTCGCGTAAAGCGGGGTATTACTATACATACATATATATACAGATAGAACATATCACAATTCAAATTCACTCCCAAAATTCCCTATAAACTGCTCAGTCTGATTGTAGGACCATCTAGAAAGATGATGAATTATTTTATATTTGCTGAAATTGAATCATAATTAACTGTTTATACTAGTCATCTTCCCCATGCCGGCTCGATAAGACAACTGTGCACAAGACAAAACTCCCTCGTTACACAGACACTGCTAAAGATGTTGCAATTTTTCAATTTTACTTATGCAAATAAGTTTCGACAGTTCCATCGAAGGCCTTTTGCAAATAAAAGCATTGGCATTTAAAACAAAGAAAGACGTAGAGATATGTATTGTAACATTTTTAGGTAAACTCTCATCACTGCAATAAAACAAATGACGATCACAATTCTATTTTCGTTAATGGGTTAATCTTAAGAACATATCGCTGGCTCCATATACGAGTATAATAGCAATTTTGCAGGAGAACGATTTAGAGGTCGTTATTGTGCATAGTTTGTTTGTGATGATTCTGCGTTATTCTATTAAATGTCTCAGAAACCATTAAGATTTTTTTTCATGACTTACTTAATACTTTGAAGGTATTTTAACAAAAATAAACAAAAATTGACAAAATGTTATTTCCGATACGATTCCTTTGATGGATTTTTACATGTAAATTATTATGTGGGCACTTGTTCATATTATATAAAAATATTATAATATTTAAAAATGTAATCTAATACGACTCTATTACCTGAAACCAATTCAACATTTAGCCGCTGAAAAGAAGTTTTTTGTAGAATCCGGTTGCGCTTGTAGAGCGGAGCACTAATGACGTCACAGGTCAATGACCTCAAACCCACTTCGGAAGTATATTTTACAAATGCATTGTTCTCTGTATTTATGCTCTTTTTAAAACTATTCTGTTTTCATTTACTGAAGTAATGGAGAGGCTTTAGTGTATCCGTTGCTTGCGAACACGTATTATTGTTTCGCAGGTAGTATAGTTCATATAATTGGCTGTTTCAGGCGTTACTTTGCGGAAATCCATATTAAAGGAAAATATTTAAAATCATTTTGCTTATAATTCGACGAAGCGAAGCCGAAGCGACCACACGTATCCTGATGATTCCACGTGGAGTGGCGAAACGCGTCGAGACAAGTTATTGAATGTTGGTGGAGGTTATTTTCCTTCATCGACCTAATGTAGCGGGAATTATAAGCAAAATAATTTCAAATAATTTCCTTTAATATAGTTCACTTTTGTAAATTTATACGCTAATAAAACGAGAGACCCCGTGTTCGAATCTCTCAAAAATTAAGCCGGTACCAATGTAACTTTGTTATATGTACTTTACTACAAAATTACATTACGACTATTCCCTTAAATATTATAAATATGAATGTAAGTTTGTTTGTTACGTTTTCACGCAACAACTACTTAACCGATCATCATAAAACTTTGTACACATATTTTTGGAGGTACTAGAAGTAACATAGGATACTTTTTATTTTTAAAAAAATATATTATTTTTTACTATAATTTCAGCTGTTTGGAATTATATTGATTCATTTCTATTGAAATGATCTCTGATACTTATTTAATGACTTAAATGTTAGCGAAGCCGCGGGTAAAAGCTAGTCTATATATATAAAACTCAAAGGTGACTGACTGACTGACTGACTTAGTGATCTATCAACGCACAGCCCAAACCACTGGACGGATCAGGCTGAAATTTGGCATGCAGGTAGATGTTATGATGTAGGCAACTAAGAAAGGATTTTGATCAATTTTTAAGGGGATAAGATAGGGGATGAAAGTTTGTATAAATCTTATTAGATTTATTTCATTCATTATTACGCAGACGTAGTTGCGGGCAACAGCTAGTATGTAATAAAATGGAGTACTATTTTATAAACTAAATGAAATTTTAATTATAGGATGCTCGAGATGATAAAGGGATAGATACTACACTTCTAATAAAATTACAAAGATACATAATTTAGAGTCTTCACCAGAGGCGGCTCGTCCTAAAGAGCGCTGGTGCAGTGCACTCCCACGAAAATTACAGAAGTAATCTATATTTCTTCATAATACATACTATCCTTACATTACATTCATTCTATTCTACTATGCCTATACAATAGTATATTATATTACCTATATCTACGCCGCTGTAATATAAGTTCTGTAATTTTCGTGGGAGTGCACTGCACCAGTGCTCTTTAGGACGAGCCGCCTCTGGTCTTCATCTCCATGTTTATTATTAATTTTAATCTTAATTAATTAATCTTAAAACTTAATACGGTGTAGCTGCACTTGATTTTATCATTTTCATAGTAATTTCATTGCAAGTAATAAATCTTGCTCAAGTTTCTGGTTCGTTAGGCTAATTTATCTGATATTCATTAAATAATATGTTTTTACACTATATTAACGAACTAGAATACGGTTATAACAAGAAGAATTTATTCTGTCTCATCTCATGAAGCCGGCATCGCGGAGATGACTTCCTTTGGCACTAAAAGCACAATAAAATAAAATATATATCTAATATAAACAATTTATTATTTTACTTTTTTTCTAAATAATAATCGCTTATTTATATGCATAAAAAAGTGGTTGTAAAGCAATACTAGACTATTGTCTGCAAAATTACGTGAAGTGTTAATTGTTTTCAGCCCCTCTATATAGATTATTTATTTATTCAGCTACGTCATTGATACATCACAGTCACGTCATAATAGAAATTTAGGTCAATCGTCCAGTGTGATGTGTTTTTCAAGGCGCTATTCTATTTTTAAAAATCAAACAAATTTTGTAATGTTATTTTTCTTTTAGTCTTTTGTTTTGAGACACTATTTGAATTCTTAATACAAAAATGAAAGCAAAATTTTTAATAAAATATTTAAATGCAACCAATTCATAAAATTCACATCAACCATAGTCTATATCAGGGATCGGCAACCTATGATCCACTTTAGTTTCGAAAATAAAGTATAAGATATACAAAGATTTTTTTCTTTTTCCCAAAAAATTGACGTCACAAGTTATACATCAGGGGAGCCATTGGTATCGTAGAGAAAGTTTATAAATAAAGTTTATTCAACTATATTTGTAAGTATTTTCTTAATAAAATATATCTTATTATTTACTAAAATGCTGTTTTAATACGAAAATATCTCTGACCCAAACGGCTCTTTAATACTCGCATTTTGGTTAATTTTGACCCGCGTCCAAAAAAGGTTGCCGACCCCTGGTCTATATTTTATTAACGAAGCCGTTATCTTCATTCGTCACCGTAACGAACACCAACAAAGTAATACTCTTATTTCCCCTGACATTAAATTTTGATTCCGTATTTTCGACCTATATTCCAACCAAAATATTTCAGTATAGGAAGTCTATTTAAATATTATCGCGCTTTTTATAAACCAACCACATACTAGACATTCCAATTTCGTTTCTTTTGCAAAGTCATAATCAAAAATATTTATTTCGTATGGGCCTTTTAGGCTCTTGTCAGAATCTACAAGATTTCACAAAGGCATATAACGAGAAAAAACAACAAAATACTCACCTTGGATGACAATGCCCCTATACAGCAGCTATTCTTCTACATCATAGTAGATTTATTATATATTATTATGACATTAGTATGTAAGTGGACAATGCTAGTAGGTATACAGCAGCTAAATCAAATTGATAATTATTAAATTAATAAATTTATTTCATTTATATTTGTATTTGTTTTGACGAGTAAAAGCGCTCTATTGGAGCCTATTTGCTAAAAAATAAAAAAAACACAATGTAAATAAGTAAATTGTTGCCTAACTTTAAATCTAGATTGTTATAAAACTAAGTAATTTTACTCTTAAAATACACAACCATAATACGTATAACGAAATATAATTGACAATTAGTTAATTTATTTAAATTTTTAACAAATGAATAAATATTATTTCTAATTCTTTTGTTTTTTTTTAATCCATTTATAATTAACAGTAATTATATTTCATCTTATTTAAATTTATAATATCATAACTCCATATTCGTTTACTTTACAAGCGATGGACAAAAAAGTTAGTTTTATATAATAGTAGTAGACCCCATAACTGAGAGAAAACTCCATCCTTCAAAAACATGATACGAATTTCAAATAGCCTCCAAGTCGATCGTTTTCACATGATTTTTACTACTTGCCTTAAACAGTTGCCGAGTTAGAAAAGGTGTTCTTGTTTTTGTGTTATGATTTGAGATGAATATTTAAAGCACTCAATCTTCTTCTTCTAAATATATATAACTCAAAGGTGACTGACTGACATAGTGATCTATCAACGCACAGCCCAAACCACTGGACGGATCGGGCTGAAATTTGGCATGCAGGTAGATGTTATGACGTAGGCATCCGCTAAGAAAGGATTTTGATCAATTCCACCCCTAAGGGGATAAAATAGGGGATGAAAGAAACTATACCTAATTAATAATATTACTTCTTAACGCGAGCGAAACCGCTGGCAAAAGCTAGTTTTATATATATACAAATTAAGTACATATATATTAAAAAGGACACAACTTACTTTTTATTTCGTTTACCATTATTATAAAGTTATTTTTTAAAAAAAGTTATGTTGCTAAATGTAGTGAATAAAAGACATCGTGGAAAATTACCTTTCTATGATTAAGGGCTGGATCTATGAGACGTATCCCTGGATCCCGGGAGACATATTACGGGACTCACGCAACGTCTCCCTTTGAAGTCCATTTTATTCCCTTAATAGATAGTTTATTACATATAATATTTATTTTACAGCTAGATAAATAAGGTATCTTTAAAGAAATACAAATAAATATTTTTGTGAAAATATAACTTTAAAAAGAAACTAAACCGCTCTATTCAATGATTTATTGAATTTATTTCCCAATTACTTTAAATTTTTCTACTCACCAATAACGAATAATGGAATTATTTCAAAAAAATATCACAAAATCTAATTTTGGAGACTTACTTGAGATTTGCTTCTAACATTTATGTATAATTTTTATATAAAAAAAATATAAAGAAGCTAGTTTCTAACTAGAATCACATATATATTGACTTAATTTTTTAAAAGGAAAGTCGATAGAATTTGGTTTACATACATGGGAGTAGCCAGCCATGGGCTCAGGGTGGGGCAGCAGTCTAAAATAATATGTAACTAGCAAACTATACCCGCGGTCTAACCCCGGTTAATTTTTTTGTGTCGATTGACGACTGTCGAGTGTGAACTTTCTTACGGATATTAGGTATTGTAGTTAGTACCTAGATAATTAAGTTTTTTTTTAGGTTTGATTAGTACCTTACAGGTCAAGCGCCCCACCCTGCCCCACCCTGACTACGCCCATGTTTACATAATCGACTTTTCACCACTACTGTAACCCCTACCAATTTAAACAATAAGTACCAATTAAAATATCGAAAATAATACAGCCACCTTAAACGATTCGTTTAAATTTTCAAACAACTTTATTCCTCGAATGTATGGAATAGTATTTCACTTCAGACGACCGGATGCTAAAGAAACTTTTTTCGAATAGTTTCGGTGTAGGTTGTTCTGGTTTTAGGGAAAAATTTCGTATTAACGACGCTATACCAATTTTCACTTGGAGACGTGCAAAACGAGCACCTGAAAATAAAAAAAAACTTTTATAAGTAAGTATACCTACATTTACAAAGACAGCACCTGTAATACAAGCATAACAAATGTTAGAATCAGATGAAAGAATAAAACTCATATACCTAATTCTAAGTGGTAGATAAACTCTAGCCCAAAATATACCTCAGAAATAGTATATTATTACGAAAAAACTTAACCTGAACGATAAATGCTCGTAAAATCAAGTCATTACAACGGAAGCTACTGCCCTGAATCCTGATATACACAACACAGTAACAATTACCCCCAACCAAACCAAAAGAAATGCTAATACGTCGCTACTTACCCAAACAAACCCGATTCCCTTCGCCAAAAGGTAAATAAGTATATTTCACTTGATTTGAAAATGCATTTCCTCTAAACCGTTCAGGATCATATACTTCTGGATTTTCATAGTATTTCTTATCTCTGTGTATTGCGAAAACTGGTATGATCATCATGACATCCTTGTCTACTTTCAAATTTCCTCCTAAAATCGTTGTTTTTGTACATCTCCTTTGGAGTACACCGATCGGTGGATATTTTCTCATGGCTTCGTTTACCACCATATCTAAATATTCCAGTTTATCTACATCATCATATGAGGGATTGCCATCACTCTTCTGGAATATTTCATCAATCTCCAATTGCAGCTTATTCAGTATATCAGGGTTATGTGCCAGCTCTAACAGCACAAAATTCATAGTGTTCGCTGATGTATCAGCACCGGCCAGAAAGAAGAAGTAAGCTTGAGCCGCTAACAGTTCATCAGTTGGCTCAATATCGTAACCAGAAGCAGAGTCCTTCATAACACCGCTTTTTTGTAAATCTAAACACAGATCTATGAAATCGTGACGTTTCTTGCTTTCTAATTGACGTTCTCGCAGTACATTCTTCACGACCCCAATAAAGAAATCCTCGTGATCTCCGAAAACTTTAATTTTCAATAAGTTAAATAATGTTACTGATAAATTACCAATAAAAAATCTCAAATTATTAATAAACGATGGGGCTACACTCTGTATGGACATGTCTAAAAACGGAGAATCCATTATATTGTGTGCTTTTGTATCAATACCAAAAACTGCTGAGCCTATTGAGGCCGTCGTATAGGTGTACAATAAGTCGAAAGGGTTTTCCTTTAAATTTTCATCAACAAACTTAACAAAATCCCGACCGCAATGTTGTAGTATATAGAACATGCTTTTCAGACGGGAACTGGTGAACAGTGGTGACATTTTTTGTCTTATAAGTTTCCACTTTTGAAAGTCTTCCAAAAACAAAATGTTGTCTGACAATAAGTCATGCTTGGGGTTTGTCACGAACCCTCTGCTGTGATAACTTTGAAAGTCGGCTGCGAGCACTTGTTGAATCAATTCCGGTTCACGGATAAGCAGCGCCGTTTTCGAGCCCCAAAGCAAACCAACAAACGGTTCCTTCTGGTATTTGTCATATATTTCTTTACATACTTCTGCCAGAGATCTGTCACCAGTAATGAAGTCCCACAAGGTTCCTAAAGAGGTTCTCGGAGTCTCTTGTATGACATCCTTTGATTTCCAATAGTTACAATTTCTTTTAAATAATAAATAATATGACAAACCAATTGTTATGAGAATTAATATATAAAAAATCATTTCTGTTGACGACTGTCCGTTGTCACTATCAAACACTTTTAAGACGTCATTTCACTTATTTATAGTTTTGCACGTTCATAAAACATAACAAGCTTTTCATTGTAATTAGCATTCGTGGTATATTATTTGCCTTTTAAACTCCTTTACAAATACTTAAACTACACTTGAGTACAAAATAATAGTGTACTTACATGATTAATTCAAATAAATTATAAAATAAACACATGAATGGCAGATTCTTTTGCTTCTCAACGATATAAAAATTATAATTTTATTAGAATTTAGGTTTAAAAATTTGATTGCTAAAAAAATTACAAAAACTATTCACTTAAATTTAAAAAACATTTTTTGAAATTTATAAATATAAAATACATTTCAAGCTGAAACAGATCGCAACAGTACAAAATCATTGAAATGAAATGAAAATCGTTTATTAGCATAGGCACTAAAGGCGTACACTTGCTCATCGTCACTCTACAATGGCTTCGGAAAGGCGTATGACGAGAAGAAAACCACAAGAAACTCGTCAATTTAACCTTGTAGTGAAATAATTAACAAAAAAATTGAATTCTAATAAAAAATCAATTATGGACCACAATAATTAAAATTAGATCAAATCTAGGGTGCAACAACATAGGTAGGTACTACAAAACCTTCAGGCCCATTATATATATTTTTAATCGATTTTATTATAGTATAGTAAACCGACACTAATTGAAATAAATATTCAAGTACCGACATATGACAGATTTTTTCGTACAACCATTAAAATATGTGCGAATAGTTTTTTTGTCCTAAAGTGTAATTATACGTTACAATAAACAGTAAGTTGATAAATATTTAATTAGACACATTGTTGTTTAATGAAAATAAAAATTCACATGCTATTATAAAAATATATGTTGATAATCATTATGCAAATTGTCTAATTACAAAATTATTGTTTGTTTTATATTATAATTAAGCAATAATATAGAACTAAGGGGCCATTCAAGTATTACGTAAGCAGATTTTTTTTACAGTTATTCCCCCCCCCCCCTCTCATGCTTACGTAATCATTGGTACCTATATGCATTTTTCTTTTAATGTATTCTTTTTTTTATTGATATAATTGCTGACGTAATCACGATATCGACCCCACCCCCCACCCACCATGTAATCAAAAATAAGCAAAGCAAAGACTCCCCCGCCTCCCTCAAGCGCTTACGTAATACTTGAATGACCCCTAATAAATAAACGTCTAAACTGTCCTGTTGTTCCGATTTGTCCCTATTGAAAAACCAAGTTCTCGTTGGAAACCCCTTTATTGAGGTATATGAAAAACAAACTATGGTAGTTAAAAATTTGACCACTTAGAACCAGTTATATCACTGATTCATATTAATTAATATAATATAATATATAGAATATGCTTTGACTTAAATTTAAAAATAAAAAAAATACAATTTCCTAACGTCAAGACAACAATAATGTAATATATTAACGATTTAACTGGAATACTTTTTATTATATAAAAAAAAAATGTGTGTTGCAATTCACACAGCGCCATCTATGAACCAGCTGCGGAATCTCCACAGGTTAATAGGAGAGAATAGAAGTTTTAAATATGCTACTGAGCTATAAATGTAATGTAAATGTAAACAAACTGTCTGTATTTCCTATTGACAGTTTTAAATTAGATTTATCATTAAATAGTGGAATATTTTCAATGTCATTACTTAAAATTACAGGTAATGTACCGATGCGAGAGACTTTTTGTCGACCGCCAGATTAGACAAGATACAAAATTTGCAGTTTCAAAAGCAAATTTGTAGTAACCGAGTTTATAAGGAGTCTATGCTATCCGCTTGTACATTGAATGTTCTAGAATGAAAATTCGATTTAGTAGCACATTTTCGGCCCCAAACGTTCATCTGAATCACCTGGTATAATTAAAAAATAATATTCGCGACATCTTGTCTCTGTAATAAAAACTATATAATTATATATAATTTACTGCGAAGAATATCGTTGTTTTTCTCGCAAATCATTTACTTACATACTTTAGAACGAACGTTGTTTCCCACTTTATTTGCTTACCACTTATTAACTGCTATATATGTATAGGTATATACATATACATAAAACATATAAATACAACGGCATTCGCAGCAATCATATATTTATTTCTGTAATAGGCGGGTGCTTGATTCCAATGTTAAAATTAAGAAACGCTAATGTCAAAAGTTGTTTTGTATGTAATGATTCAAATACGAATCATTGACGACGCGCTGAAACAATAACGTATTTTAAGATCGGTTAACATCGATAAACTTCGGATAACATCGTATTTTGACACTTTTATTTTTAACTAGCTGTTGCCCGCAACTACGTCTGCGTAATAATGAATGAAATAAATCTAATAAGATTTATACAAACTTTCATCCCCTATTTTATCCCCTTAGGGGTGGAATTGATCAAAATCCTTTCTTAGCGAATGCCTACGTCATAACATCTACCTGCATGCCAAATTTCAGCCCGATCCGTCCAGTAGTTTGGGCTGTGCGTTGATAGATCACTAAGTCAGTCACCTTTGAGTTTTATATATATAGATATAATTTTGACACATATTACCAATTGATTTTCTCCACAATATAAATATTTTTTTAAAAATAATTAAATAATAAATGTCTTTATAAATTACTACCTGTTGCCCCCTACTTCGTTCGCGTAGTAATGAAGATATAAAGTACTATGAAGTTTAATGATGTTTCATATTTCAACGACGCCTGCCTTTTATGGCAATTTTTGACAACCTTAGGTTACTTTATTATAGTTTTAGTAAGAATCCTTAATTTTTTCCTGTAATTTATATAGCCTATATTGGTCAGTAATAATGTAGCATTTAAATGGTGAAAGAATTTTTGAAATAGGTCCAGTAGTTTTTGAGCCAACTCGTTACAAACATACAAAAATACAAATCTTTCCTCTTTATAATATTACTATAGATCAGCGGTTCTCAAACTTTTTTGGCGAAGGAAAAAGCCTTTAATATAATTATAAAAAACTGATTTATATGTATTTATGAATAATCATATTGCAATGTAATATTTAGTTGGAATATTTAGATGTAACCTTATAATCTCCCTTTGGTAGGTATTTTTTGCAGTATTTTCGCCCTAGGGTTCCGCGGAACACCACTTTGAGAATGGCTGCTATGGATATAGATTTACAATAAAGACTAGTAAGCAGATTCATAATAGTACTGGTATGACACTGGATCAGTTCAGAGTTTGAGACAATTGCTTGTAGCTGTCTCGTGAAACTCTTTCTAGCTTACACAAGTCAAAGTGTAGTCACTTATCAGGTTATTATAAACAACATGGCTTAACTGATTGTAATATATAATAATAATAAATAAAAAAAAGAAATTTTAACCTGAAAAACTGATTCTATAATGATATGAAAATTGTTTCTATAAGAACCAGTGTAAATGAATTTTTTTTTAATAAAAATCGATACCTAATATTAAATTTCTTACATTATAATAATAGAAGCCCAAAAGTATAATTATAATAATATAACTTTTTATTGCAAAAAAATTGGTATATATTTATTTATTTATAAAGCCTACCTACAAAATTACATTATGACTGTATATTGTAAAGAGGAGTACTATTGTATAAACTAAATGAAATTTTAATTATAGGATAGGACGGCATGCTCAAGGTGATAAAAAAATTACAAAAATACATAATTTAGATGTTACAATTTTTTAATTTTTTTTAAAATAAAAATCAATACCTAATATTAAATTTCTTACATTATAATAATAGAAGCCCACGATATGTTAAGTATCACATCACAAGTCTCTACTGGAAAAATTAATAAGACAATAAAAAATACTTTTGCAAAAACAGTTGACCTTAAATAACCCAACGAAAAATAGGAACAATATTTGTTTTTGTTTTTTATCTTTGACTTTAAACTTTGATAACTTTAAGATAAACTTCATTGTTTATAATAAGAAGAATAAACAAATTTTGGGGGCTCGTACTTTATTATCAAGGTGAGACAAGTTATTGTAATTTATAAACCAAACTCACCAGTGCTTCTCAAAGTTGACTGGGTCCTATCTAACAAAAATATCCAATATTGAAATCCACCTCTTGACTTAGAGAAGAGGCATAAATATTAGCAATGCACAGAAATTTCCTAGTAACAAGTCGCAAAACTACTTAATGCCCACATAGTTGTTCTAATTGGAATTACAAAAATGAAAATAAAACCAATATGAATAAAGGACTGTTCTACTATCACACTTATATGTTACATTTTGGTGCCCACTTACTTATTTTGGTTAGAAACATCCAGAACAATATTACACTCCACCCGCATATATTAACCCAGCGACTAATGCGGCCCAATCAGTCACTTGTAGGTACTCTCTGTGGCATGACATGTTAGGCGTATTATGGTGAAGTCCACCGAAATAGCTTTTATTTTATTTATAACTAGCTGTTGCCAGCGACTTCGTTCGCGTAGTAATGAAGATATAAAGCACTATGAAGTTTAAATTTTAACATGAAAAAGAAGTTATTATGACATAACTGTAATAGTTAGACATATGATGTCGATGACTTTTTTTGTAGATATTGATGTCCTCTATAAAACTGTAGTACATCACTTTGCTCTATTGTCAATAATTTCCGCAGCGTGCGCAATATAATGAATTTTTTTCATACTTTGGGTTACATTATTTAAGTTTTCATACGGATCCCTAACGTTTTTGAAAATATTCTATAGCCTATATTCATCAGGGATAATGTAGGTTTCTAATGGTAAAATAATTTTTCAAATCGGTCCAGTAGTTTCTGAGCCTATTCAATACATATAAACAAACAATCAAATGTTTTCACTTTATATATTAGTATAGACAACAGCGAAAGTATAGCTAGTTTTAGTAGCTAGTATTGCAATACGCGCCCCCGTTCAACAATATATTAAATTGTGTTTTTTTAAACTCTTAATCAATCCATGTTTGAAGTACCGTTGTATTGAGCTACAGATCCATAGTTTCCACACATACTTCATACTTCTTTCGAGCTAACTTCTCAAGTTCATTCGTTGAGGTAAAATAAAATTAATAACTCAGTTTTTAAATGTATATATTTATAAATAATTATTAACAACAATAAAGCAATCTATACATAATTAATATTGACCTGAAAATAGTAATTTATTTCATCAATAACTGCACATTATTATTAATAAAAAACTTTATATAAAATCCTCTTTTTCAATTACGAAGAAAACGACTAAGAAATTTAAAAATAGGAAATACCATCGTTCGTTTGAAAATCTTTAATTCCGACGCGACGTCAAAACATTTTTCCCTTTTTTTTTTTCAATTACGCTGTCCTCTTGAGAAGTTTTCTAGTTTGTTCAGTAAAACGGGCTTTGAAGTTTCTTTTATTTGTTCATAATATTATTATTAATTAAAGAGAAAATTAACAAAACGCGATTTAAAAGTTAATAAATAAAATATAATAGTAACATAAGCCGCTAAAAGACTTTAAAATTAACTAAATCAAGTTCTAGAATATTCTAAAATTCTCACTAGTTTTATAATTTTATTTATACATATTATACGCATGCGTAGTAACAATTAGAATTTATATTTTCTATACATAAGCTTAGCGGTTCTCGATTGGTGAGTCGGATAGAACTCCGTCAACCCAGCGTCTGCAGCCAATTTGCCAAACGTCACAAGGGTCAGGGTCGAGAAGCCCGCTTTGGTCGCGCTGGTCTGTGCTGCCGTTCCAATGAAGACCGTCACCGTAGCAGTCAGACCCAGGGTCTTGCATAATGGCTCTCTGAAGCAAAATAAATTATTTACAACTGGGTTAAAACTCATATTTTGGTCAAGATTACTATAATAATAACTTTTTATTGCACACAATTATAGTACATTTAAAGAAAAAAACAAAAGCCGGCCTTATCACTAAGCAGCGATCTCTACCAGGCAACTACCTTAGGTTAGTAAATAAGGAAGTAAATAGTAGGGTGCAAAAAACAAAATAAAATAATATATACAAATGAATAATAAAGATAATCATAGTCTAACCAAAATTACTAAATTATTATACGTACATTGGTCACTCAATATCTAGCCTATAATGAAATGAAATGAAATGTATTTATTTTGCTTGAGACATTGGTACAGGGATGTAAATTAATAACATAATACAGTTTCACATGTCTCACCAATTACTTGGCGTGCAAAAAAAATAATTAATTAATAACAGAAAGTCAATTTATAATTTTATTCTATGTCAATTTTTCTTATATTTATGTAGGTTTTTATTTGTTAATTTGTATATATACATTAAATTTATTGATAACTCATAAAATATTATTATTATAGTCATTAAATGGGTAATCGTTCCAAAAACTCTTTAACACTATAAAAACATATTTGCGTCAGCCAAACTACTAATGTAACTACTAATTTAATAGAGATGTCTAACCTTGCTGCAAGTAATTTCTCAGCAACCCCAAGTCCTCGATAAGGCCTGGTGACCAGAAGCCCAAGGCCGCTCAGGAACTCTTCAACCCCTAGTTCTTCGAAGAGATAACGCGAGCTTTCCATGTAGAGCAACATTTGAAACAGTTTGAATGCCTTCACATCCGCATATTTCTGTAAATAGGAGGGCTACTCAAGAGCACGAACTTCGGGCTAAAATACGGACGTTTCCTATTCAAGGAACACTTTACGGGCCCGTATTAATTCACGAAATTACGGATTTGACAGTGACGTCATTCAAGGCTTATTTTACGGATATTTGACAGGACTTTTTACGGGCTTATATGTCAAAATTCACGTAAGCTATCACGAAACTTCGGATATGCCTGAGTAGAAACTTGCTAAATATTCGTGTTTAATAAATTACTTACAAAAAGATTTAGGTGTTAAATTTTGATTACTCCATTAGATGCATTTAACATTCCACACATCTGAAGTTTATTAGAGAGATTTGTTTTTAATAATTTTTAAAAAATAGTGAGATTCTGGTTGGAAAGTTTGATTTTCAAATTATTTGAATACAGTATTCGTAACATCAAAATTTAAATACAGGCAGTCCTCGTAATTACGGCATGTTAGGTTCTCGAAATAAGCAACGTTAATCGAAACGACGTAGGTCGAGATATATTTTTTCATATGTTTACATGTAAAATCCAAATCAAAGATAATAGACCTTAAAAGACGCAATAACTTCTTGATCCAATGGTTGTAACAACGAAGTTGTGTTTAGAGGAACAAGTGAATTCTCCTATGCCGCAAATCGAAACAATTGACGTATGCTTGAGGAATAGTGTCAAAAAATAGTTTGACGTATCTCGAAACGACGTACCTAAGTCGAAGACTACCTGTACTTCCTATGCATGAATTACGCTGTTTTAAATTGTAGATTTTCCGTTACAATCTGATACAATTGCGTCCGTGATCCAATTTATTTCTAAACAAATACAGCTAAAAATACCTGATCAAAGAGTGCTGGTTCGTCAACTCGCTTAACTACCAAGCAGTTAACGCCAACCAATTCCTTCTTGCCATACACTTCGCGGTAACAGCCCAGACTTGTGCGTAACGAAATTAATTTGCTCCAACACTCTTTCATGACACGAACACTTGGTGCATCATTGTAGAGCTCTAAAACGGAATTTATTAATATACATTAATAATAAATCATTTATTGCCTTAAAAGATTAGATAATACAATTAAATACACAGAAAAAAGTTAAAAAAACAATTGGTTATTAATCACTAAAAGTAATTTCTTCCAGACAACCAATTGTCATGTTAGAAACAGTGTCAGTTAGTAGCTGGTAATGCATATATGTATGTTGGTAGTGAAACACATAAATCTTTTTACTATAGTCTTTAATGAAAGACTAATGCATCGGACATGTCGACTCTTTACAATCAATACCTCTTCTACCACTGACCATAGACAACTGTATCTTATTATAAACGTAATAGACAAAAATATTTGTGTTACCATATCAACAAATAAAATAAATATTATTCAGAAGATTATAGTTTAAAGCAGCCATTCTCAAAGTGTGTTCCGCGGAACCCTAGGGCTAAAATACTGCAAAAAATACCTACCAAAGGGAGATTATAAGGTTACATCTAAATATTCCAACTAAATATTTCGTAATATTACATTGCAATATGATTATTCATAAATACATATAAATCAGTTTTTTATAATTATATTAAGGCTTTTTCCTTCGCCAAAAAAGTTTGAGAACCGCTGGTTTAAAGATTGAGAGAGATCCAGAAATAACATATATATTATTACACACATAAAAGGAATTAAATTTACCAATTTTGTTTATCCCTATGAACTTACCAAGGCTAGAGCACATGAATTCGTCAGGAATATAATCAGTCACATATAACTGAACAGCGAGCTCATCATCTTCTGGATGAAGATCTTCGACGGTCCAGACCGCACCGTCTGCTTCCCATCTCTTATATTCTACTGGACAAGTTTCATCCCATTTTCGTCTGTATGGCATTGTTTGACTGTTCTAAAACTGATCTAAGAATATAATAACAAAATAACAATATAACTTTTTATTGCACAAAATTGGTATATATTTATTTATTTGTAAAGCCTACCTACAAAATTACATTATGACTACATATTAAAAAAGGAGCACTATTGTATAAACTAAATGAAATTTTAATTATAGGATAGGACGGCAGATGATAAAGGGATAGATACTACACTTCTAATAAAATTACAAAAATACATAATTTAGATGTTACAAAAAAAAACTTAACATCATTGTCATTGTGTACCAGTTAACAAAGGGTCAACAAGAACAGTAATATTCAAAGTGCAATATAAATAATAATAATAATAACTGAATAAACACAATACATACATAAATAAATATTCATGAGTAAAGTTATAAAATAATTAACATAAAAAAAATATTATTTAGTTTAAAATACTATATGCGGTATTTATTTTAATTATTTTTAAGCCGAGTTTCGTAAACTTTTTCAATATCATGAACATATTTAGTGACTATATATATATTTTTTATTTATTCACGAAGTTTCCACATCACCTTTTCACGTACCTTTCTCAACGTAGCAGCGACCAGTAGCAACTGTCCGATATTTAAACACAATGAGATGGTCCCCAAATCAAACTCTAAACAATGATAATGAAATTATAAACAAAAATAAGTTTTATCTCAACCATTAAATTTATTTTCGGACATGTTGTTTTTGTGATAATGATTTTTTACTTATAAAAACGAAATATATTTTTTACAATAATCGTTTAAATTTCAAATGCATGTTATTACATTGTATCTACCTATTTTCAGATATGCAATAAATCGTCGGCCTCTGTGAGACAAACTCCAGTCTGTCCACCAGTCATGTAGAAATACTGGATTTCCGGTTGAAATAATTCAATTATTTTCTTGTAGGTATCTATTTTGAACATTATAAGTAACTTTAGAAAAGATAAGAAAGGACTTGTACAAGTTTTTTACTAAAATCGTCGTTCACTAGTTTCTTACTATGACGTCATACCAGCAACCCACGTCCATTGGTCGAGATTTGCGGATTGCGACCACATATGTCCAGGTCGTATGAATTTCAATATATGAAATATGTACTATTATAATTATTTATTATTTTAGTTGTTATCGTCAAATTTATCGCACATAGTAATAGTAATACAATTAAAATATATCTCATAAACTAATAAAATTATTATATAAACAATTAATTATGCAACAGATAAACGGTGACTGCAACTTCTTCGATTGTTATTACTGTAAAGACAATAAAGAATTGTCCTCTGGCGCGCTGCATCTTATGCAGCTCGATAGACGAAGAATCCACCGGCGTCGTGCCAACTGACGATTGTTTGTTTAAAGTGTGAAACAAGTTCTCTCTAATTTATTAATTTCAAGTCAATATAAAATCACTTGATCGAATTTTTGAATCGTTATCAAGACTATTATTGTAAATTAAAATGTCATG